>OY757025.1:36594763-36753631 GCA_963580285.1 Lucinisca nassula | reverse complement strand
AAGAATCATAATGAAGCCCTTAGTAAAGAGAAAATGACTCTTACATTTGGGTGAAAGTTTGGGTGGTCACTTATGTTGACAGCTTGATGAACAAACGGACCAACCAACAGATGGACGACTGGACTCCTATATCGCACCATGCTAAAAATGCATAACAAACACTGTACCCATCAACATAAAAATTGCTTTTAAACGTTCTTGGAAACAAGAACTTTTTTTCTTTTTTTTTCCAATTTAAGGTAATACAGTTGGAAGTAAGATTTAATGGCGCCAATTTATTTTCAAGAAACATGTCATGGCCCCCGCCTAAAGGGGCTTGAAGAAATAAATGGGCTGCATGATGCTTCCAGGCAGAGCTGAAACCGACCGTACAAGAGTATACTGGTAAACCTCTTAGCCTGCCCCAACAAAGTGGTCGAGTGGGACTCTCCATGCTTATAAACCCTATTGGGCAACAGGGCTAGAGATGCCATTTCATCTCCATGCAGGGTAAAATTAAGTCCCACAAAATTGGAAGCAGGGCCCCCGCCCATTCGCTATTTTCGTTATCCGGGTACTTTGTTCATGTGTTTGTTTGTTTGATTTGAGGTTTAACCACAGGAGCTTGAAGTTCTGTCCATAAATAGTTCATAATGTCCAAAAACAAAAGTGACAGTAAGCCATTTCGTAAGAAATGGCCAGGAGTGCAAGCGTTTTTGCTGCACCTTTGAAATGCTTCAACCACAGATTCTCGGCAAATACCGACTGTGTGCAGTGAAAATATATATCAAATTATAATGCAGGGCATGGATAACTTTTTCTGACACATCAGCATGACTCAATAAACAACGATTAAAATGTTGTCAAAATTGACGACAGCCATTGCGTGTCCAGTTTCCGGTTCCCTCGGGTAGAAAAATCTCTTTGTCACGCTTTGGTAAAATCAATTTTAACAAATACATAAAATTGATTAGATAAATAAAACAGGTCATTTTTATGTGTTTGTCAGATTATTTAAATGCAATCCTTACCTAAGTCTTAGACGAGATCATGTTTTGAAAAATTAGATTCAAAATAGAAAACGGTTTTCCAAAGCCTTTGTTTACCAGCGCACCGGCTACATCATAATGACGTTGGCACATCTTGATGACGTTTGCAAACCACAATGCACAACCGTTACTTATGCTATGCCGGAATCTAACGTTCAGTGATTCTCACCACGGTTTCCCCGATTGCTTCATCTCCATAATCATTAGTGTGTATGTGTGTGTGTGTTCGTTGAGATGCCCTTCTTACGAGTTAGAAAGCTTTCATGCGTATTAAATAAATTATTTGTCTGACAGAATTGTGGTCACGTATTAAATCGATCCACCCCCCCCCCCCCATCGATCCAAACCCCCCCCCCCCCCCCCCCCCCCCCATCCCGACACCCTATTCTATCGCGGTTTCGTTTATTTTTGTTAGAAATCGTCTTGCTTCAATGTATTTGTATTTTTGGTTGGCCATTTGGCCATTTTCTGGGAAAGTACATGTAATTGTCCTTTGACCATTCCGCTAGTGATGTCAGTTTCATGTTTGTGTTTTTGTCTCTTCTGTCTTGGGTAATTGTATCGACCACTTCTTTTATGCTATCTGTAGATTTATATAGAAGTAAAGGTGCCCGTCTTCCCAGGCGGGTTAAAACACCAGTGTAAACACAGATTAAGAAGGTTTTGTTCATTTTTTTGATTTAAGGTTTAACGTCCCCGTCAACACTGTAAAGGTCATTTTGGAGACGTTGCTTCCAATTTTGTGGGACTTTTACCCGACATTGAGATGAAATGACATCTCAAGCCCTGTCGCCCAATGAAACCAAAAAGGCTTTATTAGCATGGACGGTCCGCCTCGCACCGCGGTTCCTGGACAGGCTTATCATAAAATGTTCAACGGCTCGAAAGAAAAACAGATGACAACCTCAGTTCACATCCGACCAGTCTGATCAAGGCCCGATCCAGACAGAACAAGATTCAAAGTCGCATCGCTCGCATTAGCCCCTTTCTTGCCTGTTGCGACAAGATCCATTTTGTCACTGTTGGCCAATTACTTCAAAGCCCTTTGATAGCAGAAGCACCCAAACGTCGATCTTCGATTAGAGGTTCAAAACAGGTAAAATTATGAAATATCTCATACCTTTTTACAGGTGTGGACAGCGCCATAATTTGAAAGGTAGCAACACCCTCTCAGGCAAACCAAAAAAAAAAAAAAAAAAAAAAAAAACGGCAACAACAACCAAAAAAAAAAAAAAAAACCGACAAAAAAAAAACAACCGAGAATATGATTATTTTGTATTTCGATTTCACGGTATAAAACAGAGTGACCATGTCGATACGTTGGAGCAGGCTTGTGATACGCTACCTTTCTTGGTAACGCCGGAAATGAAATCTCTCTCTCTCTCTCTCTCTCTCTCTCTCTCTCTCTCTCTCTCTTAAGCCCCCGCATAAGTAAGAATTCGATGATTCTCTCTCTCTCTTTCTCTCTCTCTCTCTCCAACAAATATATTGAAGCACCTTGTTCAGTCTGTTTTTTTTTCTTTGGTTTTACGGCCCGTTCAAGATTATTTCACTTATATCGGGCCGATCGTTTAACCGGAGTACCCAGAGAAAAACACCTGACATTCCGAACTTGGCGTCTCACATGTGACCCGACTTGTTCAATAATTAGCACAGACTATTCACAAGCACGATCTGCACCATCTTAAGCATGCAAGTACAATTTGGGACTTCGAGTGAGAAATTACATGAATATAGGCGTCGATGGTTTGTTTGTTTCAATTGAGGGTTAACGACCGGTCAACAATATTTAGGTCATTTTGTTGACGCCGCTTCCAATTTTTTACGACCGTTACCCGACATTGTTCGGAGATGAAATGACTTCTCAAGCCCTGCCGCCCAATGAAACCAATAGGGTTTATATGCAAGCATAATACTCGATTAATGTTGATTACAACATTAAAAAAAAAAAAAAAAATGAAGTCAAATATATAAGCCTTTGTGAGCTGATTTGCAGAACTCATTACTATACCAAGTTCACAAACTAAGGTCACGAGTTTGAGCCTTGAATTTCTTGTCCACTCCATTCCTCCTGTGCCGCCCTCAGTAGCTCAGTCGGATGCGCGTCTGACTGGTGATCAGGAGGACGCGGGTTCGATACCTGCCGGACTTGGCAACATTCTTTCCTGGAGATTGATCATGAAATCTTCTATATAGGGTGATTCTCCTTCTTCCGCTGATTCAAGAAAGGCATTTTTCAGTTTCTGGCGAAAGAATGTGCGTTGAAATGGTACATGTAACGGTCACTGGCAGGGGAGGGGGTCGGGGCTGTAAATTGATTTTACGTGGCCATGAGCTTCGCCGTGAAGTTTACCGTTTTGGACAATAAGAAATGAGCAACCAATAATAACTCAGATCAGCCTACTTATTTGCGTAGACAGATCAAAGTCTTCGCTGTTCGCATGAGAGTTACAAGCGAAGACTTAAGCACATTGGCTAGATTCATAAACGGATCTGATTCTTCTTTGGTAGGAAACAGTTTCCTTTTTTTTAGCTCACCTGAGCACGAAGTGCTCATGGTGAGCTATTGTGATCGGTCAATGTCCGTCGTGCGTCGTGTGTCGTGCGGCGTCAACAATTTGCTTTAAATGCTAACTCCTCCTAAACCCTTGAGCCAATTTCAACAAAACTTTATAGGAATATTGCTGAGGTGACCCTCTACAAAAATAGCTAAAATTGTTCCGCTCCGCTGAACAAGATGGCCACCAGAGCTAAAAATAGAAAAATCTTTAAACGACTTCTCCTGTACCTTAAGGCCAATTTCATTCAAACTTTATAGGAATGTTGCTTAGGTGACCCTCTACCAAAATAGCTAAAACGTTTCTGGTGAACAAAATGGCCGCAAGAGCTAAAAATAGAAAATTCTTTAAACGACAACTTCTCCTGTACCCTTGGGCCAAATTTATTCAAACTTCATAGGAATGTTGCTTGGGTGACCTTCTACTAAAATAGCTTTGATATGTGGTATGAAGCTTCACCTAGTGAACCTCCACTAAGATTGTTCAAATTATAGCCCTGGATAGAGTTGGGGCCAAAACTTGCCCCACCCTGGGACACACATGTTCTCCCTTCCGCTGATTCAAGAAGGGCAGTTGTCAGTTTCTGGCGAAAGAATGTGCACTGTACTGGTTAACCGCTTACGTATAAGCCTGCCCAGGGAAGTGTTGATAGGTAAACTGACCGGCTCAAAAATGACCTAAATAGTGTTGACTGGGCCGTAAAACTCCAAAACAAACAAACAAAACATATCTTAACTCAGGTGAGCGAATTAGGACCATCATGGACCTCTTGTTTTGTTTTTTTTTGTTGTTGTTTTTTTGGGCTATGCCGAAACCTGCTTCCCCTAAAACATGGAATAGTCTTAGCACGCTTGAACGTTGAACTCTCAAAGGTCGTTGATAAACTATACCATCGCTTTAATACATATATAGAATAGCGAGAGCAGATTTGATATGAGCCATTTATAGTTAGATTAGCTTCACCGAGGCGTTTCAGTAGTGAACCCGCTTTTAACAGACTATTGGCCCCTTATATGGGGCGCTAACAGTTTGTTTTCCATTTTGTCACATGCGACTATTTTCATGCAGTGTCTCGTTGATTCTACAGCAACACTCGATGTTTTTGAGTATTTTCCAGCACGAGCGGTTATTGCATACGAAAAGGTCGTTACAGAAATATGCTGTCGCTCATATGTGAACAAATTCTTCCATTCTCTTTGGGTTTTGTGCGTTTGTTTTGTTGTCCGGCTATCCAAAGCGCACACACCGAAGACCCAGATCAGACTGCGCAAATGCGCAGGCTGAGCCTAGTCAAAGCCGGGCACGCATGTAAATCTTTTGTTTGTTTTTAACATCCCCGTAAACACAGTATAGGTCATTTTGGAGGCGTTGCTTCCAATTTTGTGGGACTTTTACCCAACACTGAGATGAAATGACATGTCAAGCCCTGTCGCCCAATGAAACCAATAGGGTTTATAAGCATGGACGGATAACCTCACACGGCTTTGCCTGGACAGGCTTAGATCCTCTAAGCTCGTGTGCAGGTCGGTTTCAGCTCTGCGTGGAAGCATCATGCAGCCCATCTATTTCTTCAAGCCCCGATGGGCGGGGCCGCCGCGCACGCATGTAAATCAAACGAATTGTCGCATCACGGAAAACTATCAATAGCCCCCGTAGAGGCAATAACAACGGACCGCAAAAAAAAAAAGAAGAAGATAAATTGCCAGGACGCGTCTACGCTCAGCCTGACCACATTATCATCGGACTTTAAACAGACTAAGAACGCATAGTTTAGATCCAACCACCACGCATCCTGAAAAGCATAGACACGAACCAGCTGGGGTCCAGCCGCAAAAGAAGACACAAGACATAATACTGGATCAATGTTGATGCAAGTTATTCCAACAGAAAAAAAAAAACTTCCATCAAATATTCGCCGTCACGAGCTGATTTGCAGAACTCATTACCATACCATGTTCACGAACTATGTCACGAGTTTGAGCCTTGAATTTCTTGTCCACTCCATTACTCCTGTGTCGCCCTCAGTAGCTCAGTCGGATGCGCATCTGACTTGTGATCAGAAGGACGCGGGTTCGATATCTGCCGGGGTCGGCAACATTCTTTCGTGGAGATTGATCATGAAATCTTCTCTAGGGTCATTCTCTCCATTCCGCTGATTCAAGAAAGGCATTTGTCAGTTTCTGGTGGATGTGCGCTGTACTGGTTACGGTCAGTGAAAAAAAAATACTGGCGGAGGTGGGGGTGGCGGATGCTATAAGTTGATTTTACGTGGTTACCATCTTCGCCCTTGGTTCTATCTTGAAGTTTACCGTTTAGGACAATAAGGAATGAGCGATCACTGACAACTGAGATCAGCCTGCACATCTGCGTAGACTGAACTAAGTCTGCACTGTTCGCATGAGAGTTACAACCCGGCAAAGACTTAAGCACATTGGCTAGATTCATAGGCGGATCTGATTCTTCCTTGGTAGGAAAAGGTTTTTTGATCTGCGCTGGCTCGCTCAGTGTACCGCTACAATGTCATGCTGAGAACACCTGTGCGTCGTGTTAGCTGTCTCGTTCGTCTCGGTTTCTGGTCAACTCGTACCTTAGTCAACTCGTACCTTAGTCAACTCGTACCCGAATTTGGTCAACTCGTACCTTAGTCAACTCGTACCTAAGTCAACTCGTACCTTAGTAAAAATAAAATTTGTTTTGGGGTAAGTTTGGCTTAAGTACACATATATAAAGGTCAACTTTATGGTCTATGCAGACTCCTGATCCTTTTCCCGACGATGAAGACGATACATAGTGTGTGCATGACGCCATTACGCACGTGCGCCAAAATGGCGCCTTTCATGTGTATGACCCCCATATCCCTTTAGCCAGACATAATTTATGGGTGCTCGTTAGAACTATCCCTGCGGGGCAGCTCTAACGAGTGCCAACAATCTATGCTCCAGAGGGATGTGATTGGTACATAACACCTTGCTCAACATAAGACGAACTTCATGTGTAAATATGTAAATGAAAATAACGAGAAAAATATAATTGTAGAACTTACATTTCATGCTCAGTTGGGAATAAAATGTAGTTATACAATTATAATTTGTTCTCATATATGCTCAAAACATAAATGTTGGCTAACATAAATGTTGCATATTCCTTATTACTGTTACTTTACGATAACACACCTGTGCAATATAGTGCGTTTTTCACATCTCCAAAATGGCAGTTTTTCTTACGAAAATCCGTGTTTTTTTTTTTTCTTCTTATTTATACTTCAAACATAGGCTGTGATCTTAAGTTGGAACGACTCTAACGAGTACCCTCAACCTATGTATTGGAGCATAAATAAAGAAAGCTATTGTATACCCCCGTAAACCCGAGTTTCTCTATATAAAGTGAGGTTTAGGGGTGTGCCCATTGCACGGACAAAACCGGTTACATGTCGGCGAGTATAAACACAGCGGGATATACAGCTAGCATAATAAAAATAAATTCAGTTATTTATATAATTTTATTGCTTAAATTATAAACATTTGTTATACCGTTTAACCAACAAACTCTTAAATAAAAACAATCATCACGAATGCAAGCCTATATGAATTTGTCCCTCTCAAAACCCACTTTTATTTATAAATAGTAAAACTGGGATTTAGTTTTAAGTTTTGTCAGAACAAAAACAGCCGCTCGCCGCAAAATTAAAGCAATTAAAAACAGTCTTTAATGAAGGACGATTAGATTAAACTAGTACCGATAATCGTTTTTTACACCCACATTAATCGGTACACGATTAACTAAAGTGTAATTAAATTAATCCAAATGGAATCTTCCATCTTATATATTTCGAAATTTAGGGGTGTCAGGTTGTGTTTTCTTCAAAATTTATTCGGGAAGTGGCTAAACTTTTTCAAACAGCGTCCGCCCTGATCAGACGACGCCGCGTTCTGCGGCGTCTGATCTGGGCATTCAGTGTTTGACTACCCAAATGGAATTTGCCATCTTACATATTTCGAAATTTAGGGGTGTCAGGTTGTGTTTTCTTCAAAATTTATTCGGGAAGTGGCTAAACTTTTTCAAACAGCGTAGGCCCTGATCATACGACGCCGCGTTCTGCAGCGTCTGATCTGGGCCTGCAGTGTTTGACAAGGCATCCCTTTGTGGGTTTCTAATACTGAATGGGTTAAAAGTGAATAATAATAAAATAATAATAATGTTAATAATAATAATAACAATAATAAAAATAATAATAACTATAGAGCAGGTTGATGGCGCGCCATCGCATATCCCCGCGTTCTGCGGCGTCAGCTCTGGGCCTGCAGTGTTTGACAAGGTATCCCTTTGTGGGTTTCAGGGACGGAATGGGTTTAAAGTGAATAATACTAATAAAATAATAATAATAATAATGATAATAAAAATAATAATAAATAGAGCAGGTTGATGGCGCGCGATCGCAAATCCCCGCGCTGTGAAAACCATGTTACAATAAAAGGACCCAAAGTACTTCTTTCTGGCCTCCAGTGAACTCAAGACATGTCTCGGGGCAAGTTATAACCCATTTCAACTATTGTTCGGCAAAAAAAATAGAGTACCCCACCTACCCCTGGGGTACGAGTTGACCAAAATAGGTACGAGTTGACTAGGGGGTGCGAGTTGACCAAAGAACGGGTACGAGTTGACCAAAAACAGGTACGAGTTGACTCAGGTACGAGTTGACTTAGGTACGAGTTGACCAGTTACCTTCGTCTCGGTGACAAGTCGAAGGAACACGGTGACATAGAAATTTGTCATGGTGACGACTAAGATCTTTAGGAATGTTTGTTTTGTTTGTTTGATTTGAGATTTAACGTCCCCGTCAACACTCTATGTTGCTTCAATTTTGTGGGACTTTTACCCAACATTGAGATAAAAAAATGACATTTCAAGCCCTGTCGCCCAATCAAACCAATAGGGTTTATAAGTATGGACGGTCCGACTCGCAGGCTCTATCCTCTACGCAGTTTACCAGTCCTCGTGTGCAGTCGGTTTCAGCTCTGCGTGGAAGCATCATGCAGCCCATCTATTTCTTCAAGCCCCGATAAGTGTACATAAATACACAAGCCAAAATAAGTTCTGTCGTTTTTCTCTTTAAAAACAAATGTCACTAAAGTATGTCGCTACTTATCTATAATGCACTGTACGATTATACTTCGTGATACATTTGACGTCATAATTAGATCATCGATGCAGTATAAAGGTCACATATCTATTCGGAAATCGGATGAACTGTGTAGCTGGATGTGAATACTGTTTTTTTTTTGTTTTTTTTTTTCTTCTTTTTTTTTCTTTGACTACGCATATCATATTCTTCGAACATTGACAGCGCAGAGCGCTACCTGATGAGTAGGCCTACATTCCTGTTTTCATGCGACCCGATGCCATATAAACAACAGGTAATAACTGAGATTTACCTAATCATTTTTAGGTTTGGGTTGGGGATGGTGTGCGATTTAAGAAGCTACCCTTTCTAGAGTTTCATTGTCTCTCTGCTTCAACCACATTTTTGAAGGTTTGGAGCATTGTAGTGCATTTTCTCTCACGTTACCCTCTGCCAGTCGGTATGGCCGGATAAATTGCAAGGTGCTTTAAGACATTGTGCAGTAAGATATGTCACCTCGACGAGTGAAAACCTCGAAAGGGGCAACTTGTAATTTTATAGCAGCGTATTAAAAGCTGTTGCCAAATACACAACGTGCAGAGACATGCAGGTTCTGTCTCATTAACGCTAATTCTTGAGTCTTTCTGCATAGCAGTCATCCATTTTTATTTTACGTCAAGTTTCCATCGAATACTTTGACGTTCATGACGTTGCCGTGCAACATTTGCTGCGGTGTTACGGAAGTCAGAGGCGCAATGGCTCCGAAACAGCTATCTATCTATCTATCTTCTTATACTGAGTCGGTCATATCTGGCCATTACCTCAGTTGATTGGGTGGCTAAATTTAGAATTTAGCTGAAAAAAAAAAAAAAAAAAAAGAGAGGCACTGGATGCGTCCTTAAAACTATTTACAATCTGCATAACAGAGGTATCCTAAAACGCATACCTCTGAGACCCAATCTTACACTGTGCGGGCTTTGAACTCTTCTGCGGACTTGGCATTCACCGCAGAGGAGGGAAGACTATTCCATTGGGGAATAGTTCTAGGAAAAAACGAGTTCTTCAGGGCATCACTATAGGACTGGTATCTGCGATATTGTGAGTCATTTAATTTTGATGCCCTTGTTTGGGTCGACAGTGTTACAGGGGTCAAGTACCTATCTTTATCAATAGACACTGAATCAGAGTGTATCTTGTAGAAGAAGGTTAAAGAGGACTGCTCACGACGGGCCTCCAGGGACGGCCACTCTAGCTCATTAAGCATGTCACCGACGCTACTTCTATTTCGCCATCGCCTGCAGGTCCATCGAGCAGCTGTCCTCTGCACCTTCTCCACCTGCTGAGTCTGAGTTTTAACATAGGGGTGCCAAATGGGTGATGCATATTCGAGTTGAGGGCGAACCAATGTTTTATATGCAACATCCTTTGTCTGCCTAGGTGCAAAAGCCAAGTTCCGTCTAAGGAATCCCAAAGTCCTAGTTGCTTTAGATGTAATCTCTGAGATATGTTGACCCCAATCAAGATCGTCAGTGATGGTGATACCAAGATATTTGGCGGATTGAACATGCTCCAAAACTTGCTGGTGAAGAGTATAGTCAAACTTAATTTGCTTGTCCGGAGGGTGTCGTGACACTCTCATTGAGTGACATTTGGCCACATTGAACTTCATTTGCCAATCGGCCTCCCACTGTGCAAGTTGATCCAGGTCATCTTGTAAAATAAGACAGTCAGAAGGAGAATATATGTTCCTATACAGGACACAATCATCAGCAAACAAACGGACCGATGACCTGATATTGTCGGGGAGATCATTAATGAAAACCAAGAAAAGGACCGGTCCAAGGACCGAACCTTGGGGGACTCCAGATAAAACAGGGACTGGATCAGACGCTTGGCCATCAAGTACAACTTGTTGTGAGCGCCCAGAGAGCCATGAGCTAATCCACCTATGCGTGGATCCTCTTATCCCATAGTACTCCAGTTTATGTAATAGCCTTCTGTGAGGTACCTTGTCAAAGGCCTTAGCAAAGTCCATGATGATCAAGTCAGTCTGTTTGTGGCCACGATTTATGGCCCCATCCAGATTGCTCACAATGTCATGGTAAAATTGAACAAGCTGCGTTTCGCAAGACCTTTGACTCCGGAAACCATGTTGACAGTCAGCAAGAATGCTCTCAAAGGCTAAGTGCTTGTTGATGTTGCTTACTAATATATGCTCCAAGGTTTTGCAACAGATGCATGTTAGCGACACTGGTCTATAATTTGCTGCATCATATTTTTCCCCCTTTTTATAGACCGGGGTTACATTTGCTTGTCGCCAGTCATCTGGTACAGTGCCCTGGGCAAGTGATTGATTGAAGATAAAGGCCAACACAGGAGATATTTCAGCACTACATTCCTTAAGTACCCTGGCATTCAGGTCATCGGGCCCAGATGCCTTATGTATCTTGAGCTTACCTAACAGTTTAGCGACCCCATTGGGGTCAACTGTTATGTCCCCCATAGAGGGGAACGAACTTGCACCTTTAGATGGTAGCTCACCATCAGTTTCACGCGTAAATGCTGATTGAAACTGTTTATTGCAAATATTAGCCTTATCGCGCGCATCTGTTTTTAGAATTCCATTTTCCCTTAGCGAAGTGATCCCAAACGCATCCTTTTTCAGGGACTTTACGAATGACCAAAACTTTTTAACTTTACCATTCTTTTGGGGACTATCGGGATCTATATTGTCATCTTCAAAGGTAAAGATGCTGGAAACATGCTTCCAATATGCATCTCTTATAACCTTTTGCACATGTGCTCTGAACCGTTTGTAATGGTTCTTAACGTCAGGGCTGCTAGACTTGCGAGCACGAAAATACATTCTATTCCGTCTTCTGATGAGATGCTTGATCGTGTTATCGATCCATGGTGCCCTATATTTTGTTTTGGTCATTTTAGTTGGTATAAACCTTTCCATTGCCGTGGTTAATTCGGACTTAAAACAGACCCACAGGTCATTAACTGACATGTGTGAGAGGTCAGAGGAAAGGAACGAATCCTTAAATCGCGCCATATGGTCTCGCAGACCATCCATATCCGCACGTTTGTAGAGAAAAACTTTACGCGGGACTTGTCTGATTCGTTTAGCTTTTATGTCATACTCAACAAGGACTATGTCATGATCAGCTTTGCCAATCGGGGGCATCCCCTTAACTCGGCTTACTGGGGATGGAGAATTTGTAAACAATAAATCAAGGGTCTTTTCTTGCCGGGTGGGTATGTTAACAACTTGGGCCAGGCAGTGTTCTTTTATTATGTCCAAAAGTTGTTGCTGTGTCTGCCTTTTAGGCACCCCATGGGGCACCTGCATGCTGCACCATTCAATGTCACCACAATTAAAGTCTCCGCCAACCAAAATATGGGCATTTGCATTTGACATTATCCTAGACAAAGATGAATTAAAAGCCTCAAGATATTCTGGGTCAATCTGATCTGGTGGGCGATAAAAAGATCCAAGGTACAAAGTCCTACATCCAATGATGTTCAATTTACACCAAACTAGTTCACAGTTGGTGTCCAACTCCGGAGTTTCTGTACAGAGTAGGTCTCGCTTGAAAGCCACGAAGACACCTCCATGTGCATCCCCAACTCTGTCTTTCCGGATGGCCTCAAAGGATTCAGGGAAAATTTCCGAGTTTTTAATTTCTGGGGTTAACCAAGACTCATTGCCCAAAATGATGTCTGGTTTCGCCGAGTCGATAATTGTATGAAGTTCAGCCCTTTTATTCTTTATTGACTGACAATTCATGATCAATATTCTGAGGGGATGGTTAAGGACCGCCTTTTTGGTCTTTCGTTTAGCTTCTTTTGACTGCTGCACAATGGGCGATGAAGCTGCCGTGGGTGGGCCGATGTTGTCTGGTATCGGACTATCAGGCTCGGATAGGGTAGATAAAGGTTCAAAGTGGTTGTAGGTGTCTATAGAAGATGAGGTGTCAAACAGAGATGTGGAAAAGTTTGGCATTCCACATTTCAAACACTCCCATGCAACATTTTTATTCAATGATCTGTTGTAAAAACTATACATAGTTGATGACAGCGCTTGCACACCTGGCAATTTCTTTGAAATTGCTTCTGGAGCTTTTATATTTGGACTTTTTAGCACGTTTGATGGACTAAACTTCAAGCGCCTGTGGTTTAACGTCCCCGTCAACACTGTATAGGTCATTTCAGAGACGTTGCTTCCAATTTTGTGGGACTTTTACCCGACACGGAGATGAAATGACATCTCAAGCCCTGTCGCCCACTGAAACCAATTGGGTTTATATGCATGAAAGGTCCAACTCGCACCACTTTTCCTGGGCATGCTTAGAACCTCTAAGCGGTTTACCAGTACTCACATGCGGTTGGTATCAGCTCTGCGTGGAAGCATCATACAGCCCATCTATTGCTTCAAGCCCTGATAGGCGGTACCTTGGTTTTTCATTCAGACTATCTCGCCGATTGCAACCGATCAACCCGGTGTGAACAAAAGGCAGTTCAGTGACCTTGGTTCGCTTTGTTGCACAAAAATAACACTGTTTTAACACGCTTGTTTCTCGCTGGTTTCAGTTAGAAGGTCATATGATCAGGGTCTATCCTATTTTGACCATTAAGAAAACAAGACTATTCAAATAAATTTAAAATTTTACCCTATAATCTGATAATTTTCTGACAGAAAAATTCTGTATTTTTCATATTTCTGCTCAAAACTTAAATTGTGGGTACTCATTAGAACATCCTCAGCGAAGCGGTTCTCTTTCGAGTACCAACAATGTATGTTTTGGGCAGATGTTAGAAAACATTAAACCCCTATAAACACCAGTTTTACAATACAAATCGGGTTTCAGGGGCCAAAATTATATAGGCTTGTTTTCTTTACGAGTTGAAATTATAGTAGCCAAAAGATCTGTGAAGTAACTATATAGTGCCCATATCTTTGGTATCAATCAAAATTATCTATTTATTTGGGGGATTTCATGTTGATATGGAGAAAACTCAACCCCCTTATCAATCATCTTTCGTTGATTTTTTTTTTTTTTTTTTTTTTTTGGAATCAAGCATTTTTCAAGTTTTAAAACTGACTTTTTCAGCCATTGTTGGTAAAATTTCATATCATTTCTGGAGAAAATTTAAGACCCTGCTCTAGTTCCACGCCATGTTAGAGAGATGCTTGAAGAACTCCGGTGGCCGACTCTGCAGGAAAGGTGTGAGCAGGCTTCTCTGACTCTATTCTATAAAATCCACAATAATTTAGCCATTATAGATAAGAGTAGGTACCTATCTGAAGCTGGTGGAGGATGTAGGAGAACCAGGTCCCATCCCTTTCAGTACCACCGTCCTAATGCAGAGTAATTGATAAGGGTCGTATCGTCGTAAATACGACTCTAAAATCGAGCAAATACGCCTAGAAATGAAGAAAAAGTCGTACCAAATACGACCGTCAAATTGGCGATACGCCAAGGCCGTTCCATTGCAGTTGAATCGGCAATGGAAAAAAAAAACAAAAAAAAAACGTGATGTCGAAATCGCGGTAATTTTTGCCGCATCATAGTCTTCAACAAAAACTGTTCCAATCTTCAAGAAAGATTCGAAATTCATCTGTTCATGAATGATGGCATTTGTTTTAATTACGCTGAAACATTTCAACCTTACCTTTTGACGATCATATATTGAATACCAATCCACTTATATTTAATCAGCCTCAAGTTATGACAACTATCAACATGATTAGGAAACCCATTATTGATGCGTGATTATAGTATTTATTATGTAAGGGAAAGCCGCCCGCATTATTAACTTTATTAACAACGCCTGAATCATGAACAGTAACTTTATGACAAGCGTGCATAAAAATACGATCCTGAATATTGTTAGGCAACCACATTGACTTCAACGGAGTGTCATCTTCGAGAAAAAAAAAATGGGTTCGACAGATCTACAGATTCACATTGTCATGTAGTTAGGAATTAAATATCAAAACAGACGCGCAGACGATAAAAAGTTAAGACCACTTTTCTTTTTGTGGAGAACCTGACAAAGTTTTTCCGGAAAAATGCAAGAAAAAATATAAAATGCAGGAGAAATTTCTTGCGGCTATTTCTCCAAAATCGCAGAAATTCATGTTGAAATGGATTACTCTGTATTTTGTGGAAAAACAAAACAGATCTGAAGCAACAACAACTGGGCTAGGAAAGTTATAACTAATGTAACAGTGAATATATATCCGACCAGGCAGCCTTAGTGCTAGATTTTTCTGCTTAGCGTCCGCAGGCCGCAGATGCAAGAAATATGCGTCCATGACTCATTTTTTTCGCGTCCTTTGGCGAAAACTCTTAACCAGAGGCTTAAAAACCTTGTTTATTGCCGTTTTCCGACACGTGTATACCGGCGCCTTTGATTATTGCATCATTGTGGTTGTTTACTTTTGACTCCACTTCTATTTTTAATACTTTTATTATCCCAACGTATTTTTTCTCGCAACATTGTCATCAATGCACGTCTGAGATAGAACCACCGCTGCACAGACTGATCTCTTTGTCCGCCGTGTTCCGTATATATTTGACCAAAATTATATTTAATGAGTCACAATGGCAGGATTAACCTGTCATACTTGGGTACTCATATATCTAATTGTGAACCACAGGGGTCAGCATGCAGTGCATGCTTATTTACGACTATCAATCAAGTAGCTGATTAAATTAACACCCTAAGATGTCTCGCCGGTGTCTTTGAACATTAAGCAGAATGACTGGCAGCGCATCATTATAAAAGAACGTTAACACAGCAACCGGGACAGACTGATTAGCTTTCACAGATGCGCTTGCTGATCTGAGTCTTCACTGGTCTCGTGTTTTATTGTATTTTTGCTGAGCACTGAATTTCTCGCCTTTTACCAATCGCATGCAGTTGCTACAATTAGTGGAGATTTCCCCCGCCTTTGAACGCGTAGCACATAAGGCCGCTGCAGACACAAAACATGGGTTTGAAAATGTTTTGATGACAATATGATCTGTGTGACGGCTAAAGACTCCGACCAGCCTACACAGTCTGATCATAACGAGCCTTCAATGGCGTCTGGGAAATTCCAAAAACACACGCGAAGTAGACGACCACATTGGCTGGATTTACATTCTTTAGAAGAAAAAGTAATTTCTCCATTTTGCTGTCCGCCAGCTTATTAACATTAAAATGTATATCGGTATGTTACGCTGATAGAATATGTGTTTAACGTCTTTTACATATGGCCATTGCCACGTCTGACATTATTAAGTGCACTTAGCAGCCATCCTGTGATGGCAGATGAAGATATGACCCTAGTTTTGAATTTAGGCGTACCGATACTCTCAAAGAATCACAGGATACGCCTATGTCTTTGGTTTAAGGAGTAGCAGTACTCCTCGGGCAAAAGCTTATCAATAACACTGCTAATGCTTACAAGGATGGTTTTAAGAGTTCTTTTTTCCCCAGGACAATTGCAACTTGGTCGGGCTCATCGGAGTCTAACTGTTGGTTTTCTTTTGCTCCAGCATTTCAGTGGTTTCTTGCTGTCGAGTCCTCACTGTTGTCTCACCTCTGTGGTTCTTTGATTTTTGTGTTCACGGAGATGTTGCACTGATGAGTTAGGAGGCCTTCATGCGGACTGAACAAATTATTTGTCTAAATCGCGACGGAAGTAAGGGCGAGGATTGTGGCCACGTAAAATCGATTTAAGCCCCCCAGTGGAAATCTTCCACTGACCTTTCCAAGGCGGCTCTTCTGTGGCGATTTATTTATGTTGTTGTTTGTTACTTACTGTGTGTATCACTTGTGTCTTTTGGTTTTGGATGGCCATATGGCCATTTTGTGGGAAAGTAACTGTCCTTATGGCCTTCCTTTGTTTAGGTTTCCATTATGGTCTGGTCGCTTAATGTTTGTATTTCTTTCCCTTTTGTGTCTTTTATGGGTGGAGTAAGTTAATTGTATCGATTCCTGATCTTTGTTTTACTTCTACTTTGGAATGGCCTTACAATCGAAGCTGTCTCTTCTGAATATCCTAGGGTTGGACAGGGGATAGGCATGGATTCCTTCCCATGATGACTTCTTGTAAATAGTTTTAATCTGCTGGTGGCTGTGTCACAAAGCTCGTTTTTGGGGGTGGGGATCAAAAACATTTGTGCCACACCCCAAACCTGTTATCATGGTCAGAATTGACCGAAAACAGTATCGGGAGAAAGAAAGTTCAATTCTAAATAAATATCGGTATGACACATTGTATACAGGTCATTACAGGAACATCATTATGACATATTGTACCGGTATATTGGGATGACACCTCATGTACAGAAAGGTGTCAACCCTTATACCTCACAAGAACAGCATTGATAAATAAATGAATTTATAAAAACAAATAAATAACAATTTATAAAGAAAAACCAAATAAATAACAATTATATAAATGAAGGCTTTAAACTGTTGTCACAGGGGTGGATAAAGAGATTCCAGGACATTTGCCCCCCCCAATGAATTAATCTAGAAATGGACATTTGCCCCCCATTGAAAATGCGACCCGGACATTTGCCCCCCAGAGCTTATTTTTGGTATGGACATCTGCCCCCCATCTGCCCCCCATGCTTATTTTACAGGTGGACATTTGCCCCCCCCCCCCCCCCTGCTTATTTCAGAAAGGGACATTTGCCCCCCAGATAGACCAGGGCTAATACAAAGGAGGAAAAATATGTATTTATTGGTTTACTATCATCAGAAATACAAAATGTTAAGCAATAAATTACTCCATCTATATAAATATAAATCCCATAATAACCTTCTGTTATGGACAATCCCTACCTTAGAAAGCAGTATGGATCCAGATCAGATGCCATATATGATGGGGATCTATACTGTTTGTCATGCAATTTGTTAAGATTATAAAAATATACCAAGAATGTGATGGTTAATAGTCAACAACTGGAGATGCTTAATTTATTCAGCAGGATAAGGGGTTAAGCAAGTCAGCTACAGAACCATATATTGAGTTTGTGCCTCACTGAGGGTCCAATGTCAGACACCTATTTCTGCAATGAAAACTCAAGTGGTTTTTACACTGGATACACTGATGGTTAATTCTTGAAGTAATTGAAATGATCTTGAATTGGCTGTAAAACCATAACCAAAACATTATTACATGACTTGTATGTATATTATGTTGCTATATACAATTAAGTCTGTACATTGGATATCCTTGTAAGTTTTCAGAAAAAAATTAAGGCATACAAGGGTATGTATTATTTCTTAATTCCTGCTCAAAAGCAGAGATGGTTCCAGCCAGGTTGGGGGGCAAATGTCCCTTTCTGAAATAAGCAGTGGGGGGCAAATGTCCACCTGTAAAATAAGCACTGGGGGCAGATGTCCATACCAAAAATAAGCTCTGGGGGAGGGGCAAATGTCCAGGTGACGTTCTCAACTGGGGGGCAAATGTATAATTTTAGATTAAGTCACTGGGGGGCAAACGTCCTGGGGGGCTAACGTCCGGAGACCGGATAAAAAACATGGCTCGACCGGGACTCTAACCCAGGGCATCTTGCATACCGTGTGAACACTTTACCGACATGGTCGACCTGTTACATTTTCCCCCTGCCTAATGAGATTTGTCTCCAAAATGACCTTAATAGTGTTGATGGGGACGTTAACTATCAACTCAAACAAACAAAAAGATTCGAGGCATCATCTCCAAATGACCCAGAGTGTTGACAGGGATGTTAAAACCCAAATCAAACAAATTTACTAACAAACAAACAAGAAACAAGTCTGAAGTTAGTCTAGGAAATCTGTTCGATGTTTGAAGAAGAGGACTAATGGGACACCTTGATGTGTCTTTAAGAGGTTAAGTACGGTAATTGTACAGACTTACGTCCCTTGGGTAGGTGAACCCGACGCAATGAACGCCATTTTGAAGCTGAAATTCCCGAAAGAATTTCCGAAAATGAACCAACCAAATGAATCTGTTTTACACCCTTCGTTCTAAATAACCTGTTAAAATTTCATTCTTTTCCATTCTCAATTTGATAATATTAAGCATTTTTTGTATTTAAAATTATCCTCGAGTAAATAAAATAAAACCGTTTCAAACATCGGCGACGGTGAAAATCAACTCTTCGTCCGCCAATTTGCCTCTTCCTGGTGGCAGTTTTGGACATCTAATGGCAGTCGATTCAAGATTATTGAAAACATTAAACTGCTAAACAAATGAAGCTATACCTTCCCAGTCCATTTTTCACTTAATCGTCACGATTTAAATGTTGAATCCGGCCAGCGATTGCTCCATTGTCATGAATTTCGTGGAGCGCAAATATGGAAATGGACCTTTTCTTGTTTTATATTTTAAAGAGTAGCTGTACGAGTTGCCTCCCTTGTTGAAAACCCTGGTTGTCACAAATCAGGTAAGATGTAAGAACTTTCTGATTATTTTAAGTTTTCTAGCCATGAGAGCTCGCTCGAAGGTCTGCTTACTCAGTGATTGCACAAAGTCATAGAAGCACCTAGAGGATAAAGCCAGTGTTGTATTGGCAATATATGAATCAACAACAAGCAAGTAGGATTTACTTTCAATACATAACAGAATCAGAATTATTACTGGTGACATGTCAAATGACATTCATACACCAGATCTGAATAATAATGAAAAGCCAGTTGGCTTTGTAGAGCGTGATAGCTCAGTGGTTATAACACTTGCCTCTGATGCTAGAGGTACCGGGTTCGATCCCCAGCAGCGGCAGTAAAATGTCGGTATCCGAACACGCTCCATTTGGCATCATTTGCAGGGATGAATGTCATAAAGCGCACCGTCCTTCAGATGGGGACGTTAACTGGAAGCCCCCTGTGCAGGAAGAACCATCCCATGTGCAGGTTAAAGATCCCTGCCGTAATTACATGATTACTGTGTAGGCTTTCATCCTGCAAAACCTGGAGTGTATGCAATGTACACCTGAGGTAATGGTCAAATGTGACCGACACAGTATCAGTAGAAAGAAAGAAATGGCCACAAGTTCAAGAAGATAAGGACTTTAAAATAATTATCAGTATGTTGAAGGAGGCTAGTAAATGGCAGAAGCAGAAATAATTCAGAATCAGAATTGTTACTGCATGGTGACACGTCAAATGACATTCATACACCGGGACCTGTGATGGGAAGACCGAAGTTAGTCCCTTGCTCCCACCATAGAGGTAAACTTAGCTACACAATCCTCAGCACCTTCAGCAGTTGAAATCTGCTGGTTCCTAGTCTTAACGTTATCAGTGTTGGAAAGACAGGTAATGAGACCCCTCTGACCTAATTGTAAGGTCAGGGGGGGGGGGTCTTGTTACCTGTTTTTCCAATATTGACAATGTGCCAGCTGGGAGCCAGCAAATAATGCAAATATGGTGAATATAGGGAAATTTGGAATATAAAGGGGTATATGTTATAATGCTTTTTTTCTGATCCAAGACATAGGTTGTGGGTATTCTTACTCGTTAGAACCGCCACTATAAAGCTAAAACAACATACGCTCGGAGTATAAATAAGACAAATATCACATTTTTTTGTCGGATGGAGAAAATGAAAGAATGCACTATGTCAAGGGTGTGTTAATGTTATCATAATGGAAATGATAGAAATGCATTCCTAAGAATTTTGAAAATGCTTAAGGGTTTGTGATATTTGATTGTTTTCACTGCATGCAATGGTTAGAAAACTGACATCAAGCGCTATTCACATTGGGCTTATGAAATTGTTAAGGATTTCGTTTTTCTTATTTCCATTTAAGAAATGGAATACACTATGAATAAGAGGCGCATTGATTAGTTTTCAGCAGAAAATCTTCAATTTTATTACAGGAATTACCCATAGGTTTTCGTGCATTAACATTTGCCAGGTCTCGAGGAAGCCGTTTGAACATTAGGCCGGGGGAAACACAAAGTAATTAAGGCTTAACTATACCAAATCTAGTGACACAGAGGCCTTTCTGATAGTTTTTCTTCATCAGTGTGTCTCAACCCCAATGTTTTGAAACCGAAACGGATGACGGACAAGACCCAGCAAACACGGCACATCCCAAATAAGTAAGCAATTTCTACAATTCGTCCAGCATACACAGCTCCACTTGCTCAGCCACACTGTATTGTCATGATCGCTGGAGGTATGAGGAAACTTTGGCTACTTTATGATTCATAGTTACACACAAATCAGACTACGGAGATGCACAAACTGATGTGAGTCTTTGTTGATTGGGCCCTGGTGCTAGGCCCACATATAGCTATTGACGTGTCCCTGCCCAATAACATTCATAAAACGAAACCGAAAGCAAGAAATAAAGAAAGTATTAAAGACCCGCATTAGAGATCTATAAACTAGTGGATGATTGGCACATGCCCCAGTAATGACTTTTTTGGTTTCAGTAATATGATAATCGTTCTGTTTGTCACTGTAAGGCGCGTGTCTATAGAAGGTAACAACGTAAAGTAATTATTGATCGTTTTGCAAACTGACATCTGCCAGCATTATAACCAAATTAACAACAATCCCAGAACAACAATTTCCAAGTTCATAAATAAACATTTTTTTTTCTAAATAAACACACCCTATTTTATTAATATTTTTATTTCATATCTATTCCATTACAAAGTTTGCATTGAGAGAAGACATCTGAGGGAGGTAATTATTGAAACAAATGATACAAATGCTGAGCGGGGAAAAGGGGTGAAAATAAATTGTATATATATGTATTTTATCATAAATTAACTATATATTTCATTTTTTTATTAGCTCACCGTCACATAGTGACGAGGTGAGCTTTTGGGATCACTTTTTGTCCGTTGTGCGTCCGTGCGTAAACAATTTCTTCAAATGACATCTCCTCCTTAACCACTGATCGGATTTTGACCAAACTTCACAGGAATGATCCTTAGGTGGTCCCCTTTCAAAGTTGTTCAAATAGTTCCGGTCCGTTGCACATGTAGGTCACAGGATCCAAAAATAGATTTTTTTTGCTGAAAACTTAAAAAATCTTCTTCCCTGAAACCCCATAGCCTAGGTCTTTGATATTTGGTATGAAGCTTCATCTTGTGGACCTCTACCAAGATTGTTCAAATTATAGCCCTGGGGCCAAAAATGCCCCCCCCCCCCCCCCCCCCCCCCCGGCCCGGCCCCTTTAGTTTTACAATGACTTATATAGGGAAAATCTTTAAAAATCTTCTTCTCTGAAACTGCAAGGCCCAGGTCTTTGATATTTGGTGTGAAGCTTCATTCAGTGGACCTCTATCAAGATTGTTCAATTTATAACCCTGGGGCAAAAATGCCCACGCCCCGGGTCCCTTTGGTTTTACGTAGGATTATACAGGGAAAAACTTTAAAACTCTTCTTCTCTGAAACCACAAGGCCCAGGTCTTTGATATTTGGTATGAAGCTTCATCTGGTAGACCCCTACCAAGATTGTTCAAATTATAGTGCTGGGGCCAAAAATGCCCCCGCCCTGGGGCCCTTTGGTTTTACATGGGCTTATAAAAGGAAAATCATTAAAAATCTTCTTCTCTGAAACTGCAAGGCCTAGGTCTTTGATATTTGGTATGAAGCTTCATCTAGTGGACCTCTACCAATATCATTCAAATTATAGTGCTGGGGCCAAAAATGCCCCCGCCCCAGGGCCCTTTGGTTTTACATGGGAAAATCTTTAAAAATCTTCTTCTCTGAAACCGCAAGGCCCAGGTCTTTGATATTTGGTAGGAAGCATCATCTTGTGGACCTCTACCAAGATTGATTAAATTATAGCCCTGGGGCCAAAAATGTCCCCACTCCGGGGGCCCTTTGGTTTTACATAGACTTACATGTATATAGGGAAAATCTTAAAAAATCTTCTTCTCTGAAACCACAAGGCCTAGGTCTTTGATATTTGATATGAAGCTTCATCTAGTGGACCCCTACCAAGTTTGTTCAAATTATAGTCTTGGGGCCAAAAATGCCCCCGCCCCGGGGCCCTTTGGTTTTACATAGGATTATGTAGGGAAATCTTTAAAAATCTTCTTCTCTAAAACCGCAAGGCCCAGGTCATTGATATTTGGTATGAAGCTTCATCTAGTGAACCTCTACCAAGATTGTTCAAATTATAGCCCTGAGACCAAAAATGCCCCCGCCTTGGGCCCCTTTGGTTTTACATAGACTTATATAGGGAAAGTCTTTAAAAATCTTTTTCTCTGAAACTGCAAGGCCCATGTCTTTGATATGGAGCTTCATCTAGTGGACCTCTACCAAAATTGTTCACATTATAGCCCTCAGGCCACAAATGCCCCGGCCCTGGGGCCCTTTGGTTTTATATAGACTTATACTGTATAGAGATAATCTTTGAAAATCTTCTTCTCTGAAACAGCAAGGCCCAGGTCTTTGATATTTGGTGTGGACCTCTTTCAAGATTGTTTAAATTATAGCCATGAGGCCAAAAATGTTCCCGCCCCGGGGCCATTTGGTTTTACATAGGCTTATGTAGGGAATATGTTTAGAAAAATCTTCTCTGAAACAGCAAGGCCCAGGTCTTTGATATTTGGTGAGTAGCTTCATCTAGTGGACCTTTGTCAAGATTGTTCAAATTATAGCCTTTGTTGATATTTGGTATGAAGCTTCACCTTTTTAGACCTCCCTCAACATTATGCACATTATAGCTCTGGGGTTAATAATGGCCCTCCCCAGGGCCCACTTGTTACTCTATGGTTCAGGTGAGCGATCCAGGGCCATCATAGCCCTCTTGTATTTTGACTGATAAATGGCCCGTATAACAGTATTGGAGTCATTTATGGACCGAACTTGCTATGGGCCGATTTTGTCATGGGCCGATTTTGACAAGGGCCGATTTTGTTATGGGCCGAAATGACCCAGAACCCCTGAGGACACTGATGAAGATTTCGCCTAAGGAAACCAAGCGCTCTGTTTGCCTTTGTACACATATTGCTAATGTGTGTATTCCATCTCAAATCGTGTGTGAGTGTCACCCCATGGTATTTAACTGAATCGACTTTCTCTATTGGACAGTTCCCGCTAAGGTGTAAGAAGCCTCAATTGTATTTGTTCTCTTCCTAGTTACCTGCATAATATTGCATTTAACGGGCTGAAATCTCATGCCCCATTTTAGTGCCCAACATCCCAATCTATCTATATCATTCTGAAGTTTCAGTGAGTCCTCAGTATCTCTAATTTCCCGGTAGGAAACACAGTCATCTGCAAACAGTCTTATTTCTGAGTCAATGTCAGTGGAAATATCATTGATGTATAGGGAGAATAACAGTGGACCAAGAACAGTCCTTGTGGGAATCCAAACAAAACTGGTGCCCACTCTGAAGATTCACTATCTGTGTCTGAGTGTCTGAGGCGCCAATGAATGGTGATTTCTACAGTGCCTATCTTGGGGCACAAGGTCATCTGTTGAAATGCTGGCAGCACCCTTTAGACCTTTGTATAATAGAATAACTCTTCTCCTTTTCTTGAGTAAAATAAAAGCACTATTGGGTCTGAATTCCATTTGTGAAGTCATTCTAGTACTGGCCGTCAATAAGAAAGGACCACTGCTATTCAAATGTAAATGTGGAGCGTAAATTGTAAATGATGTCTGAACATTTTGCGAGAAAATATATCCGTTTACATGTAGAATTGCCTCGAGAAGCGTAGGAAAGATATTTTGCCTAATGGAAATAGAATAACAGAAATAGGATTAGAAAAATTCTGGATCCTTTTAAAAGTCTGTGTGAACGATCCGTGTCACTTTCTTTAGTGATCGGTCACATTTGATCATTACTTGCAGGTGTTCATTACATACACTCTCATGTGTGCAGGGTGAAAGCCTATAGATACAGTAATCATGTAATTATGTTAGGGATCTTTAACATGCACAGGGGAGTATTCTCCCTCCACAGGGGTCCTCCAGTTAACGTCCCGATCAGAAGGATGGTGCACTTTGTGGCATTCGTCCCTGCAAATGATGCCAGTTTTGGATGTTCGGACACTGAATTTTATTACCGCTGCCAGGAATCGAATCTGGGGCCTCTAGCATCAGAGGCACGTGCACAAACCACTGAGCTACCATGCTGCACCGTCTCTGGCTTGAACATGCCAAAGCCAGGTGCAATTGATAGCTCTGGCCTGCCAAACTATACACTTCCACTCTGCATCAACACCATCTCTTCCTGAATCCTAAATTAGACTAAGCTGTTCTGAAACTTAATCAGAAGCATCAAGACAACAGTCATGCATTCACCTTATTTGCATTATCTGCTGGTTCCTAGTCTGAAGGTTATCAGTGTTGGAAAAACAGGTAACCAGACCCCCGCCCCCTGACCTTAAAAGGTCAGGGGGGTCTGGTTATCTGTTTTTCCGATATTGACAGTGTGCAAGCTGGGAGCCAGCAAATAATGCAAATATGGTGAATATTCAGAATTATTAAAGGCAATGTGATCTGATAGACAAAATGGCAACAAAGACACAATGTAATGTATGATCAGCCTCATGCAGGTGAGCGATTCTGGCCCACTTATCTGGCCCACTCTAGTTATCTCACCGTCACATAGTGACGAGGTGAGCTTTTGGGATCACTTTTTGTCTGTGCGTAAACAATTTCTTCAAACGACATCTCCTAAACCACTGATCGCATTTAGACCAAACTTCACAGGAATGATCCTTAGGTGGTCCCCTTTCAAAGTTGTTCAAACGGTTCCGGTCCGTTGCACATCTGGGTAACAGTAGCCAAAAATAGATTTTTTTCACTGAAAACTTAAAAAAAACTTCTTCTCTGAAACCACAAGGCCCAGGTCTTTGATATTTGGTATGAAGCTTCATCTAGTGGACCCCTACCAAGATTGTTCAAATTATAGTGATGGGGCCAAAAATGCCCCCACCCCGGGCCCTTTGGTTTTACATGGGCTTATATAGGGAAAATCTTTAAAAATCTTCTTCTTTGAAACCGCAAGGCCCAGGTCTTTGAAATTTGGTATGAAGCTTCATCTATTGGACCCCTACCAAGATTGTTCAAATTATAGTGCTGGGGCCAAAAATGCCCCCGCCCTGGGGCCCTTTGGTTTTACATTGGCTTATATAGGGAAAATCTTCTTCTCTGAAACCGCAAGGCCCAGGTCTTTGATATTTGGAATGAAGCTTCATCTAGTGGACCCCTACCAAGATTGTTCAAATAATAGTGCTGGGGCCAAAAATGCCCCCACCTCGGGGCCCTTTGGTTTTACATGGGCTTATATAGGGAATCTTTAAAAATCTTCTTCTCTGAAACCGCAAGGCCCAGGTCTTTGATATTTGGAATGAAGCTTCATCTAGTGGACCCCTACCAAGATTGTTCAAATTATAGTGCTGGGGCTAAAAATGCCCCCGCCCCGGGGCCCTTTGGCTTTACATGGGCTTATATAGGGAAAATCTTTAAAATTCTTCTTCTCTGAAACCGCAAGGCCCAGGTCTTTGACATTTGGTATGAAGCTTCATCTAGTGGACCCCTACCAAGATTGTTCAAATTATAATGCTGGGGCCAAAAATGCCCCAGCTACCGGGCCCTTTTGGTTTTCCATGGGCTTGTATAGGGAAAATCTTTAAAAATCTTCTTCTCTAAAACCGCAAGGCCCAGGTATTTGGTATGAAGCTTCATCTAGTGGACCCCTACAAAGATTGTTCAAATTATAATGCTTGGGCCAAAAATGTCCCTGCCCCGGGGCCCTTCGGTTTTACATGGGCTTATATAGGGAAAATCTTTAAAAATCTTCTTCTCTGAAACCACAAGGCCCAGGTCTTTGTTATTTGGTATGTAGTTTCATCTAGTGGACCCCTACTAAGATTGTTCAAATTATAGTGCTGGGGCCAAAAATGCCCCCCCCCCCCCCCCCCCCAGGGCCCTTTGATTTACATGGGCTTATATAGGGGGAATCTTTAAAAAATCTTCTTCTCTGAAGCCGCAACGCCCAGGTCTTTGTTATTTGGTATGTAGCTTCATCTAGTGGACCCCTACGAAGATTGTTCAAATTATAGTGCTGTGGCCAATAATGCCCCCATCTTGGGGCCCTTTGGTTTTACATTGACTTATATAGGGAAAATCTTTAAAAATCTTCTTCTGTGACACCACAAGGCCTAGGTCTTTGATATTTGGTGTGAAATTTCATCTAGTGGACCTCTATCAAGATTGTTCAGATAATAGCCCTGGGGCCAAAAATGCCCCCCGCCCTGAGACTTTTTGGTTTTACATAGACTTATATAGGGAAATCTTTAAAAATCTTCTTTTCCGAAATAGCAAGGCCCATGTCTTTGATATTTGGTTTGGAGCTTCAGTAGTGGACCTCTACCAAGATTGTTCACATTATAGCCCCTGGGCCACAAATGCCCCTGACCCGGGGCCTTTTGGTTTTACATAGACTTATATAGATATAATCTTTGAAAATCTTCTTCTCTGAAACAGCAAGGCCCAGGTCTTTGATATTGTGTTTGAAGCTTCATCTAGTGGACCTCTATCAAGATTGTTTAAATTATAGCCCTGAGGCCAAAAATGCCCCCGCTCTGGACCATTTGGTTTTACATAGGCTTATGTAGAGAATGTCTTTAAAAAATCTTCTTCTCTGAAACCGCAAGGCCCAGGTCTTTGATATTTGGTGTGTAGCTCCATCTAGTGGACCTTTGCCAAGATTGTTCAACTTATAGCCTTTGTTGATATTTGGTATGAAGCTTCACCTTTTTAGACCTCCCTCAACATTATGCACATTATAGCCCTGGGGTCAAAAATGGCCCTCCCCGGGGCCCACTTGTTACTATATGGATCAGGTGAGCGATCCAGGGCCATCATGGCCCTCTTGTTTAATTAAAGTTTATTTGTTTGTTTGTTTGATTGAGGTTTAACGTCCCCATCAACATTATATAGGTCATCTTGGAGACCTTGCTTCCATTTTTGAGGGACTTTTACCCGACAATGAGACAAAATGACTTCTCAAGCCCTGCTGCCCCATGAAACCAATAGGGTTTATAAGCATAGACAGACCGACTCACACCGCTTTGCCTGGGGAAGCTTAGATTAACTAAGCGGTTCACCAGTACTCGTGTGTGCAAACTGAATGGCAAACAGTGTAGATACTGATCAGATGGCTTCTTCAGAAGCCATCTGATCAGGATCTAAACTGTTTGCAAAGTTAGGGGTTGTCATGAACAACAGGATGAGGGTTAACATTTAAACAATATCAAGAGTTTTTTTGTCTACTTGAATTTTGTAGGCTAGACATATGTGAGCTGACACTTCAAATACATTTCACAAACAACACCTCTGAGTTTCAACATAATGTCTGAAGAAACTGGTACCAATTCAACAACTCAGGAAACAGATGCCATCGTAATAAACCAGGAACCTGGTACAGCCTTACTGACACCGGAAACTGGAGCCACATCAGTTAATCGAGAAGCTGGAACCACCTCAGAAACTCAAACAACTACCACCAATGACAAAGACACTGAAGCCTGCCAGTCTGGAAGTTTCAAAATTGGCAAAATATTATACGATGTTACTCTTTCAAACTGTGAACTTTCCTGGGTAAAGAAAGGTGAAACAGTTGACACATCAGGTAAAGGTTCCTTCCTTCCTTCCTTCCTTCCTTCCTTCCTTCCTTCCTTCCTTCCTTCCTTCCTTCCTTCCTTCCTTCCTTCCTTCCTTCCTTCCTTCCTTCCTTCCTTCCTTCCTTCCTTCCTTCCTTCCTTCCTTCCTTCCTTCCTTCAATTCCTTCCTTCCTTCGGTCCTTCCCTTTCCCTTCCTTTCCCTTCCCTTCCTTTTCCTTCCTTCCTTCCTTCCTTCCTTCCTTCCTTCCTTCCTTCCTTCCTTCCTTCCTTCCTTCCTTCCTTCCTTCCTTCCTTCCTTCCTTCCTTCCTTCCTTCCTTCCTTCCTTCCTTCCTTCCTTCCTTCCTTCCTTCCTTCTGATCAGGTGGTCGTGGGTTTGATAAACATTCTTTTGAAAATATTGCTATCAAATGCACTGCTATTATTAAAAAAATGATTAGCTTTGGAACAACAAGAAAAGAGTATCTAGAAAACAATTGACAATTTCTCACTTTTGAACAACAGGAAATGTTTTATGCAGAAAGCAATTTCTCTTGCATGGGTACCTATGTGCATATATAATTTCAGTTTGTGTTCCTGTTGAAGAAATATTGAGTGTTCACCAGATACATGGTGTCAGAAGTAAAGAAGGTAGCAGTCAGTTTGAGGGGTTCACTGTCCGGTATGTGAGTCATAAGAAAAAGCATATTTTGAGGAGAGAGTTTGTTCAGTTTCTACAAGTTGAAGGCAGTCAAGGAGAAGGAAAGAAATGGTGTGAGATGATTGAGGAAGCTGTTGGCAAAGGTGCTACATAGCAATATCTTTATATAGAGGATCTTATATAAGTGTTCATGTATTATTAGGGCCCCGCACTGAAAGTGTGGGTGCCCTATAGTAATCACTCTGTCCGTCCGTCTGTCTGTCTGTCCGTCCGTCTGTCCGGGCGGATGATAGGACACTAGTTGGGTAGGCCTTTCTTGGGTACTTGCCGTTTATTCCGTTGTTGTCCAAGAAAAGTAGCCAGTAGCCTGTTGGGTATTTTGTACCTTGTTGGGTAATTTTGAATGGGAAAATTAACATGGAGGTACCCAACAAATGTCCTCTCGTAAACACGGACGTCTGTCCGTCCACAAATTTTTTTATCCTCCATAACTTTTTATCATTCCTGGATGGATTTAAATATTACTTGGCATCATTCTGTCCGTCCGTCTGTCTGTCTGTCTGTCTGTCCGTCTGTCCGTCCACAAATTTTTTTATCCTCCATAACTTTCTTATTCCTGGATGGATTTAAATATTACTTGGCAGAAATGTTAACCATAATGTGATGGAGTGTTGCGCGCAAGACTCAGGTCCGTACCTCAAAGGTCAAGGTCATACTTAGAGGTTAAAGGTCAAAAAAGGGTCTTTCCTGTGTCCAATTAATAACTTTGTTATTATTCCTGGATGGATTTAAATATTACTTGGCAGAAATGTTAACCATAATGTGACGAAGTGTCACACGCAAGACCCACAGCCGTACCTCAAAGGTCAAGGTCATACTTAGAGATAAAAGGTCAAAAAAGCGTCTTTTTTATTGTGTCCAATCTATAACTTTCTTATACCTGGATGGATTTAAATATTACTTAGCAGAAATATTAACCATAATGTGACAGTGTGTCACGCGCAAGACCCAGGTCCGTACCTCAAAAGGTCAAGGTCATACTTAGAGGTGAAAGGAAAAAAAAAACGTCTTTTTTTTTAACATCAACATTTTCCTACTCCTCTGATAGCGCTGCCGGGGCCCTAGTCAGTTTCACTGACAGCTCTAGTTGAATTTATTAAAGGAGTTGAGGAAAAGGGATCAAATGCGAGGCTTTGCTGAGCTTTTTATCCCTTTTCCTCAACGAGTTTAATAAATTCAATAATGCATGAGCACGAATGCAAGATTCTATTTATCATATGACATTTAAAATGAATTTTAATTCACGATTGTTTTACAAAAATGTCAATATTCTGTCATTAGTAAAGGTGACGTCGTTAAGAACATCGTACATGTAACGTTACTAACTAATTTGCATATTTAATCCACTAGTGGAATATCAAATTTATTACATGGTGTTATTACATTCTTAGATGTGACATCATATGATAAAATCAGTTTATTATAAACGTTTTTGAATATACCACACAGGCCTCCGTGGAACTGGTGGATAGGAGTGCTGACTCTTAATCATCAGGTCTCTGCAGTGTGGTTTTGAGCTTGGCTTGGGACACATGTGAGACGCCACATTCTGCAATGGAAGAGCAGGTGTTTTTTCTCTGGGTACTGTGGTTTTTGCCCACCTCTGATTATCTTTAGGGATTGGCTAGATGAGTGAAATAATCTTGAAAGGGTACCTTGGCAAACAGTGCAGGCCCAGATCAGATGCCGCAGGGCCTGCACTATTTGCTAACAGAATTTTCCATCAGTAGAATAAAAACGAGAAAATAGGCCTGAAATAAGAAAAATAAGTTTTATCCCTGTAAACCCTAGTTTTACTATGTGTGAATTCGGGTTTAACGTCGCTTTCAACAATTTTTCAGTCATATCACGACGGTGTCTGGTTGCGACAGGGAGCTCAATGCTCACGTTTATAGTGCTGCCTCACTGAAGTATCATGTCCCAGACACATTACATGATACCACACCCAGTCACATTATCCTGACACTGGATCGACCAGTCCTAGCTCTACCCCGTAAATCTGAGTGCCAAACGAAGAGCAGCTAGTACCATTTTTAACGACTTTGGTATGTCGCGGCCCGGGATCGAACCCGAGACCTCCCGTTCCCCGGAGCGGACACTCTACCAACTGAGCTATCGGCCGGTAGTTTTACTATATAGAAGTGGGGTTCAAGGGGGTCAGAATCATATAGGCTTGTTTTCGTGATGTGAATTGACCAATGATTCACCAGACAATTTGATTGTAGTCCAGCTACAATCGTTTTTGATGTAAAGTGGGCTTGCTGAAGTTTGTTTTATTTTGCCATTTGGACTCAAATGGCAAAATAAAGCAAACTTCAGCAAGCCCACTTTTCATCAAAAATGATTGTGGCTGGACTACAATCAAATTGTGTTGTGAATCATTGGTCAATTTTGGACTTGAAAGTTTTATCATGGTAGTTATTGTACCTGATAAGGAGAAGTAACATTGATAACAAAGGGATAACTTTCCTTATTTCTGGTTATAAAAACCTATGTTGTGGGTACTTGTTAGAATTACCTCACTGAGGCAATTCTAACAAGTACCCACAACATAGATCTTTATGGAGAAATAATAAAATGTCTTCACAAATATCCTTGAATATTGCTCCTCTTTGTCTAGGTTTTGTGTTGTCAGTTTGTTTGGATTTTAATGACCCAAACAACACTATTTAGGTCATATTGACTCATTCAATTTATTTACCGAACCAGCTTTCTCTACACAGGCTTATACATAAAGGTTAACCAGTACTAGGGCTGGCTAATCGGAGCTGAAAAGATAATCGATTATCAGTCCTGTCATTGCGATCGATAATCGATTAGTAATCGCTAAGGTTTTTGTCATTATTTAACTGTCTGACTTTCTGTCTGAGCATGACTCTTACCATATGTTGCACTTTACCATATGTATATATGAACAGACAGGCCTGAGCAAACAGTGTAGACCCAGATGAGACGCCGCATCATGCGGCGTCTCATCAGGGTCTGCACTGTTTGCCACTCATCCAGCTATTTTAGGCATAACTTTGGATAGTAAATTGTACCTATCAAGTAATCGATTAAAAGCAAATCAGAAATGATAATCATTTTTGTGGAATTTATCTATCGATTAATCGATTATACGATTAATCATGGCAGCCTTAACCAGTACAGGTCATATTCTTTCACCAGAAACTGACAACTGCCCTTCTTGAATGAGATGAAAGAGAATGACTGTAGATCAGACTCCACGAAAGAATGTTGCCGATTTGGGGAGATTGAACCTGCGAGCTTCTGATGATGATCACTAGTCTGACTTGCATCTGACTGAGCTACCGAGGCCAGCTCTATATGTTTCACAGTCAGCATTTCAGTTATTTCTTGCTGTCTATACTCACCGTTGTTTAATCTCTATGGTTGTTTAATTTTTGTGCTTTCGGAGATGTTGCACTGATGAGTTAGGAAGCCTTCATGCAGACTGAACATGTTATTTGTCTTAATCGCTATGGAAGAAAGGGCGAGGATGGCGCCCACATAAAATTAATTTAAGCCCCCAGTGAAATACTTTTCACTAAGGCTGACACGATTAATCGTATAATCATATACGATTAATCAATCGATAAAATCCACAAAAATGATTATCATTTCTTATTTACGTTAATCGATTACTTGAGAGGTACAATTTACTACCCAAAGTTGTGCCTAAAATAGCTGGATGAGTGGCAAACAGTGCAGACCCTGATGAGACCCCGCATTATGAGGCATCTTATCTGGGTCTACACTGTTTACTCAGGCCTGTCTGTTCAAATATACATATGGTAAAGTGCAACATATGGTAAGAATCATGCTCAGACAGATAGCCAGACAGGTAAAATGGTGACAAAAACCTTAGCGATTACTAATCGATTATCTATCGCAATGACAGGACTGATAATAGATTATCTTTTCAGCTCCGATTAGCCAGCCCTACTTTTCACTGACCGTTCTAAGGCATATATCTTTTCCCTTATATCCTTTTGTTTCGATAGCCAATTGGCCATTTTGTGGAAAAGTAACTGTCCTTTTGGCTTTCTGCTATTGATAATATTGATGTTTCCATTAGGGTCTTGATATTTAATGTTTGTTTCTTCCTTCTTCATATTGGATGCGTTCATTAATTGCATCGATTCCTGATTATCCTGATCATTGTCTTCACTTCTATTTTATTCCTGTATTTGACAGTAAGAGATAGACCCCATAAACTGCTGGTGTTAGTGAACCCTGCTAGTGGAGGAAGAAATGGGAAGAAAATATATGAGACAACTGCTGCAGGAGTGTTTAAGGAGGCCCAGATTGAAACTGATGTTATCAGTAAGTAGAAGATATGTAGTACAGAATTTTCCATGTCATTTTAAGGGGATTGGGAACACCTTCAGGGGAGGCAACTCCTGCAAAAGTATTTTTGTCTCCCATGTCAACAGGGGTCAACTCGTAAAGAAAAGAATTTGCTCCTGAGGAGCACATTCTTTCCTTTAAGAGTTTTTTTCCAGTGGGACAGGGCTTATAGAAAAGTGAACAGGAAGTCTTGAAAGTTGTCTCCCTTTGAAAAATGGCGGACAAATATGCCAGGTGTTCCCATTCCCCTTAATATGATATCACAACTGTGTGACATGGTGCTCTCTGTCATATTGCCAAAATGGTAATTTTTTCTGGTGAAAATATGTGATATTTTTCTTAAAAATACTTAAATTATAGGTTGTGGGTGCTTGTTAGAACCACCTCAATTTTCTTATTAATACTTCAAATATAGGTTGTGGGTGCTTGTTAGAACCACCACAACGAGGCAGTTCTAACGAGTACTCACAACCTATGTCTTGTAGCTGAAATAAGAAAAAAATGTATACCCCAGTTTTCACTGTATAAAGTTAGGTTTACAGGAGTGTTCATTTCACGGATGTATTCGGACAGGCCAGTGTAGAATGAGATGTTGTACTGATTCATGTTGACTGAACAAGTTATTTGTCTAAATCGCTGTGGAAACCCCGCCCATAGGGGCTTGAAGAAATATATGGACTGCATGATGCTTCCACGCAGAGCTGTCTCCGGCCCGCACACTAGTACTGGTAAACCGCTTAGAGGATCTAAGCCTGTCCAGGAACTGCGGTGCGAGGTGGACCGTCCATGTTGATAAACCCTATTGGTTTCATTGGGCGACAGGGCTTGAGATGTCATTTCATCTCGGTGTCGGGTAAAAGTCTCACAAAATTGGAAGCAACGTCTCCAAAATGACCTTTACAATGTTGACGGGGAAGTTAAACCTCAAATCAAAGAAACAAATCGCTGTGGGAGTAAGGGCATGGATTCAGCAGAGGCTGCATAAAATCGATTTATGCCCCCCAGGGAAATACTTTTCACAACAGTTTAGAATGAGATGAGATGCCGCAGAACACAGCATCTCATCATGGTCTGCACTGTTTGCCTCTCATCCAGCTGTTTTGTTGAGACAGCATTGGTAGTAAGTTGTATTTTTTTCAGATTTTAGAACAAGTATGGTTTGGAGTTGGTGTCCAGATACTTAGGGTAAATACAGTTAATTGACACGGGTGTCAACTTTTCATGCATGCCAGACATGCTTTTTTTCATTATTTTGGTTGATTGTCATTCATCCTAAAGTGAACAGTACTGCTGCTGGTATTGCTTGAATGCTACTTTCCATGTGATTATTACTGACCAGTAAAAATAAACTGTATGCAAAGTATAGGCTTTATGTATTGTTTAAACCTTTAATGATCTATGCAATCTTCCAGCTAATTGTTTTGGGTAGGTCCAGTTACATTATAAGGTGTGTGAGGTTTATTTAAGCCTTTTTGTACCAAATGGAATCTTCCTCCTTATATATGACAGGAGTCCATTTTCAAAATTTAGGGGTGACAGGGTGTGTTTTCTTTAAAATCTATTTGTATATTAGCTGAACATTTTGCAAACAGTGTAGGCCCTGATCAGATGCCACATTCTTGGCTTCTGATCTGGGCCTGCACTGTTTGCCTTCTACCCATTTTGGGGTTTCCAGTACAAAATTGGTAACTTTGTTTCAAGTATTGCACCAATCTACAGACAGACATTAAACAAAACAGTGAAGACCCTGTTTATATCCCTTGTTCTGTGGCTTGTGATCACACTCTTTTCTTTACTGTTTACCAATACCCCCCCCCCCTCACACACACACACACACACACCCTTTGGGATGTTACACAGTTATTTTGAAATGGACTTTGGAATGTGCTGTTTTCATTTATATAAGGTGTAATATTCCATCCAGTACAAAATGGGTTTAGTCCAGATTCAGGATTATTATTTGAGAGAATCAGCCCGCCAGCAATGTTAGTGCTTTGATTGCCATTGCCTGAGCTGACCTTTAGTAGCATTAGTGGTCTGATCAGAAATCGTAAAAATACTAAAAATTTGGACATCTTGAGGACTTGCAGCAATTCTCCAAAAATTTTAACAAATTTGTTTCATGAGCCAGCAAGGAGTCCAAAAAGTGTAGACAGAATGACAAACAGTGTAGACCCTGTTTTCATTTATATAAGGTGTAATATTCCATCCAGTACAAAATGGGTTTAGTCCAGATTCAGGATTATTATTTGAGAGAATCAGCCCACCAGCACTGTTAGTGCTTTGATTGCCATTGCCTGAGCTGACCCTTAGTAGCATTAGTGGTCTGATCAGAAATCGTAAAAATACTAAAAATTTGGACATCTTGAGGACTTGCAGCAATTCTCCAAAAATTTTAACAAATTTGTTTCATGAGCCAGCAAGGAGTCCAAAAAGTGTAGACAGAATGACAAACAGTGTAGACCCTGTTTTCATTTATATAAGGTGTAATATTCCATCCAGTACAAAATGGGTTTAGTCCAGATTCAGGATTATTATTTGAGAGAATCAGCCCACCAGCACTGTTAGTGCTTTGATTGCCATTGCCTGAGCTGACCCTTAGTAGCATTAGTGGTCTGATCAGAAATCGTAAAAATACTAAAAATTTGGACATCTTGAGGACTTGCAGCAATTCTCCAAAAATTTTAACAAATTTGTTTCATGAGCCAGCAAGGAGTCCAAAAAGTGTAGACAGAATGACAAACAGTGTAGACCCTGTTTTCATTTATATAAGGTGTAATATTCCATCCAGTACAAAATGGGTTTAGTCCAGATTCAGGATTATTATTTGAGAGAATCAGCCCACCAGCAATGTTAGTGCTTTGATTGCCATTGCCTGAGCTGACCCTTAGTAGCATTAGTGGTCTGATCAGAAATCGTAAAAATACTAAAAATTTGGACATCTTGAGGACTTGCAGCAATTCTCCAAAAATTTTAACAAATTTGTTTCATGAGCCAGCAAGGAGTCCAAAAAGTGTAGACAGAATGACAAACAGTGTAGACCCTGATCAGACTGTTCCTTCAGGAGCAGTCTGATCTGGGTCCACATTGTTTGCTTAGGCCTGACTGTCCCAGTACTTAGGATCATTACAGAGCAGTCTTATCTGGGTCTGCACTGTTTGCTTAGGCCTATCTGTCCCAATACTAAGGATCATTACAGTACTTAAATGGCTTGAAAACTAATGACTGATTAACCATGGTTCTTTTGAACTCGTTTTTCAGTTCCTAGGAAATTCTTCCAAGATCTTACACGAGTGGTCATTTCAAATGAAATTTAAGAAACAAGCATTTGGCAAGTTTCTTGAATTTCATATGAAATGACCACTCATGAAAGATTCTGTTTATCTTGAAACAATTTTTTAATCCGATTTTGTTGTAAATAAATTTCAATAGAAATTAAAGGGGTTATCAGGGACGTTGTCATGAAGTTAACCACTAGTAACCATGTTTCATTACACGTGTGGTCATATGATTTTTGTGACATGACATTATCCCGTAAATAAGTGACATTATATGGTAGAATATAATTAGAGGTGTTTTTATTGTATTTCTTATTGTTATCTTGAATTGTGTGCTCTCATTAGAATTGCCTCAACGAAACAAAATACCTTTATATCATAGAATATTATTAAAATATACCTAAGGCATTCTGACCTTGTGCTCTGAATAAGCCTAAGTAGCCCAAAATTAATAATGTCTGGCACAAATTTTCAAAGTCCCAAAGGTGTTCAACATTAAGATATCACTCCCATGTCACATAATGCAATCTTTCATATATCCAAAATGGTTGTTTTCTGATGAAACTTTGTGATATTTTCCTAATTTTTACTCCAAACATAGGTTGAGTGTGCTCATTAGAACCGCCTCAATGAGGCAGTTCTAATGAGTACCCACAACCTATGTCTTGGAGCGTAGGAGAAATAATGTATATCCCCCATAAACCCCAGCTTTCTCTATATAAAGTGGGGCTTAGTGGGTTTTCATTTCACAGACAATTGAAGTTTGACTATTTGTTATTGTAGTCACAGAAAGGCCTCATCATTGTGAAGAAATACTGTCTGCGTATGACCTCTCTACTGTGGATGGGTAAGTATACATACATGAAGAGTACTGAGGATTATTATCCCCACGCTTTTAAAAAAAGCGTTTGGGGATATTGTGAACGCCTCCGTCCGTCCATCTGTCAGACCGTCTGTCCGCCACGCTGTCTCCTCCTTAACTACTGGTCGGAATGTAACCAAATTTGGTACACAGCTTCCTTACATGATGAGGGGGTGCAACGTCACATTTATTTTTGGCCCCGCCCCCAGGGGCCTTGGGGAGGGGTCAAAAGGTCAAATATCAAATTCAATTTCAAAGTCAATTTTATAGATTTTGAAACCAAACTTTGCATAAGTAATGATTAATGATATATGTAACACATATTGAACAGGATTTTGGCTGCGACCCCTGGGTCATGCCCAAGGGTCGGACTTGGGGGGGAGGGGGGGGGGGGTCAGGGGGTCAAAATTCAAATTTTACCGAATATAGTCATATGGAATATCAAATTGAAGGGAGTGATTTGTAGAATACAATACAAGTAAAATTTTGACCTTGGGGTCAGATTGGGGCCCTGGGGGAGGGGTCAAAGGGTCAAAATTTAAGTTTTTTGGAACATAGTCATGTGGCATATCAAATTGAAGTGCATGATTACTAGAATATAATACAGGTAATATTTTGACCCTGGGGTCAAATTAGGGCCCAGGGTGAGGGGTTTTCGGTACTTGGCCCCTCTGTAGAAAGCGTGGGGATTTGCGATTGCGCGCCATCGACAGTATTCTAGTTTTTCTTATTTTTCCATTGAAACACATGGACCTCTCTCAAAGATTATTTGACGTCGGACTGTGAACCATTTTTTCTGGCATCAAAAGCATTACAAAAGGAAATAAACGTTTGTGATGTAGTGAATATTGTTGGAAGGATTTCTTCAAACAATTGTAAAAGGTTGGGAGAATTTGAAGGAAACAACCTATTTATTGGCGATTTTTAGTGCTACGTACACGCCTGTGAATTAATCTTCTTTACAACTGACCTGCAAACTGTGATTTATTACTCAACAAATCACGGCTAGAGCTGATGTGTTTCTGAAACCAAATCAAATCAAAATCAATTAAAACATGCACTGTTGGTAACAAGTACCCACTTCATACATTTCTAAAAAGTAACATCATGAAAACATGCCTATATAATTTTGACCCCTTGAACCCCACTTTCATATAGTAAAACTGGGGTTTACAGGGGTAAACCTAATTTTTCCTCTAAAATATAGATAGAAGCCTCCATGGTGTAGTGGTTATGCTACTCGCCTTGTAAACCAGGGCTTGCAGGATCGATCCCGGGCTTCTCCAGACATTCGGATGAGTCTTTAAACTGAGGTCCTGTCTCCTTATGACCTTAGCTGTTGGTGAGGCATAAAACTCAAATGCTCACACTCACTCTAAAATATAGATTGTGGACACTCTTTAGAACCTCCTCAATGAGGCGGTTCTGACGAGTACTCAAATCTATATTATGAGCAGAAAGATAAGAAAAATATCACAATTTTTCATCTTAAAATTTTCTTTTTTTTCGGCGCTAAAGTCTACAATATTTTTGTAGAGGCGTGTTTTCGTAATGTAAGGAAAATTATTGTCATTCCTTCTCCATAGCTGGAGCAATGACAGCACAGCTGTTTTATAAAAGTACACCCAAACCTCTTTGTAGCAGTACTGTTTGGGTCTAAAGGGAGAAAAAAAAACAAAACAAAAAAAAACGATATGGTCAAACAACCATGTTTTAACTAAACAAAACTGTATCGATTATACAGAAAAATGACCATTTATGGTCATTTTTCTATATAATCGATACATTTTTGGGATCCATCTTTAAACTGAGTGTAACAGTTATTGATATATATCTCTTCTACAGCCTTGCTGTAGGAGCCGGCTCTTTTGGCTACACTTGGAGAGTGGCTGGCTTTATGAAGTTAAGCAATGGATATTGCGGTTAGTATCTGGATGGGTTCCGCTCAGCACGGTCATCCCGAGGGTTGGAAACGCCCATCTACAACAGAACCCCATATTGGATTCTTTTTCTTGCACAACACCTCCGGTTAGTTTTGACAGCTCGCACATGTATATTGTTTACAAAATAAAAGTAGTGCGGAAGTAGTTCCGGCAGTTGAATAGAATTGAAGAATTGAATTGGTGTTATATCCAAAATCATGTTATAGTGAATAGAGTTATATAGAGGTTGTGGTGTATCAAACTGTTGCTGGAATCCGAAGCTCACTATGTATGAGCTATCACATAAGGAAATATGCTTTATAACATGGAAGGCTAGCAAAGCCTCAGATCAGCCTGTGTAGACTGATCAGATCCTTGAAAAGCTATGTTAGTGTATCACCACATCCTTGTCAGTCCTAATTTTCATATCCTAGTGCTCTATCTGAGCTCTGTATCGTTCTCTGTGGACTAGTAGATAATAGGACTGACTATGAATATAAGGTCTTTTGAGCATTGCTTGGGTCACACGTGAGATGTGAGTTGGGTTTTCTGGATACTCTGTTTTTTGCACGCCTCTAATAAACAATTGGCTGGATAAAATTTGCACCACTGTATTCTGCTTTTCATTACCTTCGATTTGATATGCAACATTGCTATGTTTGAACAAAATGAATTTTGACCCCTTGGGCAGTGTTGGGCCCCACCCCCTGCCTGGGTTGGGGGTGACATCAACATTCTGAATAAGTTCCTATTGTCCTCAGCCCTAGGGCTTTTACCTGTAATGTTTCGAGAGTCTAGATAGGAGCATTGGTGGGACATTACAGCATATGTATGGATGGATGGATTGACATTCGCAGGAGATAATACATGATCCCCACAAGTGCGGTGATAAAAATTATCCCCAAATTATCCTCAGAAGTCCTACTACTTACCTGAAAATTATGCATGCAAGTTTGGTAAGTATCCACCCATAGGTTCCCAAGATAACTTGCCACAAACTTAATTTGGCTGAAAATTAAGTTCTGTCTGTTGGCCTTTCATTACCTCACAGTCCCTTTATAATGTTACTCTTGGAAGTTGTTATAATAAAACTGTGCTGTATCCATAATAGGATGCGTATTAATTTGTTTGTTTTGAGGTTTAATGTCCCCATCAACACTATTTAGGTCATTTTGGAGATGTTGCTTCCAAGTTTATGGGACTTTTACCTGATATTGAGATGAAATGACATCTCAAGCCCTGCTGCCCAATGAAACCAATAGGACAGTCGAACTTGCACCATTTTGCCTGAGCAGGATTAGATCTCCTACCAGTACTCATCTGCAGTTGGTTTCAGCTCTACGTGGAAGCATCATGCAGCCCAATCTATTTCTCCAAGCCCGATGGGCAGGATGCATATAAAAATAAATTGTTTGAGAGGCATGTTATATCGAAAATAATACCACGGATAATGGAGTTTAAACTCATTCTGGTAAGATTGTTGTCTCTAATTGATAAGCCTACCCCACTCTTTTTTTAGCTCACCGTCACGTAGTGACGAGGTGAGCTTTTGGGATCACTTTTTGTCCGTCGTCCGTCGTCCGTGCGTCCGTGCGTGCGTGCGTCCGTCCGTCCGTCCGTAAACTTTTTCTTCAAACGACATCTCCTCCTAAACCACTGAGCGGATTTTGACCAAACTTCACAGGAATGATCCTTAGGTGGTTCCCTTTCAAAGTTGTTCAAATGGTTCCGGTCCGTTGCACATATGGGTCACAGGAGCCAAAAATAGATTTTTTTCACCGAAAACTTAAAAAATCTTCTTCTCTGAAACTGCAAGGCCCAGGTCTTTGATATTTGGTATGAAGCTTCATCTAGTGGACCCCTACCAAGATTGTTCAAATTATAGTGCTGGGGCCAAAAATGCCCCCCCCCCCGGGGCCCTTTGGTTTTACATGGGCTTATATAGGGAAAATCTTTAAAAATCTTCTTCTCTGAAACTGCAAGGCCCAGGTCTTTGATATTTGGTATGAATCTTTATCTGGTGGACCCCTACCAAGATTGTTCAAATTATAGTGCTGGGGCCAAAGATGCCCCCGCCCCGGGGCCCTTTGGTTTTACATAGGCTTATATAGGGAAAATCTTTAAAAATCTTCTTCTCTGAAACCGTAAGGCCAAGGTCTTTGATATTTGGTATGAAGCTTCATCTAGTGGACCCCTACCAAGATTGTTCAAATTATAGTGCTGGGGCCAAAAATGCCCCCGCCCCGGGGCCCATTGGTTTTACATGGGCTTATATTGGGAAAATCTTTAAAAATCTTCTTCTCTGAAACTCCAAGGCCCAGGTCTTTGATATTTGGTATGAATCTTCATCTGGTGGACCCCTACCAAGATTGTTCAAATTATAGTGCTGAGGCCAAAGATGCCCCCGCCCCAGGGCCCTTTGGTTTTACATAGGCTTATATAGGGAAAATCTTTAAAAATCTTCTTCTCTGAAACCGCAAGGCCCAGGTCTTTGAATTTGGTATGAAGCTTCATCTAGTGGACCCATACCAAGATTGTTCAAATTATAGTGCTGGGGCCAAAAATGCCCCCGCCCTTGGGCCCTTTGGTTTTACATGGGCTTATATAGGGAAAATCTTTAAAAATCTTCTTCTCTGCAACTGCAAGGCCCAGGTCTTTGATATTTGGTATGAATCTTCATCTTATGGACCCCTACCAAGATTGTTCAAATTATAGTGCTGGGGCCCAGAATGCCCCCGCCCCGGGGTCCTTTGGTTTTACATAGGCTTATATAGGGAAAACCTTTAAAAATCTTCTTCTATGAAACCGCAAGGCCCAGGTCTTTGATATTTGGTATGAAGCTTCATCTAGTGGACCCCTACCAAGATTGTTCAAATTATAGTGCTGGGGCCAAAAATGCCCCCGCCCCAGGGCCCTTTGGTTTTACATGGGCTTATATTGGGAAAATCTTTAAAAAATCTTCTTCTCTGAAACTGCAGGGCCCAGGTCTTTGCTATTTGGTATGAAGCTTCATCTAGTGGACCCCTACCAAGACTGTTCAAATTATAGTGCTGGGGCCAAAAATGCCCCCGCCCCGGGGCCCTTTGGTTTTACATAGGCTTATATAGAGAAAATCTTTAAAAATCTTCTTTTCTGAAACTGCAAGGCCCAGGTCTTTGATATTTGGTATGAAGTTTCATCTTGTGGACCTCTATCAAGATTGTTCAAATTATAGCCCTGAGGCCAAAATTGCCCCCGCTCCTGGGCCCTTTGGTTTTTCATAGACTTATATAGGGAAAATCTTGAAAAATCTTCTACTCTGAAACCACAAGGCCTAGGTCTTTGACATTTGGTATGAAGCTTCAGCTAGTGGACCTCTACCAAGATTGTTCAAATTATAGCCCTGGGGCCACAATGCCACCGCCCCAGGGCCCTTTGGTTTTACATAGACTTATAATAGAGATAATCTTTGAAAATCTTCTTCTCTGAAACAACAAGGCCCAGGTCTTTGATATTTTGTTGTGTAGCTTCATCTAGTGGACCTTTGCCAACATTGTTCAAATTATAGTCTTTTGTTGATATTTGGTATGAAGCTTCACCTTTTTAGACCTCCCTCAACATTATGCACATTATAACCCTGGGGCCAATTATGGCCCTCCCCGGGGCCCACTTGTTACTCTATGGATCAGGTGAGCGATCCAGGGCCATCATGGTCCTCTTGTGTTTTATATTAGGATCACTTTTTGTCTGTCATCCGTGCGTAAACAATTTTTCAAACGACATCTTCGTCTAAACCACTGATTGGATTTTGACCAAACTTCACAGGAATGACCCTCAGGTGGTCCCCTTTCAAAGTTGTTCAAATAGTTCCAGTCCATTGCACATATAGGTCACAGGAGCCAAAAATAGATTTTTTCACAGAAAACTTACAACTTAAAAAAATTTCTACTCTGAAACCGCAAGGCCCAGGTCTTTGATATTTGGTATGAAGCTTCATCTAGTGGACCCCTACCAAGATTGTTCAAATTATAGTGCTGGGGCCAAAAATGCCCCCGCCCCGGGGCCCTTTGGTTTTACATGGGCTTATATTGGAAAAACTTCAAAAATCTTCTTCTCTGAAACCACAAGGCCCAGGTCTTTGATTTTTGGCATGAAGCATCATCTAGTGGACCCCTACCAAGATTGTTCAAATTATAGTGCTGGGGCCGAAAATGCCCCCACCCTGGGGCCCTTTGGTTTTACATGTTGCTTATGTAGGGAAAATCTGTAAAAATCTTATTCCCTGAAACCGCAAGGCTCAGGTCTTTCATATTTGATATGAAGCTTCATCTAGTGGACCCCTACCAAGATTGTTCAAATTATAGTGCTGGGGCCAAAAATGCCTCCGCCCTGGGTCCCTTTGGTTTTACATGGGCTTATATAGGGAAATCTTTATAAATCTTCTTCTCTGAAACTGCAAGGCCCAGGTCTTTGCTATTTGGTATGAAGCTTCATCTAGTGGACCCCAGGATACCAAGATTGTTCAAATTATAGTGCTGGGGCCAAAAATGGCCCTGCCCCGGGACCCTTTGGTTTTACCAAGGCTTATGTAGGGAAAATCTTTAAAAATCTTCTCTGAAACTGCAAGGCCCAGGTCTTTGATATTTGGTATGAAGCTTCAGCTAATGGACCTCTACCAAGATTGTAAAAATTATAGCCCTGCGGCCAAAAATGCCCTTTTGTTTTACATAGACTTATATAGGGAAAATCTTTAAAAAATTTTCTTCTGTGAAACCACAAGGCCTAGGTCTTTGATATTTGGTGTGAAATTTCATCTAGTGGACCTCTATCAAGATTGTTCAAATTATAGCCCTGGGGCCAGAAATGCCCCCGCCCCGAGACCCTTTGGTTTTACATTGGGAAAACTTCAAAAATCTTCTCTGAAACTGCAAGGCCCATGTCTTTGATATTTGGTATGGAGCTTCATTTAGTGGACAATTATAGCCTTTGTTGATATTTGGTATGAAGATTCACCTTTTTAGACCTCCCTCAACATTATGCACATTATAACCTTGGGGTCAATAATGGCCCTCCCTATGGATCAGGTGAGCGATCCAGGGCCATCATGGCCCTCTTGTGTTTTATATTAGGATCACTTTTTGTCCGTCATCCGTGCGTAAACAATTTCTTAAAATGACATCTCCTTCTAAACCACTGATTGGATTTTTCCCAAACTTCACAGGAATGATCCTTAGGTGGTCCCCTTTCAAAGTTGTTCAAATGGTTCCGATCCATTGCACATATATGTCACAGGAGCCAAAAATAGATTTTTTTCACCGAAAACTAAAAAAATCTTCTTCTCTGAAACCACAAGGCCCAGGTCTTTGATATTTGGTATGAAGCTTCATCTAGTGGACCCCTACCAAGATTGTTCAAATTATAGTGCTGGGGCCAAAAATGCCCCCGCCCCAGGGCCCTTTTGTTTTACATGGGCTTATATTGGGAAAATCTTTAAAAATCTTCTTCTCTGAAACCGCAAGGCCCAGGTCTATGATATTTGGTATGAAGCTTCATCTAGTGGACCCCTACCAAGATTGTTCAAATTATAATGATGGGGCCAAAAATGCCCCCGCCCCGGGGCCCTTTGGTTTTACATAGGCTTATATAGAGAAAATCTTAAAAAATCTTCTTCTCTGAAACCGCAAGGCCCAGGTCTTTGATATTTGGTATGAAGCTTCATCTAGTGGACCTCTACCAAGATTGTTCAAATTATAGTGCTTGGGCCAAAAATGTCCCTGCCCCAGGGCCCTTTGGTTTTACATGGGCTTATATAGGGAAAATCTTAAAAAATATTTTTCTCTGAAACTGCAAGGCCCAGGTCTTTGCTATTTGGTATGAAGCTTCGTCTAGTGGACCCCTACCAAGATAGTTCAAATTATATTGCCCGAGGCCCTTTGGTTTTACATAGGCTTATATCGGGAAAATTTTTAAAAATCTTCTCTGAAACTGCAAGGCCCTGATCTTTGATATTTGGTACCAAGCTTCATCTTGTGGACCTCTACCAAAATTGTTCAAATTATAGCCCTTGGAACAAAAATGCCCCCGCTCCGGGGCCCTTGGTTTTACATAGACTTGTATAGGTAAAATCTTGAAAAATCTTCTTCACTGAAACCACAAGGCCTAGGTCTTTGATATTTGGTATGGAGCTTCAGCTAGTGGACCTCTACCAAGATTGTTCAAATTATAGCCCTGAGACCAAAAATGCCCCGCCTCATGGCCCTTTGGTTTTACATAGACTTATATAGGGAAAATCTTTAAAAATCTTCTTCTATGAAACCACATGGCCTATGGCCTTGGTCTTTGATATTTGATGTGAAATTTCATCTAGTGGACCTCTATCAAGATTGTTCAAATTATAGCCCTGGGGCCAAAAATGCCCCCGCCCCGAGACCCTATATTGATATTGACCATATATATATATATATATGGAAATCTTTAAAAATCTTCTTCTCTGAAACTTCAAGGCCCATGTCTTTGATATTTGGTATGGAGCTTCATCTAGTGGACCTCTACCAAGACTGCTCAAATTATAGCCCTTGGGCCACAAATGCCCCCGCCCCGGGGCCCTTTGGTTTTACATAGACTTATATAGAGATAATCTTTGAAAATCTTCTTCTCTGAAACAGCAAGGCCCAGGTCTTTGAAATTTGGTGTGAAGCTTCATCTAGTGGACCTCTATCAAGATTGATTAAATTATAGCCCTGAGGCCAAAAATGCCCCTGCCCGGGGCCATTTGGTTTTACATAGGCTTATGTAGTGCTGGGACCAAAAATGCCCCCGCCCCCGGGGCCCGTCGTTTTACATAGGCTTATATAGGGAAAATCTTTCATAAAATCTTCTCTGATACCGCAAGGCCAAGGTCTTTGATATTTGGTGTGTAGCTTCATCTAGTGGACCTTTGCCAAGATTGTTCAAATTATAGCCTTTGTTGATATTTGGTATGAAGCTTCACCTTTTTAGACCTCCCTCAACATTGTGCACATTATAACCCTGGGGTCAATAATGGCCCTCCCTGAGGCCCACTTGTTACTCTATGGATCAGGTGAGCGATCCAGGGCCATCATGGCCCTCTTGTTAGCTCACCGTCACGTAGTGACGAGGTGAGCTTTTGGGATCACTTTTTGTCCGTCGTCCGTCGTGCGTGCGTGCGTCCGTGCGTCAGTGCGTCCGTGCGTGCGTAAACAATTTCTTTAAACGACATCTCCTCCTAAACCACTGATCGGATTTTGACCAAACTTCACAGGAATGATCCTTAGGTATTCCCCTTTCAAAGTTGTTCAAATGGTTCCGGTCCGTTGCACATCTTGGTCACAGGAGCCAAAAATAGATTTTTTTCACCAAAAACTTAAAAAATCTTCTTCTCTGAAACCACAAGGCCCAGGTCTTTGATATTTGGTATGAAGCTTCATCTAGTGGACCCCTACCAAGATTGTTCAAATTATAGTGCTGGGGCCAAAAATGCCCCCGCCCCGGGGCCCTTTGGTTTTACATAGGCTTATATAGGGAAAATCTTTAAAAATCTTCTTCTCTGAAACCACAAGGCCCAGGACTTTCATATTTGGTATGAAGCTTCATCTAGTGGACCCCTACCAAGATTGTTCAAATTATAGTGCTGGGACAAAAAATGCCCCCGCTCCGGGGGCCTTTGGTTTTACATTGGCTTATATAGGGAAAATCTTTAAAAATCTTCTTCTCTGAAACTACAAGGCCCAGGTCTTTGATATTTGGTATGAAGCTTCATCTAGTGGACCCCTACGAAGATTCATCAAATTATAGTGCTGGGGCCAAAAATGCCCCCGCCCCTGGGCCCTTTGGTTTTACATTGGCTTATATAGGGAAAATCTTTAAAAATCTTCTTCTCTGAAACCACAAGGCCCAGGACTTTGATATGTGGTATAAAGCTTCATCTAGTGGACCCCTACCATGATTGTTCAAATTATAGTGCTGGGACACAAAATGCCCCCGCCCCGGGGCCCTTTGGTTTTACATAGGCTTATATATTGAAAATCTTTAAAAATCTTCTTCTCTGAAACTGCAAGGCCCAGGACTTTGATATTTGGTATGAAGCTTCATCCAATGGACCTCTACCAAGATTGTTCAAATTATAGCCCTTGGGCGAAAAATGCCCCCGCTCCATGGCCCTTTGGTTTTACATAGACTTATATAGGGAAAATCTTTAAAAATCTTCTTTTCTGAAACCACAAAGCCTAGGTCTTTGATATGTGGTATGAAGCTTCATCTAATGGACCTCTACCAAGATTGTTCAAATTATAGCCCTTGGGCCAAAAATGCCCCCGCTCCGGGGTCCTTTGGTTTTACATAGACTTATATAGGGAAAATCTTTAAAAATCTTCTTCTCTGAAACCACAAGACCTAGGTCTTTGATATTTGGTATGAAGCTTCATCCATAGGACCCCTACCAAGATTATCCAAATTATAGTGCTGGGGCCAAAAATGCCCCCGCCCCGGGGCCCTTTGGTTTTACATAGGCTTATACAGGGATAATCTTTAAAAATCTTCTTCTCTGAAACCGCAAGGCCCAGGACTTTGATATTTGGTATGAAGCTTCATCTAATGGACCTCAATCAAGATCTTTCAAATTATAGCCCTTGGGCCAAAAATGCCCCCGCTCCGGGGCCCTTTGGTTTTACATAGACTTATATAGGGAAAACCTTTAAAAATCTTCTTCTCTGAAACCACAAAGCCTAGGTCTTTGATATTTGGTATGAAGCTTCATCTAGTGGACTTCTATCAAGATTGTTCAAATTATAGCCTGGAGACCAAAAATGTCCCCGCTCTGGGGCCCGTTGGTTATACATAGACTTTTATAGGGAAAATCTTTAAAAAGGCCTAGGTCTTTGATATTTGGTGTTGAATTTCATCTTGTGGACCTCTATCAAGATTGTTCAATTTATAGCCCTGGGGCCAAAAATGTCGCCGCCCTGAGAGCCTTTGGTTTTACATAGACTTATAGAGGGAAATCTTTAAAAATCTTATCTGAAACTGCAAGGCCCATGTCTTTGATATTTGGTATGGAGCTTCATCTAGTGGACCTCTACCAAGATTGTTCAAATTATAGCCCTGGGGCCACAAATGTCCCCAGCCCGGGGCCCTTTGGTTTTACATAGACTTATATAGCCCTGATGCAAATTTGGTTTTGCATAGGCTTATGTATGGAATATCTTTAAAAAAATCTTCTTCTCTGAAGCCCCAAGGCCCAGATCCTTGATATTTGGTGTGTAGCTTCATCTAGTGGACCTTTGCTAAGATTGTTCATATTATAGCCTTTGTTGATGTTTGGTATGAAGCTTCTCCTTTAAGACCTCCCTCAGCATTATGCACATTAAAGCCCTGGGGCCAATAATGACCCTCCCTGGGGCCCACTTGTTACACTATGGATCAGGTGAGCGATCCAGGGCCATCATGGCCCTCTTGTGTTTTATATTAGGATCACTTTTTGTCTGTCATCCGTGCGTAAACAATTTCTTCAAACGACATCTCCTCCTAAACCACTGATTGGATTTTGACCAAACTTCACAGGAATGATCCTTAGGTGGTCCCCTTTCAAAGTTGTTCAAATGGTTCCGTTCCGTTGCACATATAGGTCACAGGAGCCAAAAATAGCTTTTTTCACCGAAAACTAAAAAAATCTTCTTCTCTGAAACCGCAAGGCCCAGGTCTTTGATATTTGGTATGAAGCTTCATCTAGTGGACGTCTACCAAGATTGTTCAAATTATAGTGCTGGGGCCAAAAATGCCCCGCCCCGGGGTCCCTTTGGTTTTACATGGGCTTATATAGGAAAATCTTCAAAAATCTTCTTCTCTGAAACCACAAGGCCCATGTCTTGGATTTTTGGTATGAAGCTTCATCTAGTGGACCCCTCCTAAGATTGTTCAAATTATAGTGCTGGGGTCAAAAATGCCCCCGCCCCGGGGCCCTTTGGTTTTTCATGGGCTTGTATAGGGAAAATCTTTAAAAATCTTCTTCTCTGAAACCGCAAGGCTCAGGTCTTTGATATTTGACATGAAGCTTTATCTAGTGGACCCCTACCAAGATTGTTCAAATTATAGTGCTGGGGCCAAAAATGCCCCCGCCCTGGGGCCCTTTGGTTTTACATGGGCTTATATAGGGTAAATCTTTAAAAATCTTTTTGTCTGAAACTGCAAGGCCCAGGTCTTTGCTATTTGATATGAAGCTTCATCTAGTGGACCCCTACCAAGATTGTTCAAATTATAGTGCTGGGGCCAAAAATGCCCTCGCCCCGGGGCCCTTTGGTTTTACATAGGCTTATGTAGGGAAAATCTTAAAAAATCTTCTTCTCTGAAAATGCAAGGCCCAGGTCTTTGCTATTTGGTATGAAGCTTCATCTTATGGACCTCTACCAAGATTGTTCAAATTATAGCCCTAGGGCCAAAAATGCTTCGCTCTGGGGCCCTTTGGTTTTACATAGACTTATATAGGGAAAATCTTGAAAAATCTTCTTCTCTGAAACCACAAGGCCTAGGTCTTTGATATTTGGTATGAAGCTTTAGCTAGTGGACCTCTACCAAGATTGTTCAAATTTTAGCCCTGAGGCCAAAAATGCCCCAGCCTCAGGGCCCTTTAATTTAACATAGACTTATATAGGGAAAAATCTTTAAAAAATTTCTTCTGTGAAACCACAAGGCCTAGATCTTTGATATTTGGTGTGAAATTTCATCTAGTGGACCTCTATCAAGATTGTTCAAATTATAGCCTTGGGGCCAAAAATGCCCCCGTCCTGAGACCCCTTGGTTTTTCATAGACTTATATAGGGAAATCTTTCAAATTCTTCTTCTCTGAAACTGCAAGGCCCATGTCTTTGATATTTGGTATGGAGCTTCATCTAGTGGACAATTATAGCCTTTGTTGATATTTGGTATGAAGCTTCACCTTTTTAGATCTCCCTCAACATTATGCACATTATAACCTTGGGGTCAATAATGGCCCTCCCCGGGGCCCACTTATTTCTCTATGGATCAGGTGAGCGATCCAGGGCCATCATGGCCCTCTTGTCAATATTTTAGGCGCCCTGGGCACTAAATGGGAAGAATACGGTAAGTTGAAAATGAAAAAAGTTGACAATAAAATAACAGTGAACTAGTGGTGGGCAATCGGTTTCAAATCACAATCGATTATTGGTTTATAATCGGAAGAGAAAACCAACTAGCTATCGATTGCATAATCGGTTTCTCTTTTATATTAAAATTTGAGTTAATGTATGTTTAAATGCCTTTTGTATTTTTGTTTATATATGCATAATATTTACTGTATTTTAGAGATTTTTCTGGACATTATGTTAAAAAAATAAAGGAAAAACATAAACACAGAACTCTTTGTTTTATTTCCTAATAACCTTAAAATAATTCAGTGAAATTTGAATGACTGCTGTTGAATGGATGATTTATATTGAAAGGAATGGTTTATTATTCAGGCATTATGCTGTTTGTTTCTGAAAGAGATATCATAATGACTAGGAATGACTAAATGTTTTGACAATGAAACAATATTTGTGCACAACTTCAGACTAGAAACGACACCTTATGACGGTGCAGACCTGAGCACCGAATGCCTAGAAGACTGACCACTTTAGATGAGTGATTAGTCTGTTTAATCTCTCAAGAATTCTAATTTAAGGAGAATGTATACATCTGCAACAGAGGCAGCTATGTAAAATATGTTTTTGGCCTACCTTGTCTATAGGAGTGTAGGAGCAAATTCTTTCCTTTTAGTGAAGACCCCTTTCCAAAAGGGGTTTGACAGGCTTAAATCAAACAGAAAGTCACAAAAGTTGCCTGCCTTTTAAGATAGCAGCAAAGTTTCGGCCACCTGGGTAGGAATAAATTTCCTTTTCATTTCGTGGTTGCTGCGTTTCGTCCGCCATATTGAAACCAAAACAAAGCTTGCTTTATTAGACCGCGTACCGTATTCGGGTGTGTATTACCGGCATTAACGTCCTACACACACCCCCTTTTTTGCCAAATCTGAGGGAAAACTGTTATTCTGTTGTATTACCTGCATGGAACATTTGCTGAATTTATTGTGGATGCGTAAGTGAGAAAAAGAATTTGGCCAGTTTTTGTAACACACATCGGAACGCTCGATCATCTTCAAAAGGCGGGAAAATGCACGTGCGTGCGAGTATCAGCAGAAAGCATGTATTTTACATTAAAATGTTGAAAAAACTACCTGTTCACCATTGTTATTTATTTATTAACCCACATATTCCCGCGGCCCTTTTGGGGACATCGGCAAACAGTGCAGTCCCAGATCAGACACCTCAGAAAGACGCCGCAGACGTCTGATTTGGATTTACACTGTTTGATGATTTATAACGGTCCAGTTATGACACTATTGTTAATCCCTGTCATATCATTGCCATCCTGCGGTGCGTATCGATAAGGTGTGAAAATATGGTCAAGTTATGTCTCTAATTTGCGTTTATTACCCAGTCATAAAATTTAATTTGCAATCAATGTGAAAATTATTTAATTGCTCCAAAGACGAGTTGCTACGACTATTCACCATCTCGTGAATGGATATGTTTTGGCGCCAGATAGCAGGCGCTTGGCGAGAAAAGTTGGACGCTTTTATTTGTGTTAACACATCTGTATGCTGTTGTTGGTTATTGACACGGAGCTTACGGTAAGCGCTGTTTTCCACAACAGTTTTGCGATCGAGAATTTCTTACCTGTTTCCAAACAATTTTTATGAAAGATACGCCCCATTAAGATGTTTATTTCGTTTAAAATCAGAGTCTTAGGAATAATACTCACAAAATCAGACTTGCTAGTAATGGAGATTGTTATATTACTCATGTGTAAGTAAAATTGAGTGGACAATTAAACGTTATTTATGCCGGGACTCGTAAAAGGATAGAGCATAACAGGAGATGCATCGTATTTTCAGCTGACAAAAGTAAAAATAAAATGGTCCAAAAATAATTCGGGCGGATTACCCTGAACTTAGGCCTGTAATTTGTGGGAAAAAATGAGGGTAATACACGCCTGAATACGGTAATAGAAAAGTGCCATGGAATACCGGAATGCACTAAAACTCGGAATACCAAGTACCGGAACCGACTACAATCGACTAGAGAATTCTCAATCGATTATCACTATCGGAAGCCAAAACCAACTGACTTTCGACTATAGTCGATCATCGGCCCACCACTACAGTGAACCCTGGTATTACTTCAGTATAGTACTGGTGAGTGGTGATGGAATGTACCATGAGGCTGTGAATGGTTTACAGCATAGATTAATGAAAGAAGCAGGGCTAAATGAGAACGACCCTGGTGCAAGTCTGTTGCCGGTTCCACTACCTATAGGTCTCATACCAGCTGGTAAGTGTCCTTATATACTGTTATTTACAGTCAAACTTCAATGGCTCGAACACCTTTGGGACCACGAAAATCTGTTCGAGACATGGGTAGTTCGAGCCACTGAGGGCTACTGCCAGGAGGCATAACGATATACTTTAGGACATATTTTTGTTGTTCTATAATGAAAAATGTATGCTGTGTGTACTCATTAGAATCGCCTCATCGAGGCGATTCTAATGAGTACACACAGTATCCATTTGCAAGATAAAAGACGAAAATATTAATTAAGGTGTAACTATACCAAATTTAGTGACACGGAGGCCTTTCTGATATTTAATCTTCATCAGTGTGTATAAACCCCGACACTTTACCCTCCCTATTTCTTATATAGAGAAATTTCATTGAGACTCAAGAACAAGCCATTAGTGTTCGAGCCATCGAAGTTCTACTGTATGTAAACTAAAGTAAGTTATTGGTATTGGCCAGGATCCTGTTGTTCAAAACAAACCATGTCGTTAGTTAACATATTCATTATTGTTAAAACTTCCATCATTAAATACGAAATACGAGGGCAAGTCAATAACTAACCAGCCTATCCCATTTTCATGCCTTGTTTCAATACAATAGGCATGAGGGCAAAATTGCACCCTTATTGTGTCATTCACTCATAAGATATTGAATGTCAAACATGGCTTGCAATGCAAAAACAAGCTTTTTGTCAAAAGTTGAGTACCGTGCTGTAATTCGTTATTTGTATTTGAAAAGGAAAACAGGTCAGGAAATACATTGAGAGTTGCCCATTGTTTATGGGTCTTCTGCACCATCGTATGCACAAGTTAAATTCTGGGTTGGAGAATTCAAACACAGTTGAACATCTTAAAGAAGACGAAACCTGGTCTGGACACCATCAGATGCCACGGATGAAGAAATGTGTAACAAAGTACGGGATCTGGTGTACTCTGATAGGTGAATTAAGGTGAAAAAAAAGGCGAATGCATTACATATGGTTGTGTAGAAGCCTCCCTGGTGTAGTGGTTACGCTACTCGCCTTGTAAACAAGGGATCGCAGAATCAACTCCGGGCTTCTCCAGACTTTCGGATGGGTCTTTAAACCGAGGTCCCATCTCCGTATGACCTTAGCTGTTGGTGGGATGTAAAACTCAAACACTCACTCACATATGGTTGTGTTTCAACAATTTTACATGATTGCTTGGGTATGCGCAAGTAACAGCCCATTTGATCCCAACACGTTGAACGTCACGTTGACATGAATTAAATTTTCCCGCATCTTGATATAATGATTGCATTTGAAAAGAAGGATTGGCTACGGAGAAATACCGGTACTTCCTCAGGAAATAAATCTTTCTTGGCAGAGGTGATTATCATTTTTAATTCATTGAGAAATTGTGGTATTTCTTTGTTATGCATGTAATATAATAGTTCTAGATTCTTCCTAGTCTGAATAGCCGAGGAGCCTTGTTTATGTCCTCAGTACCTAGGGTCAGTTGTTTAAAACTAACGACATCATTAGTTAACAAATCGTTAAAACTTTGATAATTTAATATGGCAGATATAATGATATTTTTTGCTGAAAAAAATGTGAGCAGCTTTTGCAAATGCAAAAGCTGCTCACATTTTTTCAGCAAAAATAACAAAATTTTAGATATTGTATTTGTACTTGCTAGATCAGTTAACTATTTGACCGCTGATGAGCTTGTTAAGGTAACAATGCTTTGAACAACTGGGCCCAGATTGTAAATGGTGAAACCCTAGTGAAGGATTTCTTGTGGTGGTGCTCATATGTGCACATTAAATATGTTCTAGAAAGGGTTATCATTTGGAAGCAAGGAATGCACCACAGAACTGGAAAATATGGAGTGTTCATGTTTTCTGGGCCAGACTAGCTAGTTTCGGCCAATTAGGCCTTATCAGTGACCCTCAAATATTTTCAAAATGGAATCAATTTATCCCAAAGGACAAGAAAATATAAACTACACTATGATGTAGGCAGGGAGACTTTTTACCGCTGCCACACATTCCCAGACACCAGCTGTAGTGACTTTAAATCTGTTCTAGAAAGGGTTATCCTTTGGAAGCAAGGAATACGCCAAAGAATGTTTTCTGGGCCAGACTAGCTAGTTTTGGCCAGTTAGGCCTCATCAGTGACCGTCAAATATTTTCAAAATTTCACCAATGGAATCTATGATCCCAAAGGACAAGAAAATATAAATTACTTTTTATGGCCGCTACACATTCCCAGACACCAGCTGTAGTGACGTTAAATATGTTCTAGAAAGGCAAAGACAAAAATCAGCCTGTGCATCCACTTGGTCAGTAAAACACTCCCCATCACGTAAACAAGTCTGTGAAATGAACACCCCCTACACCCCACTTTATATAGAGAAAACTGGGGTTTGGGGCGGTTTACATTATGTTTCTTATTTCTGCTCCAAGACATAAGTTGTGGGTACTCGTTAGAACCGCCTCAATGAGGCAGTTCTAACGAGCGCCAACAACTTACATTTGGAGCAAAATTAAGAAAAATGTCACAGAATTTTCATCAGAAAAGTAGTCATTTTGGTGATGTGAAAGTGCACTATGTTGCACGGGTGTGTTATCTTAAGCTGTCAGCCTCAAGAAGCTTGGGGTAAAGACTATCATTACAGTGCACAACAAAGACTCTTGTCAGCCTGCATAGAGGTAAACACATGACTGCTGGGCACACATGTCCCATGACATGTTTTCATTTGGCATGTCTCCACTAAATATGGGGCTAGTTGTTCAAAGTGTTATTACTTTCACCCATTGCATGTGAGAAACCCCTAAAGGGGTACCTTGCCAAACAGTGCAGGCCCAGATCAGATGCCGCAGAATGCGGCCTCTGATCAGGGCCTGCACTATTTGCTACCAGAATTTTCTGTCAAATATAGAATAAGATCAAAAAATAGGCCTGCAACCACTTATATGACAAATGGACTTGTCCAACATATACTAATGGAAGAGTCCACTAATATACAGTGGGTTAACGAACTCGTTAGTGGTCAGATTGTTAGCTGTTCTAGCAAGTACAATATCTGATCTGGGTCTGCACTGTTCGCTTAGTCCTGTCTGTCCCAATACTTAGAATCATTACCATATTTTATATTGATCATTAGTTACTTGTGTTTGACATCAGGTACTGGAAATGGAATAGCTACTGGTTGTTATGGTAACACAGATCCTGAGACAGCTGCACTGGCGATAATGATCGGTGAGTTATGAGGGGCATTCATTATTCAATGAAAACTTCTTAAGTTTCTTTGTTTGTTTGTATTGGGGTTTAACAGCCCAGTCAACACTATTTAGGTCATTTTTGAGTTAGTCAGTTTACTTATTCACACTTTTTCCTTGACAGGCTTATATATTAGCGGTTAACCAGTACAGTGCACATTCTTTCGCCAGACACTGACAGCTGCCCATCTAGAATCAGGAAAAGGGAGAGAATGACCGTAGAAAAGATTTCATGATCAATCTCCACGAAAGAACGTTGCCGACCCCGGCAGGTATCAAACCTGCTTCCTCCTGATCACCAGTCAGACACGCATCCAACTGAGCTACCGAGGTCGGCGAAAAAAAAAAACAACTTCTTAAGTAATTACATAATATAGTAAACTTTGGGGTTCACAGTATTAAAGCTTCTTGCATACAGCTTATAGACATATTCAAATTTTGAAGTAATAGAATTGGTTGTCATAGCAATGATATTACATATTTTCTCAAGTTTGGGTTTGAATATTGATGATGTTTCATTCAAGAATTTACCAGCTGATCAAACAGAGGCCTGTATGACGGCATTTGTTACACATATCATAACTTGCATTAAATTATATGACTATTAACTGCTAAACCAGGGTATGCTCTACCTTTTCAAAGAAGCGATCTGTTCAGTATCTATGTTGTTTGACATTCAGTTTGTGAATTTGTAGGAATGAATTGCTTCAAGTAATCTCATTGGTTGAAATTCAAAAATGGTTGAGACTAAATCAGTTCCTTGCACACCAGATAAGGAAATCCATAGTTTTAGCTTGGTGTATAAAGTCTGTTCTAACCCTGATATTTTTACCCAAAATCTATTATTCTAACGTGTTTGATAAATACAATGGTTGAATACGACCTCATATGTGCTGTCGTTAAAGTTGACATCATAGCTTGTTACGTGATGTCACTAAACATTCCTGTAGTGTCATCACAATATGGTGGACTTCGGCAAACAGTGACTGCAGCATTAAAAATCTGCACCAAGAGAGGAAAGGTATGCAAGAAAAAGAATCCTATATGGGTGTGAGGGGTGAATAGAAAAATCCATCCCTCGGGATCATTGTCCGCCATCACTCGGCAAGCCTCGTGATGCCGAACAGTGACACTCGGGATGGATTTTTCCATCCATTCCTCTCACACATATCAGATTCTTATATTATTCAGCAGGACAGGGGTTAATTTGAAGGCATCTAAGTAAAGGTGCTATATCAAGTAAGCATTCAAATATTTAGGGGATGACTGTCTTCAGAATTGTCATTTGTGGAGGTAAATCAGTGGTTTTCCGGTCCGAAATTTTATTTCATGGTGATACGTCAGTAGAGCTGTAAAATGTTATTTGCGACCATAAAACCAACAATTTACATCCACAAATCACAATTTTGAACAAGTTAACACCATTCTAATGCACTTATTCAGTTGGTTTTTATAAAAACAATACAATTTTTGCTTAAAGCGGTATCCACAGTGAGCTGCATATGACAAAAATCCAATCAATGAAAACTGACTTTACATAATGACGTCGGGTTTTGCCAGTATATCACAGGATATTTAGGTGCAATTTTTGACGATATCCGATTGGACGTCTTGTTAAATTTGCAGGTGCATTAGAATGATTGCTGTCACTCAACTAATCAGCTTGTTTGTTCAAAGACACTTCACACAACAAAATGATTGATATCTTAACCCATTTTGTACCGGAAACCCCAAAAAGGGTACCCTAGCAAACAGTGCAGGCCCAGATCAGACGCCGCAGGACGCGACATCTGATCAGGGCCTACACTGTTTGCAAAAAGTTCAGCCATTTTCTAAATAAATTTTAATGAAAACACAACCTGACACCCCTAAATTTTGAAATGAACTCCTGCTATATATAAGGAGGAAGATTCTATTTGGTACAAAAAGGGTTTAAATTCTGACAAATCTTCTAAACTTAACTAACCCTATCATTGTATAGAATCTGGACATAAGTAACTATAAGCTTAGTTTTTGCTATGCCATAACAAAGTGTTGAAAGAAACATGTCTTGTTGCTTGAAACATTTTCTGGATACATATTCAGATGTCAAAAGTGATGCACAAATGATGTCATACATTGACAATCACTCTGGATCTGCACTGTTTGCAAAGATAGGGGTTGTCATATTCAGCAGGATAAGGATTAAGGCTGCAAAATTGGGCCTTTCAGGAAAGGGAATTGGGAAAAGCTTGGTCAGTATAAGGCCTGTCAGATTGACTTTTAGTTCTAAGTGAACAAAGCTCAAAAACATAACATCAGTATAGTTTATCAACGACCTTTGAGAGTTCAACATTCAAAGTGCCAAGACTATTCTAAGTTTTAGGGTAAGCACGTTTCGGATTTCTTTTTTCGCAGGATTTTAAAATTATGTATAAGCTTTTTGATAATGCCTTTATGTAGAAGACGTGGCCAAGTGGTTAATATGATGCAGTACGAATCTCAGTAAAACCATATCGCCAAATGTAAAATCCCAACTGAAAGCGACTTACCCTAAAACACAGACTAGTCCAAAATAAAAGTGCAGTCACGTCTCACTTCGTTTTGAAAGACTAGACACAGTCAGGGAGACCTTGTTGTGAATTCTGTTCTCATACTCTGAGCTGTCATACTGTGATGCAATGGTATAGCATCAGGCTCAAGATCTAGAGGTTTATTGTGTTGGTTCCCCTTAACCCTTATCCTGTTCAACCCCGCCTATCTGGGGCCTGAAGAAATAGATGGGCTGCATGATGCTTCAATGCAGAGCTGAAACTGACCCGGACACGAGTACTGGTAAACCACTTAGAGGATCTAAGCCTGCCCACGCAAAGTGGTGCGAGTCAGACAATCCATGCATATAAAAAATAGAAGTGGAGGCAATGATCAGGAATCGATACAATCAACCCACAGCTCCCATCAGAGACACCAAAGGGAAAGAAACACAAACATGAAACAATAGACCATAATGGAAACATCAATAGCGGAAAGTCAAAAGGACAGTTACTTTCTCCCACAAAGTGGCCAATAGGCTATCCAAAATAAAATGATATAAGTGACACAAACACCCAAAGACAGACCATAACAAAAATAAACCGTGACAGAAGAACCGCCTTGGAATGGTCAGTAGAAACGAATTCCACTGGGGGGCTTAAATCAATTTTACGTGGCCACAATCCTCGCCCTTACTTCAGCTGCGATTAAGACAAATATGTTGTTCAGTCCGCATGAAGGACTCCTAACTCATCAGTGCAACATCTCTGTGAACACAAAAATCAAACAACCACAGAGATGAAACAACGGTGAGGGCTCGACAGCAAGAAACCACTGAAATGCTGGAGCAAAAGAAAACCAACAGTTAGACTCCGATGGGCCCAGGTAAAAGTCCCACAAAATTGGGAGCTAAGTCTCCAAAATGACGTAAATAGTGTTGACAGGGGCTTTAACCTCAAATCAAACAAACAAACTGCCTGGTTTGCAACATGCTATAATGGCGATTGATCACAAAAAATTTCCACAGTCATGTTCACTTGCCCAGGAATAGTGTAATTAGGTTAACTGACCCACTTGATAGGACCTAAACAGTGTTGAATGGGCCATAAACTTCAAACAAATTTTTAGAGTGGACTCCCCCTATCAACAAGCTAAGGAACTCAGTTACGAAATGAGCTACTTCCCTTGAATACGCAGTAGAACTTCGATGGCTCGAACCCCTGTGGGAACATGAAAATTTGTTCGAGACAGCGGTAGTTTGAGCCATGGAGGGCTAGTATTAGTGCCATACCAGGAGACATAATGAAGATAATTGTAGAATATCTTTTTGAGGTTCTATATTATAAATGTATGTCGTGTGAACTCATTAGAATCGCCTCATCAAGGCGATTCTAATGAGTACATACAGCATACATTTTGCAATATAAAAGAAGAAAATCTCCCTGTACAGTCAACCCTCTTTATACCGACATTCGTTATAACAGCAAAACTCGTTATAACGGCACTTTGAATGGAATGACTACAAAGCTAAAGGCTTAACCTCAGTTCCGAGCAGTGTGGGCTTCCCTCGGGTTGGAAATGCACAAATAGAGTCCATAGCATGAAAGGGTCTTGTAATCTCATACTCCAAGAAACAAATGTTATAGATATTTGTTAGAATCGCCTCACCAAGGCGATTCTAAAAATATCTATAACATTTTTTTCTTGGAGCAATTGTGGGAAAAGACTTTTTATAACCTAACATACTCCTAACTGGAATTCTTTCTAACGGCACAATAAAAGGGAACAAATACTGTCGTTATAACAAGGGTTCTCTGTATTATGTCTATTTTGTATTTGGAAGAATTCCCTGCCAACTCGAGCAAGAGTTTCACTCATCAATTGAGAGGTCGCAGGCACGACATTTTCCCTTGATACGCCATATTGGTGACACATATTGTCTACAAATTTATTCATTTTTGACCAATTATCCCATAGTGATAAAAACAGTGGAGGGGTTAATATGTGTCTCTGATTGTTCTTAAAGATCATAAGAATAAATTAATAAAGGTTTAGTCCAAATTTTCCAAGGGACAAGAAAGCTATTTACAAGGAAAGTACATTAAAATTCTGTTCGAAATGAGCCTGGGTGTCTCCAGCAAGAAAGATAACTGTTGGTGTATGACATCATTTGCAACCTCTCAATGGTAAACATCCATGGTAAACAAGCTGTCAGAGTTCGAGCCACTGAAGTTCTATTGTATATTCTTGTTGCCTTGATTGCATTCCAGGAAAAACAAGGTGCAACAATATCATATCAGTGCACAGTCAGGGAGAACTTGTTGGCTACTCTGTTCTTTTTGTTGGCTATGGTTTTTGGGCAGACATGATACAGAATAGTGATAACAGGAGACATCTGGGAGTTTTCAGATATCCAGGTTAGTATGGTCTGTTGCTGGCAGTCTTTCATTTGGTGATTCAATGAAGTAATATTACATGGAAGTGACCATGCAGAAATGTTCTGCTAAGCAACTGTAATAGGTCAGACTCAGTCCCTTCGGCAGATTCAAGAAGGGCAGTTTTTAGTTTCTGGGGAAAGAATGTGCACTGTACTGGTAAACCACTTGTGTGTATTCCTGCCCAGGTAGTGTGTGATTTATCACCTGTTTAATAAGTCTGTGAAATGAACACTCCTTTAAATCCCACTTTATATAGAGAAAACTAGGGTTTTCAGGGGTGTACATTATTTTGATTATTTCTGCTCCAAGACATAGGTTGTGGGTAATCGTTAGAACCCGTTCTAACGAGTACCCACAACCCATGTTTCGATTATAAGTAAGAAAAATATCGAAAATTTTCATCTGAAAAGTAGTCATTTTAGAGATATGAATGAATTCACTATGTCACACGGGTATGTTATTGTAATGTTATAGTAAACTGATATGGTTTTGATACGACCTTTATAGTGTTGACTGGGCTGTTTAACTCCAAATCAAACTGAACCCATAAAATGCCAATCACGACACTTGTCATCTGCTTTGCCGTCTACCAGTTACCTTAAAAGTAGTTTTTTGGAAATAGTGTGGACCCAGATCAGACTGCTCCTATAAGAGCAGTCTGATCTGGGCCACACTATTTGCCTGTATGCAGAAATACTTTTAAAAAAGTTTGCAAGAAGATTCAGCAGATGACATAAGCAAACAACATGTTTCCCTCGGCAACTTAAGGGTTAAATGAATAGAATGATAAAGCCTGCCCTGAAAAGGTGTGGTTTAATAGGTCTACTGACTGGCTATATAAGACTTTGATACTATTAACTTTTAACCCTTTTTATACCGGAAACCCCATAAAAAGGGTAATTGGCAAACAGTGCAGGCCCAGATCAGATGCCGCAGAATGCGTCGTCTGATCAGGGCCTACACTGTTTTCGAAAACTTAAGCCATTTTCCAAATTAATTTGGAAGAAAACACAACTTGACACCCCTTAACTTTGAAATGGACATGTTTAAATATCAATATAACAAACACATCCAGGGGTAGTAAAATTGACCTGCCATTGAGATTTTAAGAAAATTGTAGCCATTTGTTTTGATATGAATATAAGAATCTTATATGGGTGTGAGGGGTGGATGGAAAAATCCATCACAAGGGTCACTGTCCGGCATCACGAGGCTTGCCTAGTGATGCCCGACAGTGATCCCGAGGGATGGATTTTTCTATCCACCCCTCACACCCATATAGGATTCTTTTTCTTGCATACCTTCTGTTTTTTAGCGGGAATTTTTAATGCTGCTGTCACTTCTGTTACCGACATCTGCCATATTGTCATGACACTGCAGGAATGTTTAGTGACGTCACCTAACATGCTGTGATGTCAACCTTAACGATGGCACATACGAGGTTGTAATTAACCAGTGCATTTATCAAACACGCGATTATATTCGATTTTGGGTCGGAACACCAGGGACATAAATTTCTATCCCAGGGTAAAATCACAGATTTCCTTGTCTGGTGTGCAAGAAGAACATTTATTTTTCAGTTACCATAGTAGACAGTCTTCTTATAAAAGCTCAGAGACAGATGGACCTCACTATTGACTATCTACCTCCTCTGATGTCAACAGAACAGAGTCCTGCTATTAAGCCTGATCAGCAGGAGAGTGACCAATCAACAGCAACAAAAGATCAGCCAATCAAAACTGACCAGTATGAAAGTGACCAATCAGCAGCAAATGAATCTCAGACAGGTGGTGGGAGTGAACCAATGAAAACAGCTGGTACAGACTCTGATTCTACTTTGTCAGAAGATCAATCAAAACAAAAAATTGCACAAGGTCAAGCTGAGAAGACAAACTCAGAGTAAGTTGATATACGAAAGTACAGTAAAATTTCTATATTAAGACCACCTTTGGGACTGTTCAAAAGTGGTCTTTAAGACCACTTTTGAACAGTCCCAAAAATGGTCCTTGACCAGAGAATGGTGTGGCCAGAAAACACAAAGAAAGAATTAAGTGCACCCTTCAAAATAAGCTTTTTAAAGCAGAATTAGTCTTAACTTTAGGTGGTCTTAATAGCGAAATTTTACTGTATTCATTGTGTTTACCTAATAATTTTCAATTGAAAACTGCTTCAAGATTCTTGATGTTCTTGATAAATTCAGACCCTGGTTTAAAACCTTTATCTTGCTCATGTGTATTGGTTGCCGGCACAGCAATTTTTTAAGATTATTCTCTCTTGATCTGCCCTGGTTGGAGACACATGGCAGGTTTCTGTATATAAATTTAATCATTTTCCTTGAGTCATCCCTCAGTGATAGAAACACTAAAGGGAGCTGAATCCAACTGCACACAAACTGGTTAGTTGCTTAGAGGATCTAAGCCTGCCCAGGTAAAGGGGTGCGAGTCAGACCGTCCATGCTTATAAACCCTTTTGGTTTGATTGGGCGACAGGGCTTGAGATTTCATCTCAGTGTCGGGTAAAAGTCCCGCAAAATTGGAAGCAACGTCTCCAAAATGACCTTTATAGTATTGACGGGGTCATTAAACCTCAAAACGGGCCTCCGTGGCCTAATGGATAAGAGCGCTGACTTTTAGTCATTAGGTCTCTCACCGCCGTGGGTTCGAGCCTCGCTCGGGTCACGTGTGAGACGCCAAGTTCTGCAACGGAAGGTCAGGGGTTTTTTCTCCGGGTACTCCGGTTTTCGCCCACCTATGATTAACGATCGGCTTGATATGAGTGAAATAATCTTGAAAGGGCCGTAAAACCCAAACCAAAAAAAAAAAAAAAAATTAAACCTCAAATCAAACAAACAAAACATACTGACAAGAAAGTTGTTTATGCAGAAAGTACATAAAAAATTCTGTTGGAAATGAGACTGGGCGTTTCCAGCAAGAAAGATAAATCTAGGTGTGTGATGTCATCAGCCACGCCAAACAATTCAAATGGACAGTTTGAAATATTTGTCCTGTTCCTTTATACTTAAATAACAACAATCTCGTTATACAGATGAAATACCAAAGAATGGCTTCTGATCTTTAAAAAAAAAAAAAAAAAAAAAGAGACAGGGCTGTTGCTCATAATTATTGTCCTATGTGCCTGTCAGACATGTATTCCATGTAAATTGCTTGAACATATAGTTTGCTAGAATATCATGGCCTATTTGGATGAACATAAACTTTTGTCAGACACGCAACATGCATTTAGGAAAAGGCATAGTTGTGAAACTCAGCTGAGCATGGTTATTAACCCATTGTATGCGAGGAACCCCTAAAGGGGTACATATGTACCTTGGCAAATAGTGCCGGCCCAGATCAGATGCCGCGGAACGCGGCATCTGATCAGGGCCTACACTATTTGCTAACAGATTTTTCTGTCAAAAATAGAATAAAAACGAATAAAAAAAATAGGCCTGGCACCCCTTATATGACAAATAGACTTGTCCAATATATAGCAATGAAGGAGTCCACTAGTATACAATGGGTTAATTACTGGGTAAAAATCTCGGACAGAGGGGGACTGTTGGACACACTTATTCCAGACTTCAAAAAGGCCTTTGACACACACCCTCACAAACAACTTAAGGGGAATATGAACAACTGGCAGATTTTTTTCTATCATTTTTCAAAGGGAGACAAGTTTTGGGACTTCCTGTCTGCTTTTCTATAAGCCCTGTCCCACTGAGAAAAGGGGTCTACTCTTAAAGGAAAGAATTTGCTCCTCAGGAGCAAATTCTTTCCTTTAAGAGTTGACCCCTATTAACATGGGAGACAAAAATACTTTTGCAGGAGCTGCCTCCACTTAAGGTGTTCACATTTCCCTTAAAACCATTGGCATTGTGGGGAAAACTCTCAAATGGATAGATTCCTTTCTTTGTTATAAAAAACAGCGAGTTATTGTTAAATTTTGAAACTTCAGAATGGGGTGCAGTTTGGTCTGGGATCTCACAAGGAACTGTTCTTTGTCCATTGCTATTCTCTCTGTACATTAATGATTTTTCCGCTGACATTGACTCAGAAATAAGACGGTTTGTAGATGACTGTGTTTGCTACTGGGAAATTAGAGATACAGATGACTCGCTCAAACTGATAAATTTGGATGTTGGGCAAGAAAATGGGCAGAGGTTTCAGCCATTAAATGCAACATAATGCAGATAACTAGGAAGAGAACAAATAAAACTGAGGCTTCTTAAACTTTAGAGGGAACAGTTCTCAAGAATGTAGATTCCATTAAATACCTTTGTGTGACAATCACACACAATTTGAGATGGAATGCACACATTAGCAACATGTGTACTAAGGCAAATAGACTGCTTGGTTTCCTGAGGCGAAATCTTCATCAGTGTCCTCAGGATGTAAAAGAGACAGCATACAAAGGTCTTGTTCGCCAAATCTTGGAATATGGTAGTTGTATCTGGGACCCCAGTGGAGTGGTCCTCCGAGAAGAAATTGAAAAAATTCAGAATAGAGCTGCAAGATTTGTATCTAGCAGTTATTGCTTTGAAACTTGGAGTATGACTGGAATACTAGAAAATTAAGATGGGAGTCTCTACAGTAGGCTTATGCTATTATACAAAGGTCTGAAGGCTGCTGCCAGCATTCCAACAGATGACCTTTTGCCTCCAGCTAGGCGCTGTAGGAATCATTACTTATTGGCATTTCAGACCAATACTGCAAGAAGTGAGATTTACAAAGGATCTCTCCTCTTTGGACCATTAGAGATTGGAATGCCCTACCTGATTTGATCATTTCCTTAGCTGAAGGTGCAGAGGATTGTATAGCTAAGTTTACCTCGTTGTTGAGAGCTAGGGACTAACTTCCCATATCACAGGTTCCTGATGAATGAGACATCATTTGATGTGTCACCAGTAACAGTTCTGATTCTGATTCAGTAGACAACCTTCATTAACTCGGCTGTTTTCGAAGAAACAACAAGGTATTGTCATAGCTCTGGCGTCGTCCTCTGCGTCGTCGTGCAAAAACTTGGACATTTTGTAATATCTCTGTTATTACTGAACATTTTTACTTGAAACTCCGACTAGTTGTTCATTATGAAAAGGGGAACTAATACCAATAGGTGAGGTAACCCTCAAAATACTTTTGGCACAGTTATGCCCCTTTTTCGACTTAGAATTTTTGCAGCCGAGCGTTGGCACCCGCATGCGGTGCTCTTGTTTTGTAATGAGTTGAGCATGAAAATAAGAGTCTCATTTCATATATTTTACAAAAACAATTGAATTTATTACCTTGATTTTAATATTAGATATATCAAACACTTATCACAACTTGTAGATGGCATTTTCAAAGTACTTCTTGTAATTTTTCAGAAGAAATAAGGTTGGTCAAATGATTCACTTGAAATTTCAAGCCTGTTTTGGCTCTAAAAACTATGAAAAAGAGTAAACTGTCATCTGCCTTTGTCTTTTCCCTTGCACTTGAAGGGAAAAAATAAAGAAAAGGGCCTCCAGAAAGAGAATTTGCTCCCTCACAGTGTCATTCCTAACTTGTTCACACAACATACCACTTTTTTAGCTCGGCTGTTTTCGAAGAAAACGACGAGGTATTGTATTAGCTCTGGCATCGTCTGCATCGTCAGGCAAAAAGTTGGACATTTTGTAATATCTCTGTCGTTACTGATAATATTTACTTGAAACTCTGACTAGTTGTTCATTATGAAAAGGGGTTGCAGCCGAGTATTGGCACCCGCATGCGGTGCTCTTGTTTTATAGAAGATGCTGCCTCGGTAGCTCTCAGTCTGATGCACGTCTGACTGGTGATCAGGAGGACGCGGGTTCGATACCTGCCTGGGTCGGCAACATTCTTTCGTGGAGATTGACCATGAAATATTTTCTATAGTCATTCTCTCACTTCCTCTGATTCAACAAGGGCAGATGTCAGTTTCTGGCAAAAGAATGTGCACTGTACTGGTTAACCGCTTACATATAAGCCTGCCCAGGAAAAGTGTGGATAGGTAAACTGACACGCTCAAAAATGACCTAAAATAGTGTTGACTGGGCAATACAATCAATTTTTATAGAAGATAGAAAAAGGATTCATGAAGTAATCTGGCACTATTAATTACCCTCTGTGGCTCAAATTGCAGTCAAAATCCTTGAGGACTTGCTGTAATTCTCCTTAAATTTTAACAGATTTGTTTCACGATCTTGCAAGGAGTCTAAAAGGTGCAGACAGAGTGGCAAACAGTGTAGACCCTGATCAGACTGCTCCTTCAGGAGCAGTCTGATCTGGGTCTGCACTGTTTGCTTAGGCCTCTCTGTCCCAATATTTAGGATCATTACAGTACATGTATTTGTGTCTTTTCATAGTCCACAAGGTGTTCAAGCCATTAGATTGTATGAACCATTGTACATGTTTACAGTATTGCTTTTTTCATCATAGGACAGCAGAGATGGGAAGTTCAGACTCAAAGTGGAAGAGTTGTCGGGGCTTATACACAGCGGTCTGTGTAAATATAGGTTTCTTCAAAGTAGCTTTGGAGGAGTCATGTTTTCCTGTAGAGGATTGTACAAGACTTATTCTCAACAAGCCCAGTGGCAGGATTCAGTCCCTTCTCTTCATGATGAAACTTTTGTCACAGGAACGTACAGCTGTGAGTAATCTTATGGGCCAGGTCATGAGAAAACCTGTTTTATTATGCCCTTGCCATTCCTAGAATGGTGGAAAGAGCATACAGTGTTATGCCTGTCTGCCTGTCTGTCTGTCTGTCTGTCCATCCATCCATCCATCCATCCATCCATCCATCCATCCATCTTCAAAAAGCAATTAATAAAAGCCTCAAAATGCAAATCAACTTTGAGACCCATGCAGCATCATATGCACTTGTAAATTCTGTGAAATGAAAATTAATGATAATCCACTTGATACGGGAAATCTCAAAATGGGGCACTTGCAGAATTCATAGGCCCAGATCAGAAGGTACAAAATATCTGAGCAGGGCCTTGACTGTTTGCAAAAATTCCAGCCGATTTCCAGATAAAATTTTTAAAAATAAATCCGCCATACATCCCCTAATTTTGACATGGACCACTGCTATATATAAGGTGGGCAATTCAATTTGGTTCAAAATGGGTAAAGACTTAATCTAAAGAAGATAGAGATTTAGAGGCTACCATAAAAATCCTAGAAATTCGGGCACCTTGAGGACCAGCTATAATTCTCCTAAAATTTTAACGATATTGTTTCACAATCCCGCAAGGGGTCCAAAAAGTGCAGACAGAATGGCAAACAGTGTAGACCTTGATCAGACTGCTCCTTCAGGAGCAGTCTGATCTGAGTCTGCACTGTTTGCTTAGGCCTATCTGTCCCAATACTTATGATCATTATGGTAAAACATTTGGCATAGAGCTGATTAAAAGGATAAAATGTGAAGTCAGTATTGTACAATGGGCAACTTGCCCGAAATGTACACTAGAACATTCCCATGGTTTAAATGTTGACTTTGTTCAGGTTGACTATGATCTATGTCATAATAAATAATTTAGGAAAAATGAAATCTTAACCCTTATCCAGCTGAATAAATTAAATTTGCTACACCCATTTCTGACTATCAGCCAATCATAATGTGTATTCTTACAAATTTGATATCTGAATTCTGGATCTTTGGGTTCTAAGCTATTTTTCAAAGCTGGGGTTTTTCTTGATTTTCCAACTAATGTTTGGATTATTTACATTTTTTTTAAGGTCTTTCTTGAGTAAGCTTACATCTTTATAAAACTAGAGGCTTGGCCTCTTGTTACCATATATACAGGATATCATTTTGAAACTAGAGGCTTGCTTTTAGTTGCCATATGCCCAAGATATCTTTATAAAACTATTCGGGGCTTGAAGAAATATATGGGCTGCATGATGCTTCCACGCAGCGCTGAAATCAACCCACACACGAGTACTGGTAAACCACATAGAGGATCTAAGCCTGCCCAGACAAAGCGGTGCGAGTCGGCCCGGCCATGCTTATAAACCCTATTGGTTTCATTGGGCGGCAGGACTTGAGATGTCATTTCATCTCAATGTCGGGTAAAAGTCTCACAAAATTGGAAGCAACATCCCCAAAATGACCTTTACAGTGTTGACAGGGACGTTAAACCTCAAATCAAACAAACATAAAACTAGAGGCTCGGCTTCTTGTTGCCATATGTACATGATATCTTTATAAAACTAGAGGCTTGGTTTCTCATTGCTGCTCACTTTTTTTTCAGCAAAAATACTAGAGTATTAGATATTGTACTTACTAGAACAGTTTGAGCACTAACAAACTCGTTACGCTAACAAAGCTTTGAACAACTGGACCCTGATTAAAAATTCTTATATGATAAAATAGAATCTTACACTCTTTGTCATTTCATATGAACTTATATAAACTTGCCAAAGGCTCATTTCATAATTTTTTTTTATATGAAATGACCCCTCATGTAAGCTCCTCTAAGATGTTTTGATACATAAACACAGAGATGATTAGACAATGGAGAAAGTCAGCACTGGTCATTGAAAACTTGCACTCAGCTCTCTGTAGCTGTCTATTATATGTTGACTAACACTATTTTTGACCTGTGTTGTGCATCATCTGTAATAATCTACCTCAGATCTGGATCTACACTGTTCACTCTGTGTGTAGGCTGGAAAAATAGTCCTGAACTTGCACTTAGACAGTTTCCTCTAACAAGTTTAATATTATCGAAGGCTTGTTTCGTAAATTTCATATGAAATGACCACTCTTGTATGATCCTCTATGTATGAGGTGTTGATGCATAAACACAGAGATGATTAGACAATAGAGAAAGTCAGCACTGGTCAATGAAAACTTGCGCTCAGCTCTCTGTAGCTGTCTATTATATGTTGACTATCACTATTTCTGATCTGTGTTGTGCATCACCTGTATGAAATGACCCCTCATGTAAGCTTCTCTTTGTAAGGATGTTCTATTGCATAAACACAGAGATGATTAGACATTAGAGAAAGTCAGCACTGGTCAATGAAAACTTGCGCTCAGCTCTCTGTAGCTGTCTATTACATGTTGACTAACACTATTTCTGATCTGTGTTGTGCATCACCTGTATGAAATGACCCCTCATGTAAGCTTCTCTAAGAGGTTCTGATACATTAACACAGAGATGATTAGACAATAGAGAAAGTCAGCACTGATCAATGAAAACTTGCGCTCAGCTGTCTGTAGCTGTCTATTATATGTTGACTAACACTATTTCTGATCTGTATTGTGCATCGCAGATAATAATCTACCTCAGATCTGTATCTACACTGTTCATTGTGTAAGATCCGCTGTGTAAAGATGTTCTGATACATAAACACAGAGATGATTAGACAATAGAGAAAGTCAGCACTGGTCAATGAAAACTTGCACTCAGCTCTCTGTAGCTGTCTATTATATGTTGACTAACACTATTTCTGATCTGTGTTGTGCATTACCTGTATGAAATGACCCCTCATGTAAGATCCTCTATGTAAAGATATTCTGATACATAAACACAGAGATGATTAGACAATAGAGAAAGTCAGCACTGGTCAATGAAAACTTGCGCTCAGCTCTCTGTAGCTGTCTATTACATGTTGACTAACACTATTTCTGATCTGTGTTGTGCATCATCGTAATATTGTATGTTAGATCTGTATCTACACTGTTCACTCTGTGTGTAGGCTGGAAAAATAGTCCTGGACATGCACTTAGAAAGTTTCTTCTAACCAGTTTAATATTATCGAAGACTCCGATCAGATGCTGCAGAATGCACCATTTATCAGAGTCTTCACTGTTTGCTTAAAATATGGATGATGATGATGATGATGTTTTTATGATGCTTGGGTTCCTGTCAAAGGTGGCATATTGAATAATCATTCTGCTTTGGCCATTGGTAAGTTCATGCTTACGCTTTCAAAACAATTACTAAAATTTACCATTTTGGCTGCATGTTTAATATTTCGATGACAAAATTGGATTTTTAAGGAAGGCTTCATGCAGTTTGTGAGTGATTTGCCAGAGTTTACACATTGATAAAATCCACATAAATGAAATTCATTCCTATATTGTTGATGTAATTTTGTGGATGATGTGATGTCATAAAAGTAATATGGCCTTGTAATAACACATGGCTGCTTGTGACCATCACCATGAGCCATCCTTAACAATGCCATGTTTTTCTATTTATTTTTTTTTTTTGTCAATAAAATCTGGGGCCAGTTGATCAAAACTAACAATGTCCTGAGTTAAAGTATTATTAAAACTTGGATCATTAAATATGGCAAATATTGTAATATTTTTGCAGAAAAAAATGTGAGCAGCTTTTGCAAATGCAAAAGCTGCTCACATATTTTTTCAGCAAAAATAATAAAGTATTAGATATTGTACTTACTAGAACAGTTTGTGCACTGACAAACTCGTTAGGCTAACAAAGCTTTGAACAACTGGGCCCTGATTTAAAATTCTGATTTGATAAATAGAATCTTACACTCTTGGTCATTTCATATGAACTTTTAGAAGCCTCCGTGGCATAGTGGTTATGTGCTACTTGCCTTGTAAACCAGGGGTTGCAGGATCGATCCCAGGCTTCTCCAGACTTTCAGATGAGTCTTTAAACCGAGGTCCCGTCTCTGTATGACCTTAGCAGTTGGTGGGACGTAAAATACAAACTCACTCACTTCATATGAACTTTAATAAACTCGCCAAAGGCTTGTTTCATAAATTTCATGTGAAATGACCCCTCATGTAAGATCATCTGTGTAAAGAGGTTCTGATGCAAAAACACAGAGGTGATTAGACAATAGAGAAAGTCAGCACTGGTCAATGAAAACTTGCACTCAGCTCTCTGTAGCTGTCTATTATATGTTGACTAACACTATTTCTGATCTGTGTTGTGCATTACCTGTATGAAATGACCACTCATGTAAGATCCTCTATGTAAAGATATTCTGATACATAAACACAGAGATGATTAGACAATAGAGAAAGTCATTGAAAACTTGCACTCAGCTCTCTGTAGCTGTCTATTATATGTTGACTAACACTATTTCTGATCTGTGTTGTGCATCACCTGTAATAAGCTACATCAGATCTGTATCTACACTGTTCACTCTGTGCGTAGGCTGAAAAAATAGCCCTGTACATGCATTCAGACAGTTTCCTCTTACCAGTTTAACCTTCAGCGTGCTTTAGGCAACGTTAGTCACCCAAGGGGGTGGTCCAAATTGTGCAACTTATCATACTCGTAAGAAGGCAAGTACACTCCATCCGATGAGGTTCTTCAATGCTGTAGGGATCATTCTTTCTTACAAGAACACAAGTTTTACCCACATTACAGGCTGTTTGATTTTACACCCGGACATGGCATTAAAAATCGAGGATTTCTCAAGTACCAGTCTTCAACAGGTCCCCCTTACCTGTTTTATCACAATTTTTTGCATACTAGACCCAATCCATCTAAACACCTACTGGTGATGAATATGTAGCCATAATATAGGTAGCTACACAAGGTATAAATTTTATCCTTCAAAGCATACACTGAGCGCTAGTGTCTTGAAGTTCTTTTTTTTTTAAGTGTCTTTAACGGTTCCCGGTCTGATAACTTGTCCGCCATATTTTGGAGTCACGTTATCCTTAATACTTCAGGTAGAAATTTGAGATGTCAATTCATCTCAATGTCGGGTAAAAGTCCCACAAAATTGGAAGCAACGTCTGCAAAATGACTTATACAGTGTTCACAGGAATGTTAAACCTCAAATCAAACAAACAAACAATGTGTCAAGAATGAGCAAAATCATTTCAGATTTGAGGAAATTATGGCGTTTGAAATAAGGATACCCCATCCAAAGGGCGAGTATTGATTAGTGCTCAGCATGCTAAAGGTTAATATTATTGAAACACTTTTTCAGCGCTTGTGGGTCCTTCATTTTTATTTTGCTCCATATATGCCAGTTGTCTCAAAAATAGTATACTGGCAAACAGTAAAGACGCTGATCAGATGCTGCAGAATGCAGCATCTGATCAGGGTCTTCACTTGTTTGCTTAAAATATGAATGATGATGATGATTTTGTGTTTAACGATGCATCAATCCTCTTTGCAAATGGTTGATGATTAAAAAGTATGACTTAAATATAGAAGTTGATGTAAATATCACAATGAGTAAAATAAACCTGACATATGATTTATCATATGATGTCACGTCTGAGAATGTAATAACGCCATGTAATAAATTTGATAATCCACTAGTGGATTAAATATGCAAATTAGTTAGGTATGCACTGTAACGTTACATGTATGACGTCCTTAACAACGTCATGGGTGGATTATTGACATTTCTGTAAAACAGTCATGAATAAAATGCATTTTAAATGTCATATGATAAATAGAATCTTGCATTTGTGCTCCTGTATTATTATACCCCCGGCATACGAAGTATGTCAGGGGGTATATAGTTTTCGTCTTTCCGTCCGTTCGTCCGTTCGTTGGTTCGTTCGTATGTTCATTTGTTTGTTCGTTCGTTCGTTCGTTAGTTTGTTAGTTCGTTCGTACGTTCGTTCGTCAACCTTTACGTCAAAGTTTTGCGTTAAACCTTTTTGATTGCTCATATCTCTGTAACCACAGGTTGGATTCTCTTCATATTTGGTACAGGATATCTCTATAGCATTACCTTTCATATGGAATATCTAAGCCCCTGGGTGGGTTGTCTGTCCGTCTGTCTGTTCATCTACTTTTACGTCAAAGTTTTGTGTTAAACCTTTTTCATTGCTGATATCTCTGTAACCACATGTTAGATTCTCTTCATATTTGGTATAGGATATCTCTATAGCATTACCTTTCATATGGAATATCTAAGCCCCTGGGTGGGCTGTCTGTCTGTCTGTTCATCTAATTTTACGTCAAAGTTTTGTGTTAAACCTTTTTCATTGCTGATATCTCTGTAACCACATGTTAGATTCTCTTCATATTTGGTATAGGATATCTCTATAGCATTACCCTTTCATATGGAATATCTAAGCCCCTGGGTCAAGCCCCTGGGTGGGCTGTCTGTCTGTCTGTTCATCTAATTTTATGTCAAAGTTTTGTGTTAAACCTTTTTCATTGCTGATATCTCTGTAACCACATGTTAGATTCTCTTCATGTTTGGTAAAGGATATCTCTATAGCATTACCTTTCATATGGAATATCTAAGCCTCTGGGTCAAGCCCCTGGGTGGGCTGTCTGTCTGTCTGTTCATCTACTTTTACGTCAAAGTTTTGTGTTAAACCTTTTTCATGGCTGTAACCACATCTTAGATTCTCTTCATGTTTGATAAATGATTTCATGATGCATGTCCATTCCCCCACCCATGGTGACCTTGACCTCAAGGTCATGGTGACCTTGACCTCAAGGTCACGGACTTAGAAATTTTACATTTGGTTAAAGTTTTATGTCAAAATTTATAGATGCCTGTGTGTTCTATTTGATGCCCTCACTCCCTTGGTCCATTTAGAAATTTTATGTTTGGTTTAGCTTTTACAAGCACATTTATAGATTCTTATAGCTTCTTGACTTCATTCATATTACATACAAGCTCGAAAGATATATCAGAGGGTGATGCTGGCCGGGGGTATACGTGACCCACTGGTCACTTTCTCTAGTTGAATTTATTATACCCCCGGCATACTAAGTATGCTATGAGGTATATAGTTTTCGTCCTGCCCTTCATCCATCCGTCCATCCATCTGTCCATCCGTTAAAATTTTGGTTAAAGTATTGCGTCAAAGTTTCTAAGAGATTGTATCTTCTTAACCCTTTGATAGATTTAGTTGATACTTACACTGAAGTTACATACAGGTCTAAAGATTTCATTGATGCATGTCATACCCCTGCCAGTAACCTTGAGGTCAAGGTCACAGACTTAGAAATTTTACATTTAGTTAAAGTTTTATCACAAAGTTTGTAGATGCCTGTATGTTCTAAACTCTAAGACAAATACAGTTGATACGTGCATCAATGTTGCATACCAGTCCAAAGATTTCATTGATGCATACCCCACCCTGCTGCTTAAGTAACATTGATGCCCCCACCCCTTTAGTAACTTTGATGACCTCACTCCCTTGGTCCATTTTGACATTTTATGTTTGGTTTAGCTTTTACAACCACATTTATAGATTCTTAAAGCTTCTTGACTTCTTCATTCATGTTACATACAAGCTCGAAAGATATGTCAGAGGGTGGCGCTGGCGGGGGGTATATGTGACCCACTGGTCGCTTTCTCTAATTAAACTCGTTGAGGACAAGGGATAAAATGTTCAGCAAAGCCTTGCATTTTATCCCTTTTCCTCAACTTGTTTAATAAATTCATTAATACATGAACACTCATGTAAGATCCTCTATATCAGTCATTTATTATACTTGTTGAGGAAAAGGCATAAAATTCTGGGCAAAGCCTTGCATTTTATCCCTTTTCCTCAACTTGTTTAATAAATTCAATAATACATGAACACTCATGTAAGATCCTCTATTTATCATATGGCATCATGTCTGAGAGTGTTATAACACCATATAATAAATTCCCCAACCACTAGTGTATTATAGTCTAAAATTTCGTATGATAAGTAGAATCTTGCATTCGTGCTACATGTAATGTATTATTAAATTTATTAAAGTCGTTGAGGAAAATGGATAAAACGCTAGGCAAAGCCTCGCATTTTATCCATTTTACTCAATGAGTTTAATAAATTCAATGATCCATGAACACTCATGTAAGATCCTTTATATATTGTAACTGGACCTGTCCAAAGCTATTTGTTGAAATATTCCATGGCTCAATAACGGGTGAAACAGCACACAAAACCATTAGTTTAATTTGCATATGGTTTAAGGAGAATGGGAACACCTGGCAGATTTTTCTGCCATTTTTCAAAGGGAGACAATTTTCAGGACTTCCTGTTAGCTTTTCTATAGGCTCAGTCCCACCGAAAAAGAGGTCTACTCTTATGGGAAAGAATTTGCTCCTCGGGAGCAAATTTTTTTCTTTAAGAGTTGACCTCTATTGACATGGTAGACAAAACACTTTTTTCAGGAGTTGCCTCCCCTGAAGGTTTATCCATTCCCCTTAATTTTATTGGTCAGTGATAGTCAGGTGGACAATAGCAGGGATGCTGCTGTAGTATTATAAACTTTTGGTCAGTTGATAAACAATTAATCTCAAAAGCATGAGAAAGCATTACTTAATGACAAAACCTGACTCTGACAATGAAAAAGCATGAGAATGCATGATTTAATGAGAAAGCATCGTAAGAAAGTATACTGAGGAAGCATGACTTAATGAGAAAGCAATCTGAGAAAGCATGACTTAATGAGAAAACATACTGAGAAAGCATAATAAGAAAGCATGACTCATTGAGAAAGCATACTGGGAAAGCAAGACTAAATGAGAAAGCATGACTTAATGAAAAGCATATATTAATATAAAATTCTGATACATAAACGCAGAGATGATTAGACAATAGAGTAAGTCAGCAAACTTGTGCTCAGCTCTTGGTAGCTGTTTATTTCATGTTGACAGAAACTAACACTATTAAGTCTGATCTGTGTTGTGTATCACTCCTGGCAATCTATGATAGGGTGTGTTCATCATTTTGTGTTTTTCAGTCACTCAGCTACCGTAAAGATCCCAAGTATTGGGACAGACAGGCCTTAGTAGCCAGTGTAGTCCTGAAAGGACAGTCCGATCAGGGTCTACACTGTTATATTATTTTGAGGTCACAGTCTGCAAAATATTACCAGAATTATGCCCCTTTCACAGATTTTTCTGAACATTTCCATTGCGGATAACTCCTGATGAAGCTGAAACTTTACGTATAGCTAGACTGTGATGTGGAGCAGCACGTATTATTTCAAAGTTACAGTCCACCACTTAATGCCAGAGATATGCCCATATTATTTTGAGCTTATGGTCAACCAATTGTTGGAGACAGGTAGTTTGAGCCGTTCAGGGTTATTAATAGTGCCAGGTAAGAATACGTGGAGCAAATATTGTTCCTTGGTTACATTCCACAAACGCAAACCTGTACAACAGTCAGTATATATATGTGCTCCATCTTACTAATTGCCACGGGCGTATAATGCCCCGCTTGCGGAGCTCTTGTTTACATGTTGACAGAAACTAACACTATTAAGTCTGAACTGTGCTGTGCATTACCCCTGGCAATCTTTGTTTTGATTTGTGGTTTAACATCCCCTTCAACACTGTATAGGTCATTTTGGAGATGTTGCTTCCAGTTTTGTGGGACTTTTACCCGACATTGAGATGAAATGACATCTCAAGCCCTGTCGCCCAATGAAACCAATAGGGTTTATAAGCATGGACTCACACCACTTTGCCTGGGCAGACTTAGATCCTCCAAAATGGTTTACCAGTACTTGTGTGTGGTCACTTTCAGCTCTGCGTGGAAGGATCATGCAGCCCATCTATTTCTTCAAGCCCCGATTGGCGAGGCAATCTATATTAGGGTATGTTATTCATTCTGTGTGTTTTTCAGTCACTCACCTTTTTCTACTTGTTGTTGGACTCAACTCAGATCTCTTTAAGATAAGGGCTAATCCTCATGCCTGCACGTATGCATGGATTTACCATTGATTAAAATTTCCATTCAATGATACGCAGTTGAATGTCAATGCTCAAATACCTGTGGGACCACGAAAATCTGTTCGAGACAGGGGTAGTTTGAACCACGGAGGGTTACTGCCAGGAGCATAAGGGTGTTAATTTTTTGACATCTTTTCGGTGTTCTATAATAAAAATGCATGTTGTGTGTACTCATTAGAATCACCTCATCGAGGTGATTCTAATGAGTATGCACAGCATACTTTTGCAAGATAAAAGTTGAACATCTTGTTAATTATCCCGCTCTACTTCTTATGTAGAGGAAGTCCCTAACGACTCAAAAACGGGTTTGACTCAACCATAGTAAACGAGCCATTAGTGTTCGAGCCATAGAAGGTCTACTGTATATGTATAATGTTTTCCCAGATGACTGATCCCGATGGAGGCAGGGGCATTGATAATGGGGAAAGAGGCTAGGTTACACACCCATGCATGCATGCAAACATGCTTACATGCACATACATGCATACACACACAGTCTGTTGAAAAGTAGGTGCAGAATTGATACATGCATACACACAGTCTGTTGAAAAGTAGGCGCAGAAATGATTAAAAGATCTCAGGAAGTCAGAAATGTACCTATGACTGCACCCTGCAGCTGCAGTTATTGTATCTGATGCTGAAAAACGGATGTGTCTGATCTGTGCCAATCATTAACCCTTATCCTGCTGAATATTCATTTTAGCCACACCCATTTCTGACTTTGAAGCATTCAGATTACTTGATGTAATTTGTTCCTACAAATTCATCAATTGAATGTCAAACAGTGTAGATCCTGATCAGATGGCTTCTTCGGAAGCCATCTGATCTGGATCAACATTGTTTGCAAAGATAGTCATGAACAGCAAGATAAGGGTTAATTTTGTAGTTTTTAGCTCACCTTGGACCTGACCCTCAGTGTCCAGAAGATGCTCAGATAGTATAAGTCAGCTGGTTAGCTCACCTGGAGCTTGCTCCAGGTAAGTTTCTGCCATGACCCTGTTGTCGGTCGTCTGTCGTCCATCCCCCGTCAGTCTGTCGTTAACTTTTCACATTTTCGACATCTCCTCCCAAACCGGAAGTCAGATTAAGCTTATACCTGGTGGGGGCATCCTGGTGACATGGAGATTCAGATTTGCTAAAATGGTTCCATTTGGATTTCCAAGATGGTCGCCATGGTGGTCACCTTGAAATTCTTCAAACGACATCTCCTCCCGAACTAAATGTCAAATGGAGCTGAAACTTTATGGGAGAAATCAGGGTGACATGGAGATTCAGATTTGCTAAAATTGTTCTGTTCTGATATCCAAGATGGCCACCATGGCGGCCATAACGACATCTCCCGAACCAAAGGTCGAATTCAGCTGAAACTTGATGGGAGGCATCCTGGTAAATTGGAGATTCAGATTTGCTGAAATCATTTCATTCTGACACCCAATGGTGGCCATCTTGAAATTCTTCAATCGACATCTCCTTCTGAACCAAAGGTTGAATTGAGCTGAAACTTGATGAAAGGCATCGGGGTGTAGGACCATGAAAATCTGTTCGAGACGGGTAGTTCGAGCCAGGGAGGTTTACTACAGGGTTAATTTTGTGACATCTTTTTAGTTGTTCTATAATAAAAAATGTATGCTGTTTGTACTCATTAGAATCACCTCCATTAGAATCACCTCATTCAGGTGATTCTAATGAGTACACACAGCATACATTTGCAGTATAAAAGTCGAAAATCTCCTTAATTATCCTGCTCTACTTCTTATGTAAAGGAATTCCCTAGGGACTCAAAAACAAGTTCGACTCAGCCATAATGAATGAGACATCCCAGATGACTGCTCCCGATGGAGGCAGGTGCATTGATATTGGGGAGAGAGGTTAGGTTACACACCTATGCATGCATAAACACACAGAGTTTGTTGAAAAGTGGGCACAGAAATGATTTAAAAGATTTCAGGAAGTCAGACATGTATACATGACTGCACCCAGCTGCAGTTTTTGTATCTGATGCTGAAAAACGGGTGTGTCTGATCTGTGCTGAAGATAATCATTAATTTTATAATCTTTTTATTAGCTCATGAGTGATACCAACCAGGGCTCTCTTGGGTCCATGCCCCTCCACTTCATAATATGCCTAATATTTCAGATACAGAGTCCACAAGGGGGCTCATTTTGGGTATAGGTGTTTGTTTGGGAGACTTTATAATTGGTAGATTAAAATCATAATATGTTAAAATACATGGCTGTCAGTGGGCAGTGCCCACCTGAGCTCTGGTGAGGCCCTTTGTTAAAACCTGGGTTGATCTGTATCTACACTGTTTTCAAAAGATATAGCATACTGTATTCGACCTATTTACCACACCGTGCGCTTAGTTTTTTCAAAATTGTATGAAAATATTGTGGTGAAAAATCAACCTAATAAGCGCACACCCAATATGAAAAAAAATATGAAAAAAAGCTTCCGATATGATTATTTTATAGAGTTGAATTTCAGCATAGGGGTTCACCCCATACACATATGATTGTCCGGGTCAAAGATGCAGCAAAACTCAATATGAATTTATTGGGAGGTTACTGTAAAGTGTGCACTTGTGTATTTTTTCTAGAAAAAGCTTGGGTGTGCGCTTATAGGAGCATGTGCGGTAAATAGGTCGAATACGGTATTCTGGTGCAGCAGGACTAAGAGATCTATCTATCTATCTTCCTATACTTCTTAACCCATTTTGTACAGGAAACCCTAAAAGGGGTAAGTGGCAAACAGTGCATGCCCAGATCAGACGCCGCAGAATGCGGCGTCTGATCAGGGCCTACACTGTTTGCAAAAAGTTAAGACATTTTTCAAGTAAATTTTGAAGAAAACACAACCTGACACCCCCTAATTTTGGAATGGACTCCTAATATATATAAGGAGGAAGATTCCATTTGGTACAAAAAGGGTCTATCTTCCTATACTTCTTTACCTCCTTGAGATAATTCTCATTTCTTTTTTAACCCTTTTTGTACCTAATGGAATCTTCCTCCTTATAAATATCAGGAGTCCATTTCAAAATTTAGTGGTATCAGGTTGTGTTTTCTTCAAAATTTACTTGGAAAATGGCTGAACTTTTTGCAAACAGTGGAGGCCCTGATCAGACGCCGCGTTCTGCGGCGTCTGATCTGGGCCTGCACTGTTTGCCACGGTACCCGTTTAGGGGTTTCCAGTCTGAAATGGGTCAAATCACTATATTTGTGCGTGAAACACAACTAGTATTTCTTAGGTTATAACATACTGTAAAATACCTAAAAATTTGGACACCTTGAGGATTTGCTGTAATTCTCCTAAAATTTTAACAAATTTGTTTCATGATCCAGCAAGGAGTCCAAAAAGTGCAGACATAATGGCAAACAGTGTAGACCCTGATCAGACTGCAGGATCAGTCTGATCTGGGTCTGCACTGTTTGCTTAAGTCTTGCTAGGATCAATAAGGTACCTCATAATTTCAGCTGGAAAATCCACTGGTTGACCATATGTTTGTAAAAGAATTCAAAGTGAAATTCAGCAAACTGAGCGACCCAGAGTCTGATGCCGGCAAGAAAGAACACATGATGGTCTTGGATGGAGAGATATACCAGCTAAAACAGCCAGAGTTTCATGCACGGTATGTCTTGGTCCTATAGTAGGTGTATTAAACCTTAAGATGCTGAGAAAAACTACATCTGGAAATATCGTCTGCTAAATTCTTTTGCAAACTTCTTAAAAAAAATTTTTCATACAGGCAAACAGTGTGGACCCAGATCAGACTGCTCCAAAAGGAGCAGTCTGATCTGAGCCCACACTGTTTGCAAAAATGACTTTTAAAACAACTGGCAGACGACAAAGCAGACGACAATTGTGAACAGTTATTTGTCTTATTTACAACCACTGACCATATAATTATGAGAGAAACTACACAAGTCTAGTAAGAAGCCTCCGTGGTGCCGTGGTTACGCTACTCGCCTTGTAAACCAGGGGTTGCAGGATCGATCCCGGGCTTCTCCAGACTTTCGGATGAGTCTTTAAACCGAGGTCCCGTCTCCGTATGACCTTAGATGTTGGTGGGACGTAAAACTCAAACACTCACTCACACAAGTCTAGTTCATTCCACGAGTTCTAACAGTCCAGTAAAAGAAATTGTCGGTCTGAGTTTTACTGGAACTGATAAGTTAAATTATTATTGTTGGGGCCCTTGCTCATTGGGGCTTGGAGAAATAGATTGGGTGCTTCCACACAGAACTGAATCCAACCACACATGAGTACTGATTAAATGCTTTGAAGGTCTAAGCCTAGTCTGCCCAGGCAAAGTGGAAGAGTTCGAACATTGTAAACAGTGATCCTAGTCATACACTTGTGCCCTTTCTACAACTTTTCCTGAAGCCTTGCAAAAATGCAAAGCAACATAAGATGACAGGTAAAACACAAGAACCATAAGGCTCTTTGAACTTACTCTATAAATAGAAAACTGTTTTGAGATATTTTCAGTAAACTTCACACCAATCTGAAGCACCCTTCACACAAATGTGCTTTACACAAATGTGAAGCACCATAAGGGGATCTGCAGAAAACAAGAACTGTAATTCTGGTTTAATTATTTTTGGAGCTATGGCCCTTTGAACTGAACATTGAAAATAGCCTTCTTTCATATGTTCATGTCAATTTTTATTAAGGGAAAAACCAATGCAGCTTCTCTTTGAATTCATTTTGGGACGGGTTTTTAAAAAAAATCTGTCCTTTAAAATAGCGATGTCCGGGCAGGCGGGCGTCCTGCGGGCGGGCGGGCGTCGTCCCAGGTTTACCTTTTGGTTAACCTTTTTTCAAAGTGATATTTTTCATCTATTCTGTAGCAGATTGTTTTAATATCAGGACTGATGCATAAGTGGAGGTACCGCTTTCATGTATTATCCATAAATGGCGCAAAAGACTAAAATTTTGGCGGATATTGTCATTTTTCAAACTTTTGTTTTTCAGGTTTACCTTTTGGTTAGCCTTTTTTCAATTGCCAGTGTAGTGGATAGAGTGCTGGACTACGAATCCTATTGTTGACTATGAATCTGAGGGGCGTGAGTTCGAACCCCGGTGGAGACATTTTTTTTTTTTTTCTTTTTTCATTCTTTTTTTTTCTTTATTTTTCTTTTCTTCTCCATAAACACATATGAACAATTATTATCTTCCTCCCCTGATAGTTGCTAGTAATAATACATACATGCATGCACAGGCATGGAATTTTTTTTTTTTTTTTTCATTCTTTTTAGCTCACCTGTCACGTAGTGACAAGGTGAGCTTTTGTTATCACTTTTTGTCCGTCGTGCGTCCGTGCGTCAGTCCGTCCGTCCGTGCATACGTGCGTCCGTAAACAATTTCAAATAAGTATATCTCTAATACCCCATGGTCAATCTTGATTAAATTTCATGAGAAGCATCATCAGGTAGGGGGAAAGGCTGCATAAGGTTTTTGGGCTGATCAGATTGGAATTCTGGTTGCCATGGCAACATATAGCTCCCATAGACTTACAATGGGAAAAAAAATAAAATATCTTCTTCTCTGAAACCACAGGGCCCAGAGCTAAGATATTTAGCATGTATTAACGGCCAGTGGTCACCTACATAATTCCTGCCATTCATGCCCCTGGGGTCCAAATTGGCCACACCCCGGGGCCCCTTTGCTCCCATAGACTCATAATTGAACAAAAAGCTTCAAAAATCTTCTTCTCGGAAACCACAGGGCCCAGAGCTTAGATATTTAGCATGTATCAATGGCAAGTGGTCACCTACATAATTCCTGCCAATCATGCCCCTGGGGTCCAAACAGGCCACGCCCCGGGGCCCTTTAGCTCCTATAGACTCATAATGGGAAAAAGCTTCAAAAATCTTCTTCTCTGAAACCATAGGGCCCAGAGCTTAGATATTTAGCATGTATTAACGGCCAGTGGTCACCTACATAATTCCTGCCATTCATGCCCCTGGGGTCCAAATTGGCCACACCCCGGGGCCCCTTCGCTCTCATAGACTCATAATGGAACAAAAAGCTTCAAAAATCTTCTCATCGGAAACCAGAGGGCCCAGAGCTTAGATATTTAGCATGTACCAATGGCAAGTGGTCACCTACATAATTCCTGCCAATCATGCCCCTGGGGTCCAAACAGGCCACGCCCCGGGGCCCTTTAGCTCCTATAGACTCGTAATGGAAAAAAGCTTCAAAAATCTTCTTCTCTGAAACCACAGGGCCCAGAGCTGAGATATTTGGCATGTAGCAACGGAAAGTGGTCACCTACATTATTCCTGCCAATCATGCCCCTTGGGTCCAAATTGGCCACACCCCGGGGCCCCTTAGCTCCCAAAGACTCATAATGAAAAAAAAGCTTCAAAAATCTTCTTCTCTGAAACCACAGGGCCAGTAGCTTAGATATTTAGCATGTGGCAACAGCCATTGGTCACCTACATAATTCCTGCCAATCATGCCCCTGGGTTCACAATGGGCAACGCCCTAGGGCCCCTTAGCTCCCATAGACTCATAATGGAACAAAAAGCTTCCAAAATCGTCTTCTCGGAAACCACAGGGCCCAGAGCTTAGATATTTAGCAGGTAGCAACGGAAAGTGGTCACCTATATAATTCCTGCCACTTGCCCCTGGGGTCCAAATGGGCCATGCCCCGGGGCCCTTCAGCTCCTATAGACTCATAATGGAAAAAAGCTTCAAAAATCTTCTTCTCTGAAACCACAGGGCCCAGAGCTGAGGTATTTGGCATGTACTAGCAACGGCAAGTGGTCACCTACATAAATCCTGCCAATCATGCCCCTAGGGTCCAAATTGGCCACACCCCGGGGCCCCTTAGCTCACATAGACTCATAATGGAAAAAAAAGCTTCAAAAATCTTCTTCTATTAAACCACAGGGCCCAGAGCTTATATATTTAGCATGTAGCAATGGCAAGTGGTCACCTACATAATTCCTGCCAATCATTTCCCTGGGGTCCAAACGGGCCACTGCCCGGGGCCCCTTAGCTCCCATAGACTCAGAATGGAGAAAAGCTTAAAAATCTTCTCTCTGAAACCACTGGGCCCAGAGCTGAGATATTTAGCATGTAGCAACAGCAAGTGGTCACCTACATAATTCCTGCCAATCATCCCCCTGGGGTCCAAATTGGCCACACCCCGGGGCCCCTTAGCTCCCAAAGACGCATAATGGAAAAAAAGCTTCAAAAATCTTCTTCTCTGAAACCACAAGGCCCAGAGCTTAGATATTTAGCATTTAGCAACGGCCAGTGGTCACCTATATAATTCCTGCCAGTCATGCCCCTGGGTTCCAAATGGGCGACGCCCTGGGGCCCCTTCACTCCCATAGACTCGTAATGGAACAAAAAGCTTCAAAACTCTTCTCGAAAACCACAGTGCCCAGAGCTGAGGTATTTGGCATGTAGCAACGGCAAGTGGTCACCTACATAAATCCTGCCAATCATGCCCCTAGGGTCCAAATGGGCCACGCCCCAGGGCCCCTTAGCTCACATAGACTTATAATTGAAAAAAAAAGCTTCAAAAATCTTCTTCTCTGAAACCACAGGGCCCAAAGTTTAGATATTTAGCATGTACCAACGGCAAGTGGTCACCTACATAATTCCTGCCAATCATGCCCCTGGGGTACAAATGGGCCACGCGCCGGGGCCCCTTTGATCCCATAGACTCATATTTAAAAAAAGCTTGAAAAAAATCTTCTTCTCTGAAACCACAGCACCCAGAGCTTAGATATTTAGCAGGTAGCGACGGCAAGTGGTCACCTACATAATTCCTGCCAACCATGCCCATGGGGTCCAAAAGGGCCACACCCTGGGGCCATTTGGCTCCTATAGGCCCATAATGGAAAAAAAAAAAAACTTAAAAAATCTTCTTCTCTGAAACCACAGGGCCCAGGGCCTAGATATTTAGCATGTAGCAATGGCAAGTGGTCACCTACATAAATCCTGCCAATCATGCCAGTGGAGTTCAAATGGGCCACGCCCCGGGGCCCCTTAGCTCCCATAGACTCATAACGGAAAAAACCTTCAAAAATCTCCTCTCTGAAACCACAGGGCCCAGAGCTTAGATATTTACCATGAAGCAATGACAAGTGGTCACCTACATAAATCCTGCCAATCATGCCCCTGGGGTCCAAATGGGCCACACCCTGGGACCCCCTTAGCTTCCATAGACTCATAATGGAAAAAAAAAACATCAAAAATCTTCTTCTCAGAAACCACAGGGCCCAGAGCTTAGATATTTAGCATATAGCAACAGCAAGTGGTCACCTACATATTTCCTGCTAATCATGCCCCTGGGGTCCAAATGGGCCACGCCCCGGGGCTCCTTAGCTCCCATAGACTCATAATGGAAAAAAGCTTCAAAAATCTTCTTCTCAGAAACTGCGGAGCACAGAACTTAGATATTTAGTATCTAGCAACATAAAATAGCCATCTACATAAATCCTGCTTACCCTGCCCCTGGGGTCAAAATTGGCCACGCCCGAGCTCATCACCTCCAATAGACTTATAATGGAAAAAAACTTAAAAAATCTTCTTCTATGAAACCATAAGGCCCAGAGCTTAGATTTTTAGTATGTAGCAATGTCAAGTGGCCACCTACATAAATCCTGCCAGTTATGCCCCTGGGATCCAAATTGGCCCCACCCCAGGGTTCTTTAGCTTCCATAGACTTACAATTGGAGAAACTTCAAAAATCTTCTCTGAAACCACAGGGCCCTTATAATGAAAATAATAAGTCCCAGAGCTTAGGTATTTAGCATGTAGCAATGTCGAGTGGTTGCCTACATGAATCCTGCCAATCATGCCCCTGGGGTCCAAATCCTGTGGCCCCTGAACTCCAATAAACTTATAATGGAAATAGCTTCAAACAGCTTCTTTGAAACCATAGAAGCCTCCGTGGTGCAGTGGTTACGCTACTCGCCTTGTAAACCAGGGATCGCAGGATCGATCCCGGGCTTCTCCAGACTTTCGGATGAGTCTTTAAACCGAGGTCCCGTCTCCGTATGACCTTAGCTGTTGGTGGGACGTAAAACTAAAACTCAGTCACTCAGTCAGTTCTTTGAAACCATGAAGTACAGACCTTAGATATTTAGTATATAGCAACACAAAATGGTCGCCTACATAAATCCTGCCAACCGTGCCCTTTGGGTCAAAATTGGCCAAGCCCCAGGGCTCATTAGCTTCTGTAGACTTATACTGGAAAAAACTTAAAAAAAATCTTTTTCTCCAAAACCATAAGGCACAGATTTTGTTTGAGGTTTTACATCCCTGACAACACTGTATAGGTCATTTTGGAGATGTCTCTTCCAATTTTGTGGGACTTTTACCAGTCATTGAGATGAAATTACATTTCAAGCCCTGTCGCCCAATGAAACCAGTAGGGTTTATAAGCATGGACACCGCTTTGCCTGAGCTTAGATATTTAGTATGTAGCAATGTCAAGTGGTCTCCTACACTTTAGATTTTCTTGTACACAGGTGAACGATATAGGGCCATTGGGCCCTCTTGTTTAGCTCACCTTAGCACGAAGTGCTCAAGGTGAGTTGATGTCCGTCGTCCGTCAACAACTTCTTTAAACGACATCTCCTCCTGGGATAATGGCCCGATTTCAAAATTATTTTACAGAAATGTTCATTAGGTGACCCTTTTTCAAAATTGCTAAAATCAGTGGCCACTAGAGCTAAAAATAGAGCTAAAAATAGAAAAAAACTTTATTTTTTTTTCTTCGTAAAACACATAAACAAATCAACCCCCCCCCCCCCATTGGGCCCTCTTGTTTAGCTCACCTTAGCACAAAGTGCTCAAGGTGAGTTGATGTCCGTCGTCCGTCAACAACTTCTTTAAACGACATCTCCTCCTGGGATAATGGCCCGATTTCAAAATTATTTTACAGAAATGTTCATTAGGTGACCCTTTTTCAAAATTGCTAAAATCAATGGCCACTAGAGCTAAAAATAGAGCTAAAAATAGAAAAAAACTTTATTTTTTTTTCTTCGTAAAACACATAAACAAATCAACCCCTTCCCCCCCCCACCCCAGCCCCACAAAAACCCGTCCATAATGCCATTAGGCATTGTTCTTGTTGAAAGTGCTATGGCATTTGTTTAATATAAGTGCAGTGGTGGGGTATGATGCAGTGCTTGTTAACCAGGTTTTCCAACGAAAAACTCAGGTTATTAAAATGATATACGTCGGCCGGCGGGTGGGTGGGATTGACGTTGGGAGGACCGGTGTCAACATTTCTTTTCTGCACCGTTTGAAATAATTAAGTGATACTTGGTAGGATTATAGAACAGGTTGATACGGAGTGTCGCGTGCAAGAATAACAGCACTTGTAATTTTTTCCTGGTTTCATGAAACTGTTGGAAAACCTGGCTTTTGTGGAATTGCCATGTTTCTTGTTATAACATGATGTTATCCCCAGTGACATTGTATGATATACTCATTATTTCAACAGGTTACATCCAAAGTTGGTCAAGTTGTATGCCAGTACCTCACAAGATTGGTGTGGTGATACAGCTCAGTAAACATACCCAAGAGAAACAGATGATCCCAGATGTTGTGGATTAGGTCATCTTGGTTTTACAAGCTTTGTTTGTTTGATTTGAGGTTTAACGTCCCCGTCAACACCGTATATGTCATTTTGGAGACGTTGCTTCCAATTTTGAGGGACTTTTACCCGACAATGAGATGAAATGACATCTCAGGCCCTGTCGCCCAATGAAACCAATAGGGTTTATTTGCATGGATGGTCCAACTCGCACTGCTTTGCATGGACAGGCTTGGATCCTCTAAGCAGTTTACCAGTACTTGTATGTGGTCGGTTTCAGCTCTGCAGCCCATCTATTTCTTCAAGCCCCGATGGGCGGGGGCCAAGGTTTTACGAGCTAATGCTGACATCATAGTTCCAGATAAGGTGCATTTTTTGTCTTAAAAGTACATGTACTGATATTTTTCTTATTTCTGCATGGGAACATAATTATGTTATGGGTACTCATTAGAAGCGTCTCAACGAGGTGCTGCTAATGAGTACCCACAACATATGTTTTTATTTAGAAATAAGAAAAATAACTTAAGGATACCCCTCTTGTCTGGGGCTTTGCTGACATCAACATTGGCATCTGGGTCCAGTTGTTCAAAGCATTGTTAATGCCTTAACGCGCTCATTAGTGGTCAGGGCCAGTTGTTCAAAACTAATGACATTGTTAAAACTTTTAGGATTCAATATGGTGAAAATAGTATTATTTTTGCTGAAAAAACGTGAGCAACTTTTGCCTATGCAAAAGCTGCTCACATTTTTTCAGCAAAAATACTACAATTTTAGATATTGTACCCAGTAGAACAGTTAACAATATGACCACTAACGAGTTCGTTAAGCTAACAATGCTTTGAACAACTGGCCCCTGATTGTTAACTGTTTAAGCAAGTGCAATATCAGATACTCTGGGCCCAGTTGTTCAAAGCATTGTTAGCTTAACAAGCTCGTTAGTGGTCACATTGTTAACTGTTCTACCAAGTTCAATATCTAAAATTTTGGTAGTTTTGATGAAAAAATGTGAGCTGCTCATTTTTTCAGTAAAAATATTAGCATATTTACCATATCAAATTAAATGATCAAAGTTGTAACGATATGTTAACTAACAATGTTGTTTGTTTTGAACAAATGGCCCCAGATTATTAACTGTTTAAGCAAGTGCAATATCAAATACTCTTGGCCCAGTTGTTCAAAGCCTCCTTAGCTTGTCAAGCCCGTTAGTGGTCAAATTGTTAACTGTTCTAGCAGGTATAATAAAATTTTGGTATTTTTGCTGATAAAATGTGAGCAGCTTTTGCAAATGCAAAAGCTGCTCACATTGTTTCAGCCAAAATTTTAGCATACTTTCCATATTAAATGATACATTAACTAATGACATCGTTAGTTTTGAACAACTGGCCCCTGGTTTGTTTGCTGGAAAAATGTGAGTAGCTTTTGCAAATCACTTTTTTTCAGGCAAAATTATCAGTGTACATATATATGGCATATTTAATGATCGAAGGTTTAATGATCGGTTAACAACTTGGCGTAGCTCTTTAAAAAATTAAAGTGTAAGAATTGGTTGTTAAGTTTTAGGAACTCCTTTTTGTTAAACTTTAAGGGGAACGTGAACACCTGGCAGATTTTGCCGCCATTTTTCAAAGGGAGACAACTTTTGGAACTTCCTGTTCGCTTTTCTATAAGCCCTGTCCTACTGAAAAAGGGGTCTACTCTTAAAGAAAAGAATTTGCTCCTCTGGAGCAAATTCTTTCCTTTAAGAGTTGACCCTTATTGACATGGGAGACAAAAATACTTTTGCAGGAGTTACCTCCCCTGAAGGTGTACCCATTCCCCTTAAGGTAGAATGAGTTTGTTCTTGGTATTGTGGTGGATATTGGCCGTACTGTCAAAAGTTCTATTTATTTTGTAGTAGTTATAGATATGACCCGCAGGGCGGAGCTACCATTTATCACTTATTTTTCAGAATATTTTTTTAATAAAAAGGTAAACCAAGTCACCCGATTGTGTGTATTCCAATTTAGCTCAAACAAAGCTGTGTTGTGTATGGACATTTAGTCAGCTTGGTAAAAGCATGTGAAAGGCACTCTATCGAGTCATCTTGTGGATACAGCAGATCATTGATAATGTTTAGTTGCAAGTCATTTTGGTCTGTTTGCAAATAACCTTGCTCTACTGGGCATAATACACAACTTGCATAGGCCATGATTTTATATTTACTTGGAACAGAATAGCTCTTAACCCATTGCATGCGGGAAACCCCTAAAGGGGTGCCTTGGAAAACAGTGCAGGCCCAGATCAGATGCCGCAGAATGCGGCGTATGATCAGGTCCTGTACTTTTTGCTAACAGAATTTTCCATCAAAAATAGAATAAAAATGAAAAAATAGGCCCAACACCCCTTATATGACAAATGGACTTGTCCAACATATAGCAATGGAAGAGTCCACCACATAAAATAGGTTAAACCAACTGGACTAATGGCTATCCACATCTCTGTTTCATTTGACAGATCAAAGTACCACATGATGGTGTCATTGGTGAGTCTGTCCTTTGACAGCTGAAACACATGTCCTTGCTCATCAGACCAGATCCATTTTTGTTGCGCCTACTTTAAGCATGGCGTGATATAGGAGTCCAGTTTTCCATCCATTTATCTGTTTGTCCATTCTTCTGTTTGCCCATTTAGTGATCCGTGAATATTTGCAACAACCCTTTCTTTCACCATGATGTTCAAATCTATTTCTCAAGAACTATAAGAGCTTTAATAATGATATTTGGTACACACTTGGATCTAGGGATGGCAATTATAATGCAAACATCCATATGTGACCTTGACCTACTTTTTATGGTTCACTGACTTTGCAATGTATTGCTACAACCCTAGCTTTCACCATAAAGTTCAAGTCCATTTCTCAAGAACTATAAGAGCTTTATTAATGATACTTGGTGCAATTTTGCATCTGAGGATGACAACTTTAATGCAAGCATCCATATTTGGTCTTGACCTACATTTCATGGATCACTGACATTGCGAATTATTGCAACAACCAGTAGCTTTAACGCTCATGTTCAAGTCCATTTCTCAAGAACTGTAAGAGCTTCATTAATGATATAATGTAAGCATTCATATTTGACCGTGACCTGTATTTCATGGTTCACTGACTTTGGGAACTATTGCAACAACACTAACTTTTACCCTGATGATAAAATATATTTCTCAAGGACTATAAGAGCTTCATTAATGATACTTGGTACAATTTGCATCTAGGGATGGCAACTTAAATGCAGGCATCCATATTTGACCTTGACTTATATATCATAGTTCACTGACTTTGTGAACTATTGCAATAACCCATAGCTTTTACGCTAATGTCCAAGTCCATTTCTAAAGGGCCACCATGGCTGAGTGGATAAGAGCGCCGACTCTTAATCATTAGCCCTCACCACTGTGGGTTCGAGCCTGGCTCAGGTCCCATGTGAGATGCCAAGTTCTGCAACAGTAGGTCAGGTGGTTTTTCAAAGTGCGATTTTTCTGTTTTACACCATTTTGATGATTTTATGTGTTTAAGTGTTTAAATTTACAGACTAAAAAGTCTTTAAATTTACTGACAGTCTTTAAATAAAACAACTTTCTTAGACCTGTTTATATTTTGGATAAAATATGGATTTTTTCTGATTTGAATAAGTTCAATTTACTACCCTATCTTCTGTTTAGAAGTAGCTGGATGAATCGCAATCAGTGTAGACCCTGATGAGACGCCGCATTCTGTGGCGTCTCATCTGGGTCTACTCTGTTTGCTCAGGCCTGTCTGTCGGAATACAAAGAATAAATATGGTAGATTGCATAGTGGTGCAGGATGATCATAGTCCAGATCTTCACTGATTACATGACTTATTGTTGCTTTTGTTTTCCACTGGTTTAACCCTTATCCTGCTGAATAAATTAATTTAGCCACACCCATTGCTGACTATCAGCCAGTCAAATTACTTGATATTGGTTCAGTTCGCAAACAGCATGACAGTGTAGATCATGATCAGATGGCTTCTTAACTGTGTAGATCCTGATCAGATGACTTCTCAACAGTGTAGATCCTAATCAGAGTGCTTCTTTGGAACAATCTGATCTGGATCTACACTGTTTTCATGGGCAGGGGTTGTGTTCAATCACTTTACTTTGTAAGCAATAAATTTTGTATTTTTCAATGCAAGAAGTCTCAGTGCAATAATGATGTTTGTTGAGGGTATACACTTGTATGTTTTTTTTTTGTTGTTTTGTTTTGGTTTAAACAATATTTTATTTCAAGCTTCGTACAGTTACAATACACATATATAAATACAATGCGGCTAAAGGATCTGACAGTAAGCCTTGTGGCTTATAGATGTCATCTCCTGGAAACAACATAGTGTACGACATAATTGAGTAGCAAGACTGAAAATATTGAGACAGAATAACTGTGCGTGACCAACAGAAAGAGAGAGAGAGAGAGAGAGAGAGAGAGAGAGAGAGAGAGAGAGAGAGAGAGAGAGAGAGAGAGAGAGAGAGAGAGAGAGAGAGAGAGAGAGAGATATGTGTGTCTCTCTCTCTCTCTCTCTCTTTGTGTTACAGAGAGAGAGAGAGAGATTTGACTGGACCCCTACATGAAATTTGCACAGGAAAATAAGTAAAGAGACTTATATCAGAGCTGATTAATTATAATTATAATGTATTGTTTTGTTTTGAGAATCCATGTATCATGTGATGAAGTCAACCCACTTTATAACTGACATTCATTATAACAGCAAAATTCTTCACGACATTGTTAAGATTTGCACAAAGGTGCTTCTCTATTGTAAATTTCCATTCTTATAACACCACATTCAGTTTGCACCAAAAGTTTTGGGGAAAATGCTGTAATTGTTAAGTGGCATCATGTGAACAAGATCTTTAATAAACACCCCTCTAAACCCCACTTTGTATAGAGAAAACTGTGGTTTACAGGGGTATACCACATTGCTCTTATTTTTGCTCCAAGACATAGGTTGTGGGTACTCGTTAGAACCGCCTCGATGAGGCGGTTCCAACGAGCACCCACAACCTTTGTTTGGGGTGAAAATTTCAAAAATATGACAAAATTTCATCAGGAAAATGACTGTTTTAGAGATATAGAAGAATGCTCTATTTCACATGGCTGTGTTATTGTAACAAAGCTGCAGATCAGGGGCCAGTTGTTCATAGCATCGTCAGCTTAACGAGCTCATTAGTGGTCATATTGTTAACTGTTCTTGCAAGTACAAGATCTAAAATTTTAGTATTTTTGCTGAAAAAATGTGAGCAGCTTTTGCATTTGCAAAAGCTGCTCACATTTTTTCAACAAAAATATTAGTTTTTTCACCATTTTGGATGATCAAAGTTTTAACGATACATTAACTAATGACATCGTTATTTGTGAACAACTGGCCCCTGCTGTACAGTCTGTTATCTCTTAAGTTTCTAGATCTAAAATTTCAAGACTCCTGAAAGCTTGCTTAGCTGACCAGGCTTGTTTTATGTTTTACCTTATGTGTTTGGACAGACAGGCCTGAGCAAACAGTGTAGATCCAGATGAGACTCCACAGGATGCAGAGTCTCAGAAGGGTCTACACTGGTTGGCATTCATCTAGCTATTTTTAGATACAATGGGTTGTAAATTATACAGATTCAACTTTTAGAACAAATATAGTATGTAATGGTTAAGGTGTTTAGGATAAATATGGTATGTCTTACCTGGACTCAAACCCAAAAGAGACGAGACTCATAAAATAAAAGCTGATTATTCCATCTTGATATGTATTTGTATGGGTATTTATTGTTATTCAGTATACCCAATAATAATGATAATCATAACTGATATCATGCTATTTTTGTCACTGTAGCCTGGACTTGACTCATATGTTGCATTGGGCAGTGTACAATTGTTTAATCGAAATCGACAAAGTCCAAGTTCGCGATCATTTTTCCCCGCAGACACTTGACCCACCAGTGCTGTTAGTGTTTAATTAGGGTCATTATATAATGAGCGACCCTCTTGGATGTATTATCTGAATGACTGTCACATTTCTCTGAAAAAAGATATTTGATTCATTGTGTAGAGCTCCATAATGTTTCCAATTTGCCATGGATATCCTGTGAAGCTGTATTACTGGTCTATCTAAAGCTGGACACAGCACTACTGTTTAAGGGGAATGGATACACCTGTTAGATTTGTCTGCCATTTTTCAAAGGGAGACAACTTTCAGGACTTCCTGTTTGTTTTTATATAAACTCTGTCCCACGAAAGAAGACTCCGTGGTGTGATGGTTACGCTACTCACCATGTAAACCAGGGGTCGCAGGATCGATCCTGGGCTTCCTCGGACTTTCGGATGAGTCTTTAAACGGAGGTCCTATCTCCTTATGACCTTAGCTGTTAGTGCTTCGTAAAACTCGAACACTCACTCTGTCCCACGGAAAAATGGCTCTACTTGTAAAGGAAAGAATTTGCTCCTCGAGAGCATATTCCTTCCTTTTAGAGTTGACCCGTTGACATGGGAGACAAAAATACTTTTGAAGGAGTTGCCTTCCCTGAAAGTGTATCCATTCCCCTTAAATATCTGTTTTAGATCAATAGACTTTATTTAAAACTGACCTTAACACTCAACATACTGAATATTTTAATATTCAACACTCATCCATACATACATTTCAGCCGGTTGGGTTGCATGATGATAATTTTTACCATGGGTTCAGAAGCATATCCGGTAATAGAAAACAGTATAGATCCTGATCAGCTGGCTTCTCAGGAGCCAGCTGATCTGAATCTATACTGTTTAAAAAAAAGGATATATCTGGGTTCAGCATGGTGAGGGTTACTGGTAAATGTGATTTTCAAGCACCCATTTTTAGGGCCCCGCACTGAAAGTGTGGGTGCCCTATAGTAATCACTGTGTCCGTCCGTCTGTCTGTCCGTCTGTCCGTCCATCCACAAATTTTCCTACTCCTCTGATAGCGCTGCCGGGGCCCTAGTCAGTTTCACTGACAGCTCTAGTTGAGCCATGTTTGTAGTTAACACCCGTCTTTGAGTCCTGTTTTACCCCAAAACACAGTGTAGTTAACAGAGTTGTTTGTTTTTTGTGTTGAGATTTTACAACCCGTGAACACTGTTTAGGTCATTTTGGAGTCGGTGCTTCCAATTTTGTGTGACTTTTACCGACATTGAGATGAAATGACATCTCAAGCCCTACTGCCCAAACAAACCACTAGGGTTGCGGAGGCAGTCCAACTTGCATCACTTTTTCTGGGCACGCAAGACCTTCAAAGCTGTTTACCAGTACTTGTGTGTGGTAGGTTTCAGCTCTGCATGGAAGCACCATGCAACCGAAATCTATTTCTCCATACCCCGGTGGGCGATGGCGCCTTAACAGAGTTGTAGAAGTTCACATGCATGTTGTTTGTGCCATAGTGTTGTTGAAGTTATTTTGTTTTAGGGTATCTGGAAGAATTTTCTGTACCTGTTTTCAGGCTTACATCTTGTTTAATCTTTACATTTTACTTTAATCTTTAAGTTTTATTAAAATTTTATTATATACACAAGCCATTTTATATGTTATGTATTATATACACAGAAAATAAATTCAGTAGTGTAGATACTTCAAGTTGTCAGTAAAATTCCCAATCTTCCAATAACCCCCAGGGACATTGGGACCCAGCTGTAGTTACAGCAATAATCACAGTTTTGAGCTACTGTGTAATGATCCTAACTTCCTAAGCTTCCATAGACTTATAATGGAAAAAACTTCAAAAATCTTCTTTTCTGAAACCATAAGACCCAGAGCTGAGATATTTAGTGTGTAGTAAGGTCAAGAGGCCACCTACATAAATCCTGCCAATTATGCCCCTGGGATCCAAATTGGTTGCACCCCAAGTCTCGATCTTTAGCTCTAGACTCCTTAACTGCCATAGTTATAATGGATTAACTTCAAAAATCGTCTCCGAAACCACAGGACCCAGATTTTTGATTTATTTGAAGTTTAACATCACCATCAACAGAGTGAAGGTCATTTTGGAGATGTTGCTTCCAGTTTTGTGGGACTTTTACTCGACATTGAGATGAAATTACATCTTAAGCCCTGCCACCCAATGAATTCAATAGGGTTTGTATGGGACAGTCCAACTGGCACTTTTCCTCGGCAGGCTTAGAACCTCTTAAGCTGTTTACCAGTTCTCATGTGCGGTCGGTTTCAGCTCTGCATAGAAGCACCATGTAGCCCAATCTATTTCTTCAAGTCACGATGGGCAGTCTTAAAACATTATTAATAATGATTTTCTGCTACACAGGTGAGCGATATAGGGCGATTTGGCCCTCTAGTTTTAATTCTGAGCTGCATGTATTGTGATAATTGGTCTGTATTTGCAATTTGTCATCCATTGCCATTACAACATATGTTGCCCATCACTAATTTGGCTTGTGAACTTTATACGAGGGTCCTTCAAAAAGTTTTGTCACTAATATAGGTTTCCACAGTTTTATCGTATTTCTGATAGCGCGTCATTGCACTTGAATAGCCTTTCCAATAGCTACCGATAACAGTTTCTTCTGTGCAAATTCCTTTGATAATGACAGAGATGTGAAATTGAAAAACATGTAGTCCTATACACTGTAACATTGTAAAATGGACAGAAAGGCTGAAATTAGCAGCTATATTAAATGCCATGTTCGGCTTGACATAGGTTCAAGTCAGATATTTGATGAATTGTGTAGCATATATGAACCTCTTGCCATTTCAAAGAGCACAGTCTATCGGTTGGTCAAAGCTCTTAAATCTGGTAAATCATCGGTCAAGGATGATGCTTGTGTTGGTAGGCCTAAAACCTCCATCATCAAGGCAACCATCGCTGCTGTAAAGGCAGCTGTCAAAGAAGATGCACGACTGTCAGTGCAAGAGATAGCTTAATGCACTACCATATCAGAAGGCAGCATGCATACCATTCTGACAAAGTACTTGGGCTTGAGTGTGGGTGCCTCATTTGCTCACTGACGAGCAAAAAAAGCATCTTAAATGTGCCCAACAGCTCTTGAAACAACACAAAACAATAAGAAGCGTCCAGATAGGACAGACCTAATATTTAAAGACTCAGCACTCTTAACCACTTGACCACACAGAGGCTTATGCATTAACCCATTTTGTACTGGAAACCTCAAAACAGGTACCCTGGCAAACAGTGCAGCCCTAGATCCGACTATTTTTGCAAATAGTCTAGGCCCTGATCAGACGCCGCAGAACGCGGCATCTGATTTAGGCCTATACTATTTGCAAAAAGTTCAGCTATTTTCCAAATAAATTTTTAAGACAGCACAAATTTCAAAATGCACTCCGGCCATATAAAAGGAGGAAGATCGATTCCATTTGGTACAATAAAGGCTGCAAGCACTGCATGATGCCCCTCAACTTCAATTTCATCAAGCAATCACAGTGAAAAAGGAATTCAAAGTAAGGATGCATTACTCTTTCCCTTAATAAAGTTGACAGGAATACACTGAGGTGACTATTTTCAATGTTCAGAGAGCCATGGCTCCAAAAGAAAGTAAACTAGAATTAAAATTCTCATTTTCAGATTTTGGGGGCCAGTGCCCTTTAAAATAAAGTCAAGGTCTTCAAAATCTAGTCAAATCTTCGGTCAATTGCAATATATTGTACCAAGTTAGACTGATGTGTTCATGAGATTGGTTGCAGATCTTTGGCCCAAAATTGAGTTTTTTGGGGCCTGTGGCTTTGAAAATAAGGTCAAGGTCATCAAAACCTAATGGCTGTTTCCACCCATCCTAATGATGTCACCTTGCGAGTTTGATCAGAATCAATCATTAGGTTCAGGAGATATCTTGCTTCAAACAGACTACATTGAATAGAAATGGCTAGGGGCGACAACTCCAAAAGTAGGAAAATCAGAGTTATGGTTCATATGTTCTGCAGGTCGTCTCATGGTGCTCTACATATCTAGGAAGTCTCAAACGGTATCTAAGTTATGGAGTGGACACGAAACCATGACAGAAATGGCTATGTACAATGTATAAAGGGCAACAACTCCAAAAGAAGGAAAATCAGAGTTACGGGTCATTTGTTTTGCACGTCGTCTCATAGTGCTCTCCACATCTGATGCATGTGGTATCAGATTTATGGAGCGGACAGGAAACTATGAGGCACTGATGGATGGACGGAGTACGGACACTCATAACTTTTGATGGTATAACATAATACCCTGCCATTTTTTGAATGGGGGGTGGGGGGGGGGGAACAGACTACATGATATAAATAACTATGTTCAATGGGCGATAACTCCAAAAGTAGGAAAATCAGAGTTATGGTTGGTATGTTCTGCACGTCATCTGGTGTTCTACATATCTGTGGAGTTTCATAGAAATATCCCAAAAGGTATCGAAGTTGTGAAGTGGACACAAAACTATGACAGGAATGGCTATGTTCAAAGGGCAACAACAAAAGTAGGAAAATCAGAGTTATAGTTCTTATGTTCTACACGTTGTCTCATGCTCTACATATCTGAAGTTTCATGAAAATGACTCAAATGGTAACAGAGTTATGGAGTGAGTGAGCGTTTAAGTTTTACATCCCACCAACAGCTAAGATCATACGGAGATGGAACCTCGGTTTAAAGACTCATCCGAAAGTCTGGAGAAGCCCGGGATCGATCCTGCGACCCCTGGTTTACAAGGCGATTAGCGTGACCACTCATAATGGAGGTTTCTATACAGAGTTATGGAGCTGCATGCTAGCTGACACCTAACTGATAGCAGCAGCTATATTCAAAGGGCAATGACTCCAAAAGTAGGGAAATCATGGAAATATCTCAAACGGTATCAAAGTTATGGAGCTGACATGAAACTATGACAGAAATGGCTAGGTTCAAAGGGAAATAACTCCAAAAGTAGGAAAATCAGAGTTATGGTTCATATGTTCTGCACGTCGTCTCATAGTGCTCTACAGATATGTGAAGTTAAAATATCTCAAATGGTATCAGATTTATGGAAGGGACAGGAAACTGAGGCGCGGATGGACAAACGGATTGACACTCAAAACTTTGGAGGGTATAACATAATACCCCGCCATTTTTTTAATGAAGGGGAGGGGGGCATTAAAAAGGGCTAAGGAATATATAAGAAAGAAACCACACTCATTCAGTTTACACATGTATATTCTAACAAGTAAATCATACAAAAACAAGCTTGGTATGTCATGGAAATACATCAATTTTCACACTGCAATCATTTTTTCCTTTGGTGGAGGGATAAACCGTGAGGCTTTTCCTCCATTCCTAAAGCGGAGTCACTCTAAAAAATTTCCCTGTCTCAGTATTTAATTCCTATTGTACAGGGATAGGGGCTACTCTGTAAGGAAAAAATTTGCTCCCACAGGGAGTAAATTCTTTCACTTAAAGAAGAGCCCCTTAAAAATCAAAGATCCAAAGGTGGCAATCTGTTTCTTTTTTTTTCTTTGTTTCTTTCTTTTTAGCAAATTCATTCTTCTAAAGAAAATCTACTTGAAATCAAGAGGGAGCAATCCTTCTTTCCTTTAATGGAATCTGTCTCAAAGTATTAGAGTATTCTCTCTATTAATTCATCACAAAAACATGCCTATATTATTTTGACCCCCTTGAACCCCACTTATATAGTAAAACTGGAGTTTACAGGGGTAAACCATATATTTAATTCTTATTTCTGCTCTAAAATATAGTGTGTGTACCCATTAGAACTGCCTCAATGAGGCCGTTCTAACGTGTACCCACAACTTATATTTTTAGCAGAATTAAGAAAAATATCACAATTTTTCATCTTAAAATTTTTGTTTTTTTGACAATGTACATGTACATGTATATGTGTTTTCGTTATGTTGTATCCGTTCTGTCACTCAAAATAAGCCATTTCATCAGAAAATTTGTCTTAAACTTAATGGAAACAGATGTAGTCCATATGAGCCAGACTATATGATAAATAGGATCTTGCACTAGTGGCCACTTTATATGAAATTTATTAAAATTTAACATACAGTGAAATTCCGCTATTAAGACCACCTAAAATCAAGACTAATTCTGCTTTAAAAAGCTTATTTTGAAGGCTGCACTTAATGTTTCTTTGTGTTTTCTGCCCACAATGTCCTCTGGTCAGGGACCACCTGTGGGGCTGTTCAAAAGTGGTCTTTAAGACCACTTTTTAACAGTCCCAAAGGTGGTCTTAATATAGGAATTTACTATATTTTTGCAAAATTTCATAAATTTCATTTAAATTTCATCGGCCAGCCGAGATTGTTATGATATGACGAGTTCTTCGTTGCAGTTTGTAATCCATTGTGACACAATTTTGTAATGAGCAATGTAGCTGGCTACTGAATGCAATGCATTGAACACTGAAACTGGCCATAAAAAGTCGCAGGCTAGGAAATAGAAAATGGCTCAACCGGGGTTAAATCCATGGGCAACAACCCATACTGTGCAAGTATTCTATTGACTGAGCTATCAAACCAAGCAGTCTACCTGTTACATATGTAATACAGTGAAACTTTGATGGCTCGAACAGCTTTGGGACAATGAAAATCAGAAAAGGTTCAGATGGAAAATGTGTTCGAGACAGCAGTAGTTCGAGCCACAGAGGATTACTATTAGTGAAATACCAGGAGGCAAAATGGAGATACTTGTAGAATATTTCTTCGGTGTTCTATATTATATATGCATGGATTTACTCATTAGAATCGCCTCATCAAGGCGATTCTAATGAGTACACACAACATACATTTGCAAGATAAAAGAAGAAGATCTCCCTAAATTATCCCTATATCATATCTGGAGGAATTCCCTGTGGACTCAAGAACAGGTTTGACTCATACATGGTAAACGACCCATCCAAGTTCGAACCACTGAAGTTTTAATGTGTATGTTTTACATGTTTAATATGTGATCATGAGAGCAAATTCTTTTTTATAAGAGTAGACCCCATTACATGTTTAACCCACTGTATACCAGTGGACACTTCCATTGCTATATGTTGGACAAGTCTATTTGCCATATAAGGGGTGTCGGGCCTATTTCATTTTCATTCAATTTTTGACAAACAGTGCAGGCCTTGATCAGACGCCGCAGAATGCGGCGTCTGATCTGGGCCTGCACTGTTTGCCAAGGTACCCCTTTAGGGGTTTCCCCGAACGCAATCAGTTAATGTGATATTTGCCGTATTGCGATTGCCTTCAGTATTCTAGTAACTATGAAAATGAATTTCACAGCTCAAATATAAGCAAAATAAAAATACCATCTGTTCTGAGCAACTGCCTATCTTAAAGCTCCGTAAATACTATTCACAATTTTACAGCAGTAAGCGTATTTGCTATTGTCAAGTGACTAAATATTGCATACACATTTAAACAGCACAAGCATATAAAACAAGAGGGCCCAGAGGGCCCTGGTTCGCTCACCTGATCCAAAGCATAACAAGTGGGCCCCGGGCAGGGTCAATTTTGGCCCCAGGGCTAAAATTTGAACAATCTTGGTAGAGGTCCACAAGATGAAGCTTCATATCGAATATGAAAGACCTGGGCTTTCTGGTTTCAGAGAAGAAGATTTTAAAGGTTTACCCTGCATATAGAAGTCTATGTAAAACAAGATTTTCCCTATATAAGTCTATGTTAAACCAAAGGGCCCCGGTGCGAGGGCATTTTTAGCCCCAGGGCTATAATTTGAACAATCTTGGTAGAGGTCCACTAGCTGAAGCTTCATAACAAATATCAAAGACCTAAGCCTTGTGTTTCAGAGAAGATGATTCTTAAAGATTTTCCAAATATAAGTCTATGTAAAACCAAAGGGCCACATGGCTTGGGCATTTTTGGTCTGAGGGCTATAATTTGAACAATTTTTTTAGAGGTCCACTAGCTGAAGCTTCATAACAAATATCAAAGACCTATCCCTTGTGGTTTCAGAGAAGAAGATTTTTCAAGATTTTCCCTATATAAGTCTATGTAAAACCAAAGGGCCCCGGAGCGGGGGCATTTTTGGCCCCAGGGCTATAATTTGAGCAATCTTGGTAGAGGTCCACAAGATGAAGCTTCATACCAAATATCAAAGACCTGGGCCTTGCAGTTTCAAAGAAGAAGATTTTTCAAGATTTCCCTACATAAGCCTATGTAAAACAAAAGGGCCCTGGTGCAGGGGCATTTTTGGCCCAAGCACTATAATTTGAACAATCTTGGTAGGGGTCTACTAGATGAAGCTTCATACCAAATATCAAAGACCTGGGCCTTGCGATTTCAGAAGAAGAAGATTTTTCAAGATTTTCCCTATATAAGCCCATGTAAAACCAAAGGGGCCCCTAGCAGGGGGCATTTTTAGCTCCAGCACTATAATTTGAACAATCTTGGTAGGGGTCCACTAGATGAAGCTGCATACCAAATATCAAAGACCTGGGCCTTGCAGTTTCAGAGAAGAAGATTTTTAAAGATTTTCCCTATATAAGCCTATGTTAAACAAAAGGGCCCTGGTGCGGGGGCATTTTTGGCCCCAGCACTATAATTTGAACAATCTTGGTAGGGGTCCACTAGATGAAGCTTCATACCAAATATCAAACACCTGGGCCTAGCAGTTTCAGAGAAGAAGATTTTTCAAGATTTTCCCTATATAAGCCCATGTAAAACCAAAGGGCCCCCATGCGGGGGGCATTTTTAGCTTCAGCACTATAATTTGAACAATCTTGGTAGGGGTCCACTAGATAAAGCTTCATACCTAATATCAAAGACCTGGGCCTTGCGGTTTCAGAGAAGAAGATTTTTAAAGATTTTCCCTATATAAGCCCATGTAAAACCAAAGGGCCCCCGTGCGGGGGCATTTTTGGCCCCAGCACTATAATTTGAACAATCTTGGTAGGGGTCCACTAGATAAAGCTTCATACCAAATATCAAAGACCTGGGCCTTGCGGTTTCAGAGAAGAAGATTTTTAAAGATTTTCCCTATATAAGCCAATGTAAAACCAAAGGGCCCCCCAGCGGGGGCATTTTTAGCTCCAGCACTATAATTTGAACAATCTTGGTAGGGGTCCACTAGATGAAGCTGCATACCAAATATCAAAGACCTGGGCCTTGCAGTTTCAGAGAAGAAGATTTTTAAAGATTTTCCCTATATAAGCCAATGTAAAACCAAAGGGCCCCCGTGCGGGGGCATTTTTGGCTCTAGCACTATAATTTGAACAATCTTGGTAGGGGTCCACTAGATAAAGCTTCATACCAAATATCAAAGACCTGGGCCTTGCAATTTCAGAGAAGAAGATTTTTTAAGTTTTCGGTGAAAAAAATCTATTTTTGGCTACTGTGACCTATATGTGCAACAGACCGGAACCATTTGAACAACTTTGAAAGGGGACCACCTAAGGATCATTCCTGTGAAGTTTGGTCAAAATCCGATCAGTTGTTTAGGAGGAGATGTCGTTTGAAGAAAAGTTTACGGACGCACGCACGCACGGACGGACGCACGACGGACGACGGACAAAAAGTGATCCCAAAAGCTCACCTTGTCACTACGTGACAGGTGAGCTAATAATAACATTTTGTGTCAAAATACTCAGACTTATCGAGTCGGGCATCATAAAAACTTACCTCAGAAGTTGTGAGGGGCAGTCAAAAACTAAACAGAATTATCAACCAAGCGTAACACAAAATTTCTTTAGATACAGTCAAATGGCTCGAACCCCTTCAGGACCATGAAACTGTGTTCAAGACATGGGTGAGTTCAAGCCAATAGGGGTGAAATCTTTCCTTCAAGAGTTTCCCGCATTTTCAAAGAAAATAAAGATGCCATCAAATGTATTGTATGTATCCAACTGCAAGTTACCGTAAATATCCTAAAACTTTATAGACACCTCAGGACTTGCTCTAATTGTCCTAAAATTTTAACAAATTTGTTTCACGATCCAGCAACAAGTCCAAAAAGTGCAGATGGAATGGAAAACACTGTAGACCCTGATCAGACTCCATTGGGAGCAGTCTGAACTGGGTCTTCATTGTTTGCTTGGGCCTACCTGTCCCAAAACTTAGGCTCATTATGGTAACAATTTTTGTCAGGTGTCCATCCACTATGATATTCCAGGACAAAATCATCAACACTGACACAAAATTGTCAAAATTTTGTCTTCAATTCTAGTATAAAACTTCATATATTCTCAGGATTAACTCTTACCGTGCTGTTCACGACGACCCTTTTCTTTGCAAACAGTGTAGATCCAGATCAGATGGCTTCTGAAGAAGCCATCTGATCAGGTTCTACACTGTTTGACATTCCATTTATGGCTTTGTAAGAATAAATTACATCAAGTAATCTGATTGGTTCAAAGTCAGAAATGGGCGTGGCTAAACTGAATATTCAGCAAGATAAGGGTTAAGGTCAATGGATACGCCTGCCATATTTTTCATCATTTTCTATGAGGGAGACAACTGCTGGGACTTTTCAAGTTTGCTTTCCTTTTCATTTTGCCCTGCTGATTTGTTTGTGCTGAGGTTTTACATCCCTGTCAACACTATTTAGGTTATTTTGAAGACAACTGCTGGGACTTTTCCAGTTAGCTTTCCCGTTCATTTTGGCCCGCTGATTTATTTGTGCTGAGATTTTACATCCCTGTTAACACTATTTAGGTTATTTTGGAGACAACTGTTGGGACTTTTCCAGTTTGCTTTCTTGTTCATTTTGGCCCGCTGATTTGTTTGTGTTGAGGTTTACATTCCTGTCAACATTATTTTGGTCATTTTGGAGATGTTGCTTCCAATTTTGTAGCTATTTTACCCGAAATCGAGATGAAATGAAATCTCAAGCCCTACCGCCCAAAGAAACCACTAGGGTTTAAGGAGAAGTCTCTCACACAAATTTTCCTGGGCAGGCTCAGACAGACCTAAGGGGTTAACCAGTTCTCTAGTTCGGTAGGTTCGAGCTCTGCGCAGAAGCACCATGCAGCCCAATCTATTTCTCCAAGCCCAAGTGGGCAGGGGTGCTGTTTGCTATGTTGCCCCTCTGAAAAAAGTTCTAGTCTAAAGACCAATTTCTACACTTAAAAGGAAGGCAAGAGGTCTGCTCTGAAAAAAGAAGTCTACTCTTACAGGCAATTTGGAGCAAATTCTTTCCTTTAAAGGCAGACCCCTATTGATATGCACAAAAAAAAAAATAATAAGAGTAGCCCCTACCGGCCCCGATAGCTCAGATGGTAGAGTGTCCGCTCCGGGGCACGGGAGGTCTCGGGTTCGATCCCGGGCCGCGACATACCAAAGTGGTAAAAAAAATGGTACTAGCTGCTCCTCGCTTGGCACTCAGATTTACGGTGTAGAGCTAGAACTGGTCGATCCAGTGTCAGGATAATGTGACTGGGTGTGGTATCATGTAATGTGTCTGGGACATGATACTTCAGTGAGGCAGCACTATAAACGTGAGCATTGAGCTCCCTGTCGCAACCAGACACCTTCGTGATATGACTGAAAAATTGTTGAAAGCGACGTTAAACCCGAATTCACACACACACACACACACACACATAAGAGTAGCCCCTTTATATACTTTATATAAGGGAGAATTTTTTTATAAGGGAGAATCTTTTTTTTTTTAAATACTTATACACCCCCCATCCCACCAGCAACCCATTGTTGCTTGGAGAATCAGACTAGGCAGCATGTTGCCTCCATGCAGAGAGCTGAAACCAATCAAACATACTGAGTACTGGTAAACCACTTACATGTGGTGGGAGTCTGACCGTACCTGCTTATAAACCCTAGCAGTTGCTTTGGGCGGTAGGACCTGTGGGCATTAGGACCTGAATTGTCATTTCATCTCAATGTCGGGTAAAAGTCCCACAAAATCAGAAGCAAAGTCTCAAAAATAACCTAAATAGTGTTGATGGGGATGTAAAACCTCGACACAACAACAACCTCCCCTGAAGGTGTATACATTCCTTTAAGGAGAATGGGAACACCGTCAGGGGAGGCAACTCCTGCAAAAGTATTTTTGTCTCCCATGTCAATAGGGGTCATCTCTTAAAGAAAAGAATTTGCTCCTGAGGAGAAAATTCTTTCCTTTAAGAGTAGACCCCTTTTTCAGTGGGACAGGGCTTACAGAAAAGCGAACAGGAAGTCCCGAAAGTTGTCTCCCTTTCAAAAATGGCGGAAAAATCTGCCAGGTGTTCCCATTCCTCTTAAGTACGCATTATAAACACCACTACGGTATCATTCAAACGACATCCAATTAACAACATCACAGTAGAGAATACTGTACTAGGCCGCCACTGTATGCACCATAGGATTGCATATTAAAGCTATAGTTTGGCACTTCATGTGTTCACAACCGTTATCTATCTATATCACCATAGAAACTCTAAAAACCCTAGACAAATTCATTCAAAACACGTGTGACAACACATCCGTGTGACATAGTGCATTTTTTCATACCTCCAAAGGCTACTTTTCTGATAATTTGTTATTTTTCTTATTTATATCCCAAACACAGGTTGTGGGTGCTCCTTAGAACTGCCTTATTGAGGCGGTTCTATTGAGTACCCACAACCTTCGTCTTACAGCAGAAATAAGCAAAATACAGACCAACCTGTGTTAAGCAAGCACCTCAGAGATGATCAAAATTTGCTTGCTTAAGACAGGTGCTTGCTTAATAGAGGGGGCCATCATGACAGGTTTAACTGTAATGTGAACCCCTATAAACACCAGTTTTCTCTATATAAAGTGGTGTTTATAGGGGTGTTCACATCACGAACTTGTTAACACGGTGGAATGTTGAAAGAAATTTGTCCAAGTTTTTAGGGTTCTGTCCTAATTCTACCCTACCATCAAAAATGAAACATAATAAACATGATTTCGCATACCTCCAGATAAACACGAATAATAAGAATAATTTTGGGACATTGCATTTGTTATTTCTCCATACAACTATATGTTGTGGGTACTTGTTAGAATCGCCTCAATGCGTTGAGGCGATTCTAACAAGTACCCACAACATATATTTCTATTAAAAAATAAGGAAAATTATCCCTTAACCCTTGTCCTGCTGAAAACAACTACCCCTGCCTACCTACCTACCTCTGCAAAGTGTAGATTCAGATCAGATTGCTTCTGATCAGAATATACACTGTTTGTCATGTGATTTGTGACTTCCACAAAAAATTATTTCAAGTGGTTTGATTGGTTAATAGTAAAAATGGGCGTGGCTAAATTGATTTATTCAGCAGGATAAGGATTAAGTATCCTTGTTACTCGGTTTCTGCAGCTATGTACATGTACACCATGTTATGGTCCACAAGCTGCAAACAGTCAGCATGTTCATTGCTCCATAAAAACAGGTATGACACTGTATATGCTGGTATTTTCTTAGCCATGAACATACAAAATAAAACCAAATACATGTATATTTCACAGACACACCAAAAAACAGAAAAAATATGAATGAGGCTGACCACTTAAAAACCTTCAAAATGTGTTCGAAAAGGCACTGATATACTAACGCATGCACCAAAGAAACTTGGTGTTTGGTTTTACGGCCCTTCCAAGATTATTTCACTAATATTGAGCCGACCGTTAATCAAAGGTGGGCAACATCACATCTACGTCGGTCCTGACATTGCACCGACTTTGATTTGACATTGCCCTAGTGATGTGTGCCTGCTGGGTTAAGGCTTGGTTCTGTGGATTCTGCAATTCGGTTGTTTGCATGCCATCTTGGAGATTTTTTAGTGGCGTCAGCTCAAACATTTCTATATATGAACACAACAAATTGATACTTTGTATTTTGCAAAAAAAAAAAAAAGAAATTATATCCTGTTGTTACTATCCCAAAATTCAGTAGGTGTGTACAACGAAAAAAATCCAACAAAACACATATGTACATATGAGTGAAGATGATAGACTCACAGTCATAGTGCGAAATACTAAAGCACTGTCCATACAACTTATCTTTGTTTAATTCAACTTTGCTGAATTTGACAATAATTGATAGCGTGGACAGATTGTTTAAACACAGATAATGGAACTGCCTCACTGAGGTAAATCTTTTTTAATTAACCCTTAAAATGCCAAGAAAATCTGCATCTGAAAATGTCATCTGCTTGTGTCGTCTGCTGAATCTTCTTGCAAACTTTTATAAATATTTTTGCATACAGGCAAGATCTGGGTCCATACTGTTTGCAACAATGACTTTTATAGTAACCATCAGACGACAAAGCAGACGACAACTCAATTGTCGTCTTATGGGTTAATTTGGGTTGGCCCTTTCAATCTCATATGAGCCTAACCCTCGTACAATGACATAACGTAATGATCCTAAGTATTCGGACAGATAGGCCAAAGCAAACAGTGCACACCCAAATCAGACTGCTGATCAGGGTTTATGCCGTTTGTCATTCCATCTGCACCTTTTGGACTCCATGCTGGATCATGAAACAAGTTTGTTGAAATTTAAGGAGAATTACAGAAAGTCCTCAAGGTGTCAGAATTTTTAGGATTTTTATGGTAGCTCTGCATAAGAAGTGTAACGAGGATAATTCAGGGGAATGAGAACACGTGGCAAATTTTTTGCCATTTTTCAAAGGGAGACAACTTTTGGGACCTCCTGTTTGCTTTTCTAAGAGCACTGTCCCACTAAAATAGGGGTCTACGCTTAAAGGAAAGAATTTGTTCCCATTCCCCTTAAGGGACAATTTTCTTTATTTCTTATTAGAAACACATGCTGTGCGTACTTATTAGAATCGCCTCATTCAGGCGATTCTAACAAGTACAGACAACACATGGTTTAATGGAGAGATAAAAAAATAGAATGCCCAGTCAATGGCATGCCATCGCAAATACCCATGCTTTGGGTGGAGCCAAATATGAAAAATATCACCATTTTTCATCTTTAAATTTTGTGGGGGGGGGGGGGGGGGGGGTTGCCGTAAAATTTACAATGTAAATGTATTTGTATATGCGTGTTTTTCGTAATGCTTAGCAGGAGGTACAATGAACACACCCACTGAATTTCAAGGGGAATGGCAACATCTGGCAGATTTTTTCGCCATTTTTCAAAGGAAGACAACTTTTAGGACTTCCTGTTCGCTTTTCTATAAGCCCTGTCCCACTGAAAAAGGGGTCTACACTTAAAGGAAAGAATTTGCTCCTCAGGAGCAAATTCTTTCCCTTAAGAGTTGATCCCTATTGACATGGGAGACAAAAATACTTTTGAAGGAGTTGCCACCCCTGAAGGTGTTCCCATTCCCCTCAAGGGATAATTTTATTTATTTCTTATTAGAAACATGTTGTGGGTACTTGTTAGAATTGCCCCTTTGAGGCGATTCTAACAAGTACCCACAACACATGGTTTAATGGAGAAATAAAAAAAAAAAAAAATAGAGGGTGCAGTCAATGGCATGCCATCGCAAATCCCCATGCTTTGGGTGCAGCCAAATATGAAAAATATCACAATTTTTCATCTTAAATTTTCCGGGTTTTTTTTGGCGGTAAAATTTACAATGTAAATGCATTTGTAGATGCGTGTTTTTCGTAATGCTTAGCAGGATGAACCATGAACACACCCACTGAATTTTAAGGGGAATGGCAACACCTGGCAGATTTTTCCGCCATTTTTCAAAGGAAGACAACTTTTAGGACTTCCTGTTCCCTTTTCTATAAGCCCTGTCCCACTGAAAAAGGGGTCTACACTTAAAGGAAAGAATTTGCTCCTCAGGAGCAAATTCTTTCCTTTAAGAGTTGACCCCTATTGACATAGAAGACAAAAACACTGTTGCAGGAGTTGCCTCCCCTGAAGGTGTTGTCATTTTCCTTAAGGTCGTAATTCCAACAGGATTTAGATCACTATACATCTGACAGCATAAAACTCTAGTTCTTACAAATTATTTACACCAATCTTAATACATTGTATATACAAAGAAACAAAAACTAAATAAGAAAACAATATAAATAATCTATGTAATAATTCTACAAAACAACTTTAAAATAAAAGATCCTATAGTACACATATTGGTTATGTTTTCTATAAATTATTCAATATAAAAATATATGATGAGTTCTGGTGTGATGAAAAAAGAAGATACGGAAATGAAACCACAAAATACTGGAGTAAAAATCTGAACCTTTGCTTGATCTTTTTTTTTTTTTTTTTTTTTCTTTTAGTGGATACTTACTAATGATTACTGAAAAATTACTGAAACCAACATTATACTTTATAGCACAAGCTCAGCAAACCTCCTTGAGCCAAGGTTACTAAAAATAGCTCAATGGCATTTTCAGTGTTAGAGAGCTACCTGTGGTGACTCATTCTGCTGGTCAGTGTAGCTTGTGCTATAAAGTAATTAATACTGCAACCGTTACCATATACAGTAAAAATCCTATATTAAGACCACTTTTGGCACTGTTCAAAAGTGGTCTTTAACCCTTATCTTGCTGAATATTCATCTAAGCCACACCCATTTCATTATATCAACCAATCAAATTACTTGATGTAATTTATTGCTACAAATTCGTAGACTGAATTCCAAACAGTGTAGATCCTGATCAGATGGCTTCTTCAGAAGCCATCTGATCTAGATCTACACTGTTTGCAAAGATAGGGGTTGTTGTGAACAGCAAGATAAGGATTAATAGCACTTTTGAACAGTTCCAAAGGTGGTCCCCAACCAGAGGACATTGTGGGCAGAAATCACAAAGAAAGGTTAAGTGAAGCCATCAAAATAAGCTTTTTAAAGCAGAATTAGTCTTGATTTTAGGTGGTCTTAATTGCGGCATTTCACTGTACTCTATCTGAAGCCTCTGTTGTTAAGCTACTCGCCTTATAAACCAGGAGTTGTAGGTTCAATTCTGGGCTTCTGCAGACCGAGATCCTGTCTCCCTATGACCTTACACCTTTGGACAGAAAAGCATTCAAACTCCTATGAAATAACTTTCAATGAATCTCTTTGCATCAAGTCAGTTTGACAAGCAAAGGTCATTCTTCAAAGAGTTCTAAAACTAGATCAAGCAACTGATTGGTCTCATTTTGGCAAACACTTTCTGATTGACATTTGAGATGTATTTTGATTGGACAGTGCAGGAGTAGGCAATGAAATGTACACCACCTTGTTTTTTTCAATTAATTTCAGTCTGGCAGTTGACTGATAGAATGTTAGGATATATTGAATGATGTTTCAAGTCAAAATGAAATGAAGCTCATCGAAGTTTGAACTGTTTTGTGTCCACAGGTGTAGTTATTGATCAAACGAAAATCTCAAACACACACACTCTATCAGAAAAAGTTGATTTTACTATATTGTAACAAACATGTATCAAAGTGGCCCAGAAGAGCCCAGTTACTCTATTGTATACTGGTGGACTCTTCCATTGCTATATGTTGGACACGTCCATTTGTCATACAAGGGGTGGCAGGCCTATTTTTTCGTTTTTATTCTATTTTCGACGGAAAATTCTGTTAGCAAATAGTGCAGGTCCTGATCAGAGTACCCAGAGAAAATCCACCTGGCCTTCCATTTCAGAACTCGGCGTCTCATGCCCCCTTTGCTCTATTTCTTGCAATAAAATATGGCTTAACTACGAGTACAAGTGGTTAATTAGCACAATGCCAACTTTTCATCAGCAACTGACAACTGTAGAAAAGAAATATAGTAGGGGGCAACAGGCTAAGGTTGACACGTTCTTGAACCGACCAGTCTTTGATCTGGTTAACCGAAGGGGCACAGGTAAACAGGTTATCCGCTCTTAATGTCCTATTTTTCATTTCGCTCGAGTGTCCATTTTTTTGCTGCTCGATTGTCCATTTATTTTCGCTTGAATGGCCTGTCAATCCGCGCGAATGGCCTTCGCCGGATTCTATTGTCATATATGGGTTAAACACAAAAAATGGAAGTCATCACTACATAATGCTATGTCCATCTCCTAATGATCTGAAGCTCTTGATTTATTTCTTGCATTTTCAGAAATTTAACCCTTTTCCTGCTGAATATTTTAATCTGTAACACCCACTACCGTAAAAATTCGGCTATAAGGCGATTCGGCTATAAGACGGGACCCCTTTTTCAGTTCTTCTAATGTGGGATTTTGCTTATACTCTTTTATAAGACGGGTCAAATTTTTGCCATATCTGTCGGGGCCTATCTGCTACCGCTAGATGCCGTTTAGATGTGAGAAATCGGCCTTTTTTCGTCAGAAAACCCCTCTACTTACCCCTCAAATGGCTTTGTTTATGTCTGTTGACATAATGTCTTCGTTTGTGAGAGTTACAAAGAGAGACAACTCTTACTGAATCTGAATCGGTAGGTCTATTAAGCGTCTGGAAAAGGGGGAAACGTCGGGCCGATAGGTCGTATCGCTGTTGGCCCGAAGTTGGCCCGGTACATGCTTTGCTGGCTAAGACTTCTATTTAATAGACGACAGGGCTGCCAAATCCATTTCCCGGCTGCCCGAGACAAGACCGAAATCGCGCCGGGCAAGTGCAAAAAAAATCAGTCAGTCTTTCTGAGTCCTTAAATCCGGTAAAACTAGACCAGTAAGTAAATCGCAATAATTAATGCAGACATACCATCTGTGTATTTATTACGGTTCAAGTATGACACTTTTGTTAATCCCTGTCATATAATTGCCACCCTGCGGTGCGTGTCGATAAGGTGTGAAAATATGGTCAAGCTATGTCTCGTATTTGCATTTATCCTCCAATCATAAAATTTAATCCACAATCAATGTGAAAATGATTTAATCGCTCCTCAGACAATTAGCTACATCTAACGGTAGAAGTTTGCATTACAAAAAATGGACTATTCTACGATCTCATGAATGGTTATGTTTTGGCGCCAAATAGCAGACGCTGGGCGAGAAAAGTCGCACGCTGTTGTTGGTTATTGACACGGAGCTTCTGGGGATAATTCGGGAGCTGTGCAAAGCGCTGGTTTACAATCCACCTCTATTCACAACCGTTTAGCTATCGAGAAAATATTTTTTACCGGTTCCTAACGTTTTTTTTTTTATGAACGAGATACACACAATGACATTAAACACGTGTTGGGGTGCTGGCGTCCGATGACGTCATTTACCGATCGCGTGCAGAAAAATGGTAGCGTCGGTTTGTGGGCGGGGATTTATATCAATTCAAAAATCATCGATCGGCATTTTCCGTATGTCTGGTCTTCGCCGGACATTGCCGGAAAAAAGCATGCAGTCCATGACCTCGGCTATAAGACGGGGTCAATTTGTCGGGCTCATTTTGGAGGGAAAAATCCTCGTCTTATAGCCGAATTTTTACGGTACCGATTATCTACCAATCAGATTACTTGATGCAAATCATTGCAACAAAATCACAATCTGGTTGACAAACAATGTAGATCCAGATCAGACGGCTTCTTCAGAAGCCATATCCAGGCCCAGCAGGAGAAGGGTTAAGCATGATTTGGGATAGCTATGGTATATGTGTGTGTTCATTTTGATTGCTGGATATTACTGGCCAGTTTAAGCTCAAAACTGAAAAGCTGTTGTCATTCATGTCTTTCTCAACACCCAGATCATAGCTACAGGAAAGAAGTAATGCGGATACTTATGGGATAATTTTTCTTATTTCTCCATAAAAACATATCAGTTTTATGGTCTGAAATTTTGTTTTGGAATTTGCAACTGTAAAACCAACGACTGACCTCCCAAAATGACAATTTTAGCCCATTGTATGCGGGGCACTCCTAGAGGGGTACCTTGGCAAACAGTGCAGGCCCAGATCAGATGCCCTCTGGCCGCAAAATATGGCGTCTGATCAGGGCCTCCACTATTTGCTAACAGAATTTTCTGTCAAAAATAGAATAAAAATGAAAAAAAAAATAGGACTTACACCCCTTATATGACAAATGGACTTGTCCAACATATAGCAATGGAAGAGTCCACTAGCATGCAATGAGTTAATGCAGTTATCCCCATTCCAATGCACTATTTTGGTTGTTTTGTTAATCTTTTAACTATTTCATTTACAAGCGGAAAGCACTAAGCTGTATAAAACTGAAAGCCGACCAATGAAAAGTGACTTTAACCCACTGTATACCAGTGGACTCTTCCATTTCTATATGTTGGACAAGTCCATTTGTCATATAAGGGGATTCAGTCCTATTTTTCGTTTTTATTCTATTTTTGAAGGAAAATTCTGTTAGCAAATAGTGCAGGCCGTGATCAGACGCTGCGTTCTGGGCATGCACTGTTTGCCAAGGTACCCCTTTACGGGTTTCCCTCATGTAATGTGTTAAGTGATGACGTTTGGTTTCGGACTATATCGCAGAATATATTGCTGCAAATTTTTTTCTTTATCCAACCAGACATTACGTTACATAGGCATGTGCATAAAATCTAAAATTTATGAACTTTACAAATTTCATCATCATGTGAACAAGTCCGTGAAATGATCACCCCCTAAACCTCACTGTAGAGAAAACTGTGGTTTAAGGGGGTATACATTATTTTTATCAATTCTGCTCCCTGACATAGGTTGTGGGTGCTCGTCAGAACTACCTCAATGAGGCGGTTCTGACGAGCACCATCAACCTATGTTTGCAGTATAAATAAGAAAAATATTATGGATTTTCATCAGAAAAGTAGCCATTTTGGAGACGTAAAAAATGCACCATGTTGCACGGATGTGTTTTCATAATGACGGTCAATCATGTTGAACATGAAAAAAGTTTTATAACTTCAAGGTTAAAACTGGCTTATCTGCCTGACTACTACTTTTGTAACTGGCTTTTACAGGTACATGAATGTTTGGGAAATCAAATGAAAATGGGTTGATATGTTGGTAAAGTTAAACAGAATGGTGTAAAAATTGAGTAGTAGAAAAAATAAAACTACCACAGGAATAATACAGAAACAAACTTGGGCTAAAGCCCAGTTGTTCAAAGGATCTTTCACTCAACAAGCTCATGAGTGGTCCAGGTCCAGTTTTTCAAAAAGGCCCCCACCCATTGGGGCTTGAAGAAATATATGGGCTGCATGATACTTCCACGCAGAGCTGAAACCAGCCCGCACACAAGTACTGGTAAACTGCTTAGAGAATCTAAGCCTACCCAGGCAAAGCGGTGCGAGTCGGCCCGCCAATGCTTATAAACCTATTGGTTTCACTGGGCGGCAGGGCTTGAGATGTCATTTCATCTCAATGTCAGGTAAAAGTCGCACATCATTGGAAGCAACGTCTCCAAAATAACCTTTACAGTGTTGACGGGGATATTAAACCTCAAATCAAACAAACAAAACCAATTGTTCAAAAGCATCATTCGCTTAAGGAGTTCGTTTGTGGGCAAAATGTTAACTGTCATAGTCAGTTAAATATATAATACAGTGGTACTTTTGCTGCTGAAAGAATTTAAACTGCTTTTGCATATGCAAAAGCTGCTCACATTTTTCCAGCAAAAATATTGGTATATTTACCATATTAAATGATCCAAGTTTTAACAATCTGTTAACCAACGCCCATGTCATTAGTTTTGAACAAACGGCACCAGGTGGTCAAAACGTTGACTGTTCTAGCAAGTAAAATATCTAATACTCCAGCATTTATGTTGGAAATATGTGAGTAGCTTTCACATTTGCAAAAGCCACTCACATATTTTTTCAGCAAAATAATAGCGATGTTGCCATATTCAAAGATGAAAGTTTTAACAATACGCATAGCTCTAGATAAGGAGCCTTTTTCATCCGAAAAGTACTGATATTTTTCTTATTTCTGCACAAAAACATGTTGCGGGTACTCATCAGAAACGCCTCGGCATAAGCGCCTAGGTGAGGCGCTTCTAATGAGTACCCACAGCATATGTTTTCATGCAGAAGAAAAATAATATGTGAATAACCCTCTTATCTTGTGCTATGAACATGTAAACTAACGATGTCATTAGCTTTGATTACCTGGGTCCTGATCAATACTATTCACCAGGGGCTGCTACCTTATACTGCAGTACCACGGAAAATTTATTCCTTAAAGCACGTAGCAAAATTAAGCGGCGGATGACATTGTACTTTTTTTATTTTACAGAGAAATTCAGGCTTGACATTTCATCAGCTGACACTGCCAGTATTGTGATTTGTGTTGTTTATGTTAACCCTTGTTCTGCTGAGCCCGGATATGCCTTATCTTTGAAACAATGTAGATCCAGATCAGATGGCTTCTGACGAAGCCATCTGATCATGATCTACATTGTTTGCCATTCAGATTGTGAATTTGTTGCAATAATTTGCATCAAGTAATCTGATTGGTTGATAATCGGTAGTGGGTGTGGCATATATAAATATTCAGCAGGACAAGGGTTAAATGGATCAGTCAACACTATTTGAGTTGGGGCACAGCATTTCCAACAACTCGTACACCCAGCAAAGGCTGGGAATAGCCTGCTCATATATCTAATCTTACCAGAGACTTCACTTGCTGCGTGAAGGAGCATGGGGCCCTTAACTATTCTTAGAGCGCACAACGAAGACTCTGATTAGACTGTGCAGATGCGCAGGCTGATCTGAGTCTTCGTTGGGCGCACATGTCTTATTGTAGGTTTTCGTGCGCTGGCTCATTTAGGTTATATCAAGCCAGTCAGTTTACTAGTAAAGCTTGCTGGGCAGGCCTATTTTTAGGGATTAGCCAGTACAGAGCACATTCTTTCACCAGAAACTGACAACTGTCCTTCTTGAATCAGCAGAAATGAGACTGACCCTAGAAAAGATTTCATGATAAATCTTCACGAAAGAATGCTGTCAACCCTGCAGGTATCTAATCGGCGACCTCCTGATCACCAGTCAGATGCCCATCTGTCTGAGCTACCCAGGCTGGCTCCCCTGCATTGTGATTAAATGTCAAGCCTTATTTTCCAGAAAATTGATGATAAATTGTAAATGAGCCCCGCCAAGCGAATTTGTGTCTTCGAGCATTCCGTCATGACAAATCTTAACTGCGCATGCCCAGCCATTCAGAGGGGCCAGGGACATGGCTTTCTGTCTGAAGGTTCCTCATGATTCACTGCTTGTATGAGCGAGCAGCGAAGGTTCTGGCGAGACTGCGCGGATGCGCAGGCTCGACTGAACCTTCGCTGCTCGCATAGGCGATAAGTACAAAAATTGCTTGACGGGGCCCAAATAATATCTGCTACAGTTGTGACTGAAGCTTTAAAATAAAGATTCAGGATAATTTTCCAAATATTTTGAAAGACACGTATCAATGACTGTAGAAATTCTGGAAGGTTATAAGGAAATTGAGCTTCCAACCATTTACTTCGGACTCATATCTCCAGAATATTATTATTAATTTTTTTTTTGGTTTTACGGCCCTTTCAAGATTATTTCGCTCGCCGATCATTAATCAGAGGGGGGCGAAAACCTGAGTACCCGGAGAAAAACCACCTGACTTTCCGTTGCAGAACTTGGCGTCTCACATGTGACCCGAGCCAGGCTCGAACCACAGCGGTGAGAGACCTAATGATTAGGAGTCAGCGCTCTTACCCATTAGGCCACAGAGGCCGTTTATCTCCAGATTAGGGTCTTTTTCATCCATCATCTGAAAAGTACTGATATTTTTCTTATTTTTGTACGAAAGCGTATGTTGTGGGTACTCATTAGAAGCGCCTCAAGGAGGCGCTTCTAATGAGTACCCACAACATATGTTCTTGTGCAGCAATATGAAAAATATCAGTATTTTTCACAATGATATTTGGATACTCTCTCTTATCTAGGGAAATGTCTGTAGGAGGCCTTAGGGCCCTAACACTCACCTGAATAAACTGCTGTGAATGTTAACCCTTATCTTGCTGTTTGTGACAACCCCTACCTTTGCAAACAGTGTAGATCCAGATCAGATGGCTTCTTTAGAAGCCATCTTTCAGGATCTACACTGTTTGGCATTCAGTTTATGAATTTGTAGCAATAAATTACATCAAGTAATTTGATTGGTTGATAGACAGAAATGGGTGTGGCTTTAATGAATATTCAGCAACATAAGGGTTAAACTTGTAGCAGAAAACAACAAAACGTATGTCTGACAACGTGAACTAGCCTCTTTTCATGAGTCACATATCAGAAAATTGGACTTCAACTGGCCCATTGGTTTCAGAGATACATTTTGAAATCACAGTGACCTTGGACAAAGATGTCTAAAAATTTTGCCAGATGGATGATGGACAACAGACAGACAGATTCCTTGCTAGACTATAAGCATGAGCATTTCACTTCTTCTTGACCTAACATGACAGGAAGAGGGAAGCAAATACAGTAGAACTTTGATGGCTCGAACACCGATGACTCGTTTACCAGGGATGAGTCGAACCCCTTCTTGAGCCCCTAGCGAAATCCTCTTCATAAGAAATAGTGGGGGATAATTAAGGAGATTTTAGTCTTTTATCTTGCAAATGTATGCTGCGTGTACTCATTAGAATCGCCTCGATGAGGCGATTCTAATGAGTACACACAGCATACATATTCATTATAGAACGCCGAAAAGATGTCAAAAAGTACCTCATTATGCCTCCTGACTGTAATCTCAGTGGCTCTAACTATCCCTGTCTCTAACAGATTTTCGAGGTCCCAAAGGTGTTCCAGCCATTGAAGTTCGACTGTAGGAATTTACAAGTGTTCTCCCTTGTTGAAGTGGCCAGAAAATGTCAGAAACCTATACATTTACCAGAACCAAGATTCTTACTTTACTCACTATACAATAAAATTTGTGTTAAGAGGATTTGGGTGTATTATGATGGCTACTTCGTCTCAGTCGGGCGATCCTTGGACTTCTAGGACTCCTTGGGCTAACCTGGGGGCTTTTCTGTGGTGTCAATGACTGTTCATAATTGCGTACCCTTTTGGACACACTGATAAATTCATACTGTATTTCAGCATCCTCATCCTCTTTGTTACTGTCTGGTGTTTCAACTGACTCTGAGAAGTCATTGCACATCCCTCTTTTGTATGGATTTTCACTACCTTTTGTCACACCACTGATCTCTGAATTCTCATTCAGTTCACTAACAAGAGGCTTGTTAGAGTTATTCCCCTTTGAGAGGCTGTTCCACAAAGTTCTATTGCCACCTTTTAGATCAACCTCAATAATACCAGGGCTTGCCATTTCTGTGTCTTCATCATCCTTAACAATAATTTCCACAGAGTTATACAACTTTGACACATTTTCTGATCTACTAAAATTCTGGCCACCTATAGAACCGGATTCATTCTCTGAGGCACTTCTGTTTCTCATTACTGTATCTTCATTTTCTATATTACATTTATTTTGTTCACTAGGATTTTTATTTTCACATATACCTTCTTCTGTTTTGTCTGAAATATCTTTTCCCATATCTTCATTAGAGAAAGATATATCCATGTTAGTGTGTGAAAACTCTGTTTTAGCATGTGATAACTCCATATTACTATGTGATAATTCCATATTACTATGTGATAATTCCATATTACTATGCGATATGTCTACAGTACTGTGTGACTCACTTTTAACATCCATATCTACTTCACTCTCACTTTGGTTTACTTGTCCCAAATCTTCAGATTTGTTCAAATTATTTTTATCACTCAATGGGTCTGGCATTTGTGAATCAAGTTTTTCCTTTAATACTCTTGCATCTTCCATTTGGCTTATTACTTCACAAACCTCAGATTTTAAAGCTAAGGATTCCTTATTTGTAGTCAACTGTATCGTATTACCACTGTCAGACCGGTTTTCATTAATGAAATCTGTAGATAAAACAGAGCTTTTTGAATCACTTGTTGCCATGTTGGAATTATCCGAACTAGTATTTTCAGGATCTGGACTATCTGTTGTAGACTTTGGTTCGTTGTCGACAATGGAATGATTGGAGAGTGAGATCATGGAGTCGTTGGCTCCCTGCTCTATACTCACAGAACCTACCACTGTTGAAAGACTACTGGAGGGAGACAGGGAACCGGTTATCCAAGGATGCAGCAAGCATTCTTTCGCCGTCATTCTTTCACTGAAGAAAATTAAGTATGGTTAGACATAGCTCCAGGAAACGGGGAGTAACAGGGATAAATAAGGGAAATTTTCCTTAACCCTTATCTTGCTGAATATTCAGTTTTGCCACACCCATTTCTGACTTTGAACCAATCAGATTACTTCATGTTATTTATTCTTACAAATCCTTAAACTTCATGTCAAACAGTGTAGATCCTGATCAGATGGCTTCTTCAGAAGCCATCTGATCTGGATCTACACTGTTTCCAAAGATAGGGGTTGTGGTGAACAGCATGATAAGAGTTAACCCTTGTCGTGCTGAATATTTACATATGCCACACCCACTACAGATTATCAACCAATCAGATTACTTGATGCAAATTATTGCAACTTATTCATAAACTGAATGACAAACAATGAAGATCCTGATCAGATGGCTTCTTCAGAAGCCATCTGATCTGGATCTTTGTTTGTTTGTTTGATTTGAGATTTAACGTCCCCCTCAAAACTGTTTAGGTCATTCTGGAGATGGTCTTCCAATTTTACCCGACATAGAGATGAAATGACTTCTCAAGCCCTGGCGCCCAATGAAACAAATAGGGTTTATAAGCAAGGACGGTCCGACTGGCATGACTTTGTTTGAAAGATAAGACATATATCCGGGCTCAGCAGGTCAAGGGTTAATCACCTTCAGAAACCTATGTTGTGGATACAGTCAACCCTCTTTATACCGACATTCGTTATAACGTCAAAACTCATTATAATGACAATTTTAATGGAATGAATTTTTAGCTAAAGGCTTAGCCACGATTCAGTGTGACATGTGCTTCTCTCGGGTTGGAAATGCCCAAATCGAATCCATAGTCATGAAAGATTCTTGTAATTTAATACTCCAAGAAACAAATGTTATAGATATTTGTTAGAATCGCCTCACCAAGGCGATTCTAACAAATGTTTATAACATTTGTTTCTTGGAGTAATGATGTATAAAAGACCTTTTATAACCTATTGTACTCCTAATTCGGATTCTTTATCACGACAAATTCTTTATAACCGCACAATAATAGGGATCAAATACTGTCATTATAATGCAGGTCCTCTGTACTTGTTAGAATTGCCTCACTCAGGCGATTCTAGAGAGTATCCACAACACAGGTTTATATAAAGAAATAAGAGAAATTACCCTTTATCCTCTATCTTCCCTTTATCTAGTCGTTGGTAGAGAATATAAGAATCTTATATGGGTGTGAGGGGTGGATTGAAAAATCCGTCCCAAGGGACACTGTCCGGCATCACGAGGCTTGCCGAGTGATGCCGGAAAGTGATCCCGAGGGACGGATTTTTCTATCCACCCCTCAAACCCATATAGGATTCTTTTTCTTGCATACCTTCTATTTCTATTGCGAATTTTTAATGCTGCTGTCACTTCAGTTACCGAAGTCCGCCATTTTGTGATGACACAACAGGAATGTTTAGTGACGTCACGCATGACGACGCCGCACATGATGTTGTAATCAACCAGTGCATTTATCAAAGGCGCGATTATATTCGATTTGGGGTCGGAACACCAGGGTCAGAACATAGATTCTATCCCAGGGTAAAATCACGGATTTCCTTGTCTGGTGTGCAAGAATAGCAAAACTATCTGCATAACTAGAGGCCCAAGTGGGCCAGAATCGCTCACCTGGATGAGGCTAATGATAAATACATTGTGCCTTGGTGGTCATTTTGTCTATCAGATCACACTGACTTTAGCAATTATGAATCTGCATGTTATCTTGATGCTTCTGATTAAGTTTCTGAACAGCTTAAGTCTGAATTAGGATTCAGGAAGAGATGATGTTGATGCAGAGTGGAAGTGTATAGTTTGCCAGGCCAGAGCTATCATATGCATCTGCCTTTTGGCATGTTCTGTTATCAAGGAAGTAAACCAAGTCAACCAATCATGTGAATACGAGGACTGTTCAAATATGAATGCAAGTAGAACGTTTTCTCATGCACTAATACGAAAATCACCTGGAAATAAATATCACAGCGTAGAAAAACATTTTACCTATAAATTGATACCAAACCTGTTAAAATCAGTCCACTTTAGCCATGTATATCGTTCGATAAACACTGTCTACTCTTGTATACTAATACAAAACATGGTTGGAAGAAGGTCAGAGTACGCCGTTGAAATACGGTCCTATATTAAGAATCATTGTATTCTTGGTATACAGTGCAAGGACATTTTTGATGAAATATATTCGGTTTATGGGCATAATGAAATGTCTTTTCCGACAGTTTTTCATTGGTTTAAGAAATTCAGCTGTGGGCTAGGCTCAACAGAAGATGCACCACATGATCATCGGCCGAAAAGAGCAACATCTGCCAAGATGGTTGCTAGAGTGAAAGAAATAGTTGCTACCGATGCACAATACACCACTAGGCAAATAGCTAGTATGGTTGGCATCCCATTAGGAGCAGCTCATACAATTCTGAAACCGGATTTGAAAATGAGAAAGATCTGTGCTAATTGGATTCCCCATCTGTTGACAGATGAGCAGAAAAAGACACGTGTTCAGTGTGCCAAGAAGTTGCTTAAAAAGTTTCCAAATTACAATGCACGGTCTTTCGCTAATGTCGTTACAGGCGACGAGACATGGGTTCACTTTTTTGAGCCAAAACGAAAGATTCAGAACAAAATATGGGCAACAAAGTATTGCAAAAGACCATGCATTGCAAAGCGGACCATGAGTGTCAAGAAGGTAATGTTTGCCATATTCTTTTCAAATCAGGGCCCTGCTATTCAGGTTGCTGTGCCTAAAGGCAAATCTGTAAATGCGAATTTTACAAGAATAAAGTTCTTCGAAAATTTAAGAAATATTTCAAAGAACAAAGACCCGCAACTGGTTTGGCCAATGTCAGATTGCTACATGACAATGCGTCATGGCACAAGGCGTTCATTGTGCAAGACAATCTGAAGCAGGAAAAGGTTGTTGAACTCCCTAACCCCCCGTATTCCCCTGACCTTACCCCGTGTGACTTTTTTTTTGTTCCTGCGGCTGAAAAAATACCTTTCTGGTCGAAAATTTGTACAGGGCAAACACCTCGGTTCTGCATTATTGTAGTGCCTTCATAGTATACCTCGAAAAGACTACCACAAGAGGGCCATGATGGCCCTGGATCGCTCACCTGATCCATAGTGTAACAAGTGGGCCCCAGAGAGGGCCATTATTGGCCCCAGGGTTTTAATGTGCATAATGTTGAGGGAGGTCTTAAAGGTGAAGCTTCATACCAAACATCAACAAAGGCTATAATTAGAACAATCTTGGCAAAGGTCCACTAGATAAAGCTACACATCAAATTTCAAAGACCTGGGCCTTGCAGTTTCAGAGAAGAAGATTTTTTTTAAAGATATTCCCTACATAAGCCTATGCAAAACCAAATGGCCCCAGGGCTATATAAATCTATGTAAAAACAAAGGGCCCCGGCCCGGGGTGGGGGCATTTGTGGCCCCAGGGCTATAATTTGAACAATCTTGGTAGAGGTCCACTAGATAAAGCTCCATACTAAATATCAAAGGCCTTGGCCTTGCAGTTTCAGAGAAGATTTTTAAAGATTTCCCTATATAAGTCTATGCAAAACCAAAGGGCCCCGGAGCGGGGACATTTTTGGTACCAGGGCTATAATTTGAATAATTTTGATAGAGGTCCACTAGATGCAGCTTCATACCAAATATCAAAGACCCAGGCCTTGTGGTTTCAGAGAAGAAGATTTTTGAAGATTTTCCCCATGTAAGTCTATGTAAAACCATAGGGCCCCAGAGTGGGGGCATTTTTGGCCCCAGGGCTATAATTTTAACAATCTTGGTAGAGGTCCATTAGATGCAACTTCATACCAAATTTCAAAGTCCTGGGCCTTGTGGTTTCAGAGAAGATTTTTAAAGATTATCCCTATATAAGTCTATGTAAAACCAAAGGGCCCCGGGACGGGGCCACTTTTGGCCCCAGCACTATAATTTGAATCATCTTGGTAGGGGTCCTTTAGAAGAAGCTTCATACCAAATATAAAAGACCTAGGCCTTGTGGTTTCAGAGAAGAAGATTTTTAAAGATTTTCCCTATATAAGTCTATGTAAAACCAAAGGGCCCCTGAGCGGGGGCATTTTTGGCCCAAGGGCTATAATTTGAACAATCTTGGTAGGGGTCCACTAGATGAAGCTTCATACAAAATATCAAAGTCCTGGGCCTTGCGGTTTCAGAGAAGAAGATTTTTAAAGATTTTCCCTATATAAGGCCATGTAAAACCAAAGGGTCCCAGTCGGAGGCTTTTTTTGCCCCAGCACTATAATTTGAACAATCTTGGTAGGGGTCCACTAGATAAAGCTTAATTCCAAATATCAAAGTCCTGGGCCTTGCAGTTTCAGAGCAGAAGATTTTTAAAGATTTTCCCTATATAAGCCTATGTAAAACCAAAGGGCCCGGCGGCGGGGACATTTTTGGCCTCAGCACTATCATTTGAATAATCTTGTTAGGGGTCTTTTAGATGAAGCTTCATACCAAATATAAAAGACCTAGGCCTTGTGGTTTCAGAGAAAAGGATTTTTAAAGATTTTCCCTATATAAGTCTATGTAAAAACAAAGGGCCCCTGAGCGGGGGCATTTTTGGCCCAAGGGCGATAGTTTGAACAATCTTGGTAGAGGTCCATTGGATGAAGCTTCATTCTAAATATCAAAGTCCTGGACCTTGCGGTTTCAGAGAAGAAGATTTTTAAAGATTTTCCCTATATAAGTCTATGTAAAACCAAAGGGCCCCTGAGCAGGGGGATTTTTGGCCCAAGGGCTATAATTTGAACAATCTTGGTAGGGGTCCACTAGATGAAGCTTCATACAAAATATCAAAGTCCTGGGCCTTGCGGTTTCAGAGAAGAAGATTTTTAAAGATTTTCCCTATATAAGCCTATGTAAAACCAAAGGGCCCCAGGTGGAGGCTTTTTTTGCCCCAGCACTATAATTTGAACAATCTTGGTAGGGGTCCACTAGATAAAGCTTAATACCAAATATCAAAGTCCTGGGCCTTGCAGTTTCAGAGCAGAAGATTTTTAAAGATTTTCCCTATATAAGCCTATGTAAAACCAAAGGGCCCGGGGGTGGGGACATTTTTGGCCTCAGCACTATCATTTGAATAATCTTGTTAGGGGTCTTTTAGATGAAGCTTCATACCAAATATAAAAGACCTAGGCCTTGTGGTTTCAGAGAAAAGGATTTTTAAAGATTTTCCCTATATAAGTCTATGTAAAAACAAAGGGCCCCTGAGCGGGGGCATTTTTGGCCCAAGGGCGATAATTTGAACAATCTTGGTAGAGGTCCAATGGATGAAGCTTCATTCTAAATATCAAAGTCCTGGACCTTGCGGTTTCAGAGAAGAAGATTTTTAAAGATTTTCCCTATATAAGGCCATGTAAAACCAAAGGGCCCCGGAACGGGGGCATTTTTTGCCCCAGCACTATAATTTGAACAATCTTGGTAGGGGTCCACTAGATAAAGCTTAATACCAAATATCAAAGTCCTGGGCCTTGCAGCTTCAGAGCAGAAGATTTTTAAAGATTTTCCCTATATAAGCCTATGTAAAACCAAAGGGCCCGGGGGCGGGGACATTTTTGGCCTCAGCACTATCATTTGAATAATCTTGTTAGGGGTCTTTTAGATGAAGCTTCATACCAAATATAAAAGACCTAGGCCTTGTGGTTTCAGAGAAAAGGATTTTTAAAGATTTTCCCTATATAAGTCTATGTAAAACTAGAGTGTTCACAAGTTTTTTCTTTAATTTGACCTACTGACCTACTTTTTGACCCGAAAAGACCTTTATTCAAACTTAGCCAAGATATTGTCACAATGACCATTCTGAGCAAGATTAATGATTTAACCAAACTTGTGGCCTCCTGAGTATTCACAAGGTTTTTCTATGATTTGACCTACTGACCTACTTTTTGACCGGACATGACCCATATTCGAACTTGACCAAGATATTGTCATGATGATCATTCTGAGCAAGTTTGATTATGATTGGACCAAAATTGTGGCCTCTAGGGTGTTCACAAGGTTTTTCTATGATTTGACCCGCTGACCTACTTTTTAAGCCGACATGATCCATATTCAAACTTCACTAAAATATTGTCACAATGATCATTCTGAGCAAGTTTGATGATGATTGGACCAAAATTGTGGCCTCTCGAGTGTTCACAAGGTTTTTCTATGATTTGACCTACTGACCTACTTTTTTACCCGACATGACCCAAATTCGAACTTGACCGAGATATTGTCATGATTATCATTCTGAGCAAGTTTGATGATAATTGGACCAAAACTGTGGCCTCTAGTGTGTTCACAAGAAAAAGTTTACGCACGGACGACGCACGACGGACGACGGACGACGGACGACGCACGACGACGCCGGACATCTTACTGTCACAAAAGCTCACCATGACCTTCGGTCAGGTGAGCTAAAAAGAAGGTCACATAGCTAAGGTCAAGGTCACAGGTCAAAATTTTATGTATAAGTGGGAAGGCAATGTCACAAGCAACCTACATGCCGAATATGAAAGCTCTACCTAAAACAGTTAGAGAGTTATGATAAAGTAGGTGACAGGTCAAGGGTCTAAGTCACAGATCAAAATTTATTGGAAAGGCAATGTTATAAGGAATCTACATGCCAAATGTATAGGCTCTATGTCCAATGATTAAAACTTTATGACACAGTAGGTCAAAGGGCCAGGTAAAGGTCAACATTTTTTTATGAGTGGAAAAACAATGTCGCAAGGAACCTACATGCGAAATATGAATGGTTAGAAAGTTGTGATAAAGTAGGTCAAAGGTCACAGGTCAAAGTCACAGGTAATTTTTTGTGCGAGGGATAAGGCAATGTCGCAAGGAACTTCCATGCCAAATATGAAGGCTCGATCTCAAATGATTAAAAAGTTATGGTAAGTAGGTAAAAGGTTCAGGGTCAAGGTCACAGGTCAAAATTTTTTGTATGCAAGGAGAGGCAATGTCACAAGGAATCTACATGCCAAATATGAAGGCTCTATCTAAAACAGAAAGTTACAACAAAAGTCGGTCAAAGATCACAGGTAAAGGTCACAGGTAAGTTTTTGTATGAGTGGTAAGGCAGTATCACAAGGAACCTACTTGCCAAATATGAAGGCTCTATCTCAAATGGTTAAAAAGTTATGATTAGTAGGTCATAATGTTAGGGGTCAAGGTCACAGGTCAATTTTTTGTATAAATACAAAGGCAATGTCACAAAGAACCAACATGCCAAATATAAAGGCTCTACCTCAAACGGTTCTAAAGTTATGATAAAACAAAAACTAGTGTTCACAAGGTTTTTCAATGATTGACCTACTGACCTACTTTTGGACCCGACATGAGTCATATTCAAACTTGACTGAGATATTGTCATGATGATCATTCTTAGCAAATTTTATGATGATCGGATCAAACCTGTGGCCTCTAAAGTGTTCACAAGGTTTTTCTATGATTTGACCTACTGACCTACTTTTTGATACCACATGACCCATATTCGCACTTGACTGAGATATTGTCACAATGATCATTCTGAGCAAGATTGATGATGATTGGACCAAAAATGTGGCCTTTAGAGTGTTCACAAGGTTTTTCCATGATTTGACCTACTGACCTACATTTGACCCGACATGACCAATATTCAAATTTGACCGAGATATTGTCATGACAATCATTCTGAGCAAGTTTAATGATGATTGGACCATAACTGTGCCCTCTAGTGTGTTCACAAGGTTTTTCTATGATTTGACCTACTGACCTACTTTTTGACCCAACATGACCCATATTCAAACTTGACTGAGATATTGTCAGGATGATTATTCTGAGCAAGTTTGATGATGATTGGACCATAACTGTGCCCTCTAGAGTGTTCACAAGGTTTTTCTATGAATTGACCTACTGACCTACTTTTTGACCCGACATGACCCATATTCAAACTTGACCGAGATATTGTCACAATGATCATTCTGAGCAAGTTTGATGATAATTGAACCATAACTGTGCCCTCTAGAGTGTTCACAAGGACTATCTATGGTTTGACCTACTGACCTACTTTTTGACCCTACATGATCCATATTCGAACCTGACCGAGATATTGTCATGATAATTATTCTGAGCAAGTTTGATGATGATTGGACCAAAACTGTGCCCTCTAGAGTGTTCACAAGGTTTTTCTATGATTTGACCTACTGACCTACTTTTTCACCCGACATGACCCATATTCGAACTTGACCGAGATATTGTCATGATGATCATTCTGAGCAAGTTTGATGATGATTGGACCAAAACTGTGGCCTCTAGTTTGTTCACAAGAAAAAGTTTACGCACGACGGACGACGGACGACGGACGACGCACGACGACGCCGGACATCTTACGGTCACAAAAGCTCACCATGACCTTCGGTCAGGTGAGCTAAAAATACATTCAATGATTGGATAAGAATACTGAAAGTTTGTATATCTGTTAAAGGGGAATACTTTGAGGGGACAAAATAAATTTTTCATCGAAATCTATCACAGAATCATTTTTATGTGCTTAGTTGCATTCATATTTGAACAGTCCTCGTACAAATGTTAAAAAAGGCTATGGTGTATATGGCCTCTTGAAAAAAAGCCACAATACCGAATCTTCTTGTGGACTCAGCGAGTTTGACGTCCATAATGACAACACCCGAGCTGCCCCTCCCTGTAAATCTTATATGCACTTACTATACAGGTGCTTTGAAGAATTTCAAGATGGCCACCATCTGGGATATCATAATGTAACAATTTTAGCAATTCTGAATCTCCATGTCACCCAAATGCCTCCCACCAATTTCAACTCAATGCAACAGACCATTCAGTAGCAGATGTAGTTTGAAGATTTTCCGGCTGGCCAACATGGCAGCCATCTTGGATATCAGAACAGAATGGTGCTAAGAAGTCTGAATCTCCATGTCACCTCAATGCCTTCCATCAAGTTTTGGCTCAATTCAACTTGATGTGGTTTGAATATTTTCAAGCTGGCCAACATGGAAGCCGTCTTAAATAACAGAACAAAATAATTTCAGCAATACTGAACCTCCATGTTTCCCCAATGCCTCCAATCAAGTTTCAGCTCCATTCAACCTTCCACCATGGTGACCATCTTATATATCGGAATGGAATAATTTTGGAAAATCGGAATTTCCATGTCGCGCCAATGCCTCCCATCAAGTTTCAGCTTGAATTGACTGCTGGTTCGGGAGATGTCTTTTAAAGAATTTCAAGGTGGCCTCAGTGCACAGCCATCTTGGATATCGGAACAGAACAATTTGAGTAAATCTGAATCTCCATGTCGCCCCAATGCCTACCATCTGGTCATTACGAAAACACGCCTATAAAAATACATTGCCACCTTTATCGCCAAAAAATGAAGATTTTAAGACGAAAAATTACGATATTTTTCTTCTTTCTACTCAAAATATAGATTGTTGGTACTTGTTAGAACCGCCTCATCGAGGCAGTTCTAACGTGTACCCACAATCTATATTTTAGAGCAGAAATAAGAAAAATAAGGTTAACCCCTGCAAACCCCAGTTTTACTATATAAAAGTGGGGTTCGAGGGGGGTCAAAATTATATAGGCGTGTTTTCGTGATGTTCAGCTCAGTCCAACCCTTGGTTCGGGAAGAGATGTCATTTGGAGAATTTCAGGATGGCCGCCATAGTGGCCATCTTGGATATCGGAATAGAACAATTTTAGCAAATCTGAATCCCCATTTCACCCTCATGCCTTCCATGAAGTTTCAAATGTTATTCTGCCAAGTGTGAGAAGCAGGTCAAGGTCAGCAAAGCTGCCACCAGAAAGTGGTCCCCGGATCGCTCCTGCTTATTAAATCAATCACATCAATAAAATTTATGAAAAGGGCAAATGCAGTGAACGCCACTTCAAACAGCTGGACCCACTGTTTGTTTTCTACTCATCTGGGCCCAGTTGTTCAAAATTTGCAATGTTGTTAGTTAACAAATTGGAAAAACATTGAATATTTAACATGGCAAATATGCCAATAATTTTGCTGAAAAAATGTGAGTAGCTTTTGCATTTTTTTCAGCAAAAATACCACTACATTAGATATTGTACCATCAGGAAGAGTTAACAATTTAACCACTCACGAGGTTTTAAAGGTAACGATGCTTTGACCACCAAGCCCTAACCATAAGAAAGCCTTAAGTATTTGTTTGTTTGTGTTGACTTAGACCTTCAAAGCGATTTACGAGTACTCAAAAGTCTGGTCCAATTCAGCCATCATGAAAGCACGCCTATACAAATACATTGCCAACTTTTTGGCCAAAAATTAGAAATTTTAAGATGAAAAATTGTGATATTTTTCTTATTTCTGCTCAAAACATAGATTGTGGGGACTCGATAGAACCGCCTCGACGAGGCGGTTCTATCGAGTACCCACAATCTATGTTTTTGAGCAGAAATAAGAAAAATAATGTATACCCCTGCAAACCCCAGTTTTACTATATAAAAGTGGGGTATGTGGAGGTCAAACTTATATAGGCGTGTTCTCGTAATGTCTGCATAGAAGCACAAGGTGCTCAATGAGGCACTTCTAATGAGTACTCACAATGTATGTTTTTGTGCAGAAATAAGGAAACTAATTTGTGGGGCCATGCATGGATCTATTGGGAATCTTTCCAAGGGACTCTAGAAGCCTCTGTGGTGTAGTGGTTACGCTACTCGCCTTGTAAACCAAGGGTAGCAGGATTGATCCCGGGCATCTCCAGACTTTTGGATGAGTCTTTAAACTCATAGTTTAATAGTGGAGCATGATAGCTCAGTGGTTAGTACACTTGCCTCTGATGCTAGAGGTCCCGGGTTCAATCCCCGGCAGCGGCGATAAAATTTCGGTGTCCGAACACGCTCCACTGGCATCATTTGCAGGGATGAATGTCATAAAGTGCACCGTCCTTCGGATCGGTACATTAACTGGAGGCCCCCTGTGCAGGGAGAACCATCCCCTGTGCAGGTTAAAGATCCCTAATGAATTACATGATTACTGTGTAGGCTTTCATCCTGCAAACCAGGAGTGTATGTAATGTACACTTGCGGTAATGGTCAAATGTGACCGACGCAGTATCAGTAGAAAGAAAGGAAAGAAAGAAAACTGCGGTTCCATCTCCGTATGACCTTCGATGTTTGTGGGATGTAAAACCCAAACACTCACTAACTCCAAGAGACTCTAGAACATGCTTAAATCAGCCATTGGCATTCAAGAGACAATGAAGTTTTACCATACCTTGGGTCTGCTATGAGTAATTTTTTGATGAAGTCCTGTGCCTCATCACTGATATCAGCGAACAAGTCTTCCGGAAAGTCCAACTGTACAGTAGTGATGTTACAGAACGTCATCTGTTTGTCTTCACCGGCGAAGGGAGAGCACTGGGTTAGCATGACGTATGTTAGGACACCGAGACTCCACATGTCAGTGTATAAACCTAATGGATCATAGTTGAGCACTTCCGGGGCTGAAAATTATACAAGCAATAACTATCATACTTGGCATAATTAGCGCACATATTCTGAAAAAGTTCCCACCAATACTTTTTAAGAAATATATTTGATACTAATTAACCTTTATCCTGCTTTTCATGAAAACCCCTACCTTTGCAAACAGTGTAGATCCAGATCAGATGGCTTCTGAAGAAGCCATCTGATCAGGATCTACACTGTTTGTCATTCAGTTTGTGAAGTAAACAATTATATTATATCAAGTAATTTGATTGGTTGATAATCAGCAATGGCAGTGTCTTAATTAATTTATGCAGAGGGATACGGGTTAATATATATGCTCCCTAAACCATTGTTTATTGTTCCCACCAATACTTTACAAGAAATATATTTGATAGTAATTAAACTTTATCCAGCTGTCCATGACAACCCCTACCTTTGCAAACAGTGTAGATCCAGATCAGATGGCCATCTGATCAGGATCTACACTGTTTGTCATTCAGTTTGTGAAGTGCACAATTACATTATATCAAGTAATCAAGTACAGTAGTGATGTTACAGAATGTCATCTGTTTGTCTTCACCGGCGAAGGGAGAGCACTGGGTTAGCATGACGTAGGTTAGAACACCGAGACTCCACATGTCAGTGTATAAGCCTAATGGATCATAATTGAGCACTTCCGGGGCTGAAAATTATACAAGCAATAACTATCGTACTTGGCGTAAATAGCGCACATATTCTGAAAAAGTTCCCACCAATACTTTTTAACAAATATATTCGACACTAATTAACCTTTATCCTGCTTTTCAAGAAAACCCCTACCTTTGCAAACAGTGCAGATCCAGATCAGGTGGCTTCTGAAGAAGCCATCTGATCAGTATCTACACTGTTTGTCATTCAGTTTGTGAAGTAAACAATTATATTATATCAAGTAATTTGATTGGTTGATAATCAGCAATGGCAGTGTCTTAATTAATTTATGCAGCGGGATACGGGTTAATATATATGCTCCCTAAACCATTTTTATTGTTTTTTTCTAGTTTTGGTTTTACAGCCCTTTCAAGATTATTTCACTATTTCACTCATATCGAGCCGATCTTTAATAAGAGGTAGGTGAAAACCGGAGTACCCAGAGAAAAACCACCTGACCTACTGATGCAGAACATGGCATCTCACATGGAAGCACAGCTGTGATAGACCTAATGATTAAGAGTCTACACACTTACCAACTAGGCCACGGAGGCCCATAAACCATTTTTGGACATGTCAGATTCAACCAAACATGTCCAAAGGTTGCATACATAAGGAGCATACATAAGAATGGGCCTTACGATGCACTTAAGGGGAATTGGAACACCTGGCAGATTTTTCCACCATTTTTCAAAGGAAGACAACTTTCGGGACTTCCTGTTCGCTTTTCTAGAAACTCTGTCCTGCGGAAAAAGGGTTCTACTCTTAAAGGAAAGAATTTGCTCCTCAGGAGCAAATTCTTTCCTTTAAGAGTTGAACCCTATTGACAAGGGAGACAAAAAAACTTATGCAGGAGTTGCCTCTCCTGAAGGTGTATCCATTCCCCTTTATACATTTTCTTTTTTGGAGACATTGCTTCCAATTTGTGCGACTTTTACCCAACATTGAAATGAAAATTAATGACATCTCAATCCCTGCCACCCAAGCAAACCAAAAGGATTAATATGTAGGGACGGTCCAACTTGGACCACTTTGCCTGGGCAGGCTTAGCCAGGCAGGCTTAGACTCCTGAGCAGTTTACCAGTACTCATGTACGGCAGGTTTCAGCTCTGCGTGGAAGCACAGTTTTTGTTTGTTTGATTTGAGGTTTAACGTCCCTGTCAACACTGTAAAGGAGACGTTGCTTCCAATTTGTGGGACTTTTACCAGACATGGAGATGAAGTGACATCTCAAGCCCTGCCGCCCAATGAAACCAAATGGGTTTATAAGCCTGGACGCTCCAACTCGCACTGCTTTACCTGGACAAGCTTAGATCCTATAAGCGGTTTACCAGTACTCGTGTGCAGGTTGGTTCAAGCTCTGCGTGGAAGCATCATGCAGCCCATCTATTTCTTCAAGCCCTGACGGGCGGGGGCCGCTTCTAAGCATAGTATGTCCAAATTACGGAGAATATGGTAAGCCTGCACTTTCTTTCTTTTTGAACACTGAGTGCTCGTGTCCAAAGACATCGGGGCTTGAAGAAATAGTTTGGGGCGGTACTAACGAGCACCCACAACTTATGCTTGCAGTATAAATAAGAAAAATATCACGGGTTTCATTAGAAAAGTAGCCATTGCGAAGGTGTGAAAATGCACTATGTCACACAGGCATGTTATTGTAATGATCCCTTAATTATCCTTAATGAGCCCCTTTATCTGGAGCTATGTTGTGTTGTATGATCTTACCGACATAGTCTGGTGTGCCTATAATGTCTCGTATATCTTCCCCAGTGTTCACTAAACATGCAAACCCAAGATCACAGATTTTCACTTTTCCTTGCGGGAATGGCTCGGTTAGTAAAATATTTTGTGGCTGAAAAAGAAGGAAAATCATTCCTGGATCATATTAACGTATTAACCCGTTTTGTACCAAATGGAATCTTCCTCCTTATGTCTGGCAGGAGTCCATTTCAAAATGTAGGGGTGTCAGGTTGTTTTCTTCAAAATTTATTTAGAAAGTAGCTGAATTTTTTGCAAACAGTGTAGGCCCTGATCAGATGCCACATTCTGTGGCATAATTTATTTAGAGAATAGCTGAACTTTTTACAAACAGTGTAGGCCCTGATCAGATGCCACATTCTGAGGCATAGTTTATTTAGAGAATAGCTGAACTTTTTACAAACAGTGTAGGCCCTGATCAGATGCCACATTCTATCTGGGCCTGCACTGTTTGCCAATTACCCGGTTAGGGGTTTCCGGTATGAAATGGGTTAAAATTGACACATATGATTTTTTTTCTTAGGTAAATGGACATACAGCTGAACCTGTTACAGTGGCCACCATTAGCCACACCCACTCTGACTTTCAACCAATCAGATTACTTGTAGTAATTTATCCCTATTAATTCAGAAACTGAATGTCAAACAGTGAAGTTACTGATCAGATTGCTTTTTCAGTGAAGATATACTGATCAGTTGGCTTCTGACTTGTGAGTGTTTGAGTTTTACGTCCCACCAACAGCTAAGGTCATACGGAGACGGGACCTCGGTTTAAAGACACATCCGAAAGCCTGGAGAAGCCTGGGACCGATCCTACAACCCATGGTTTACAAGGTGAGTAGCGTAACCACTACACCACGGATGCTTCTAGGCTTCTGACTTGTATCTACAGGGCTGAAAATTTCAATTTAAACTTTCACTCATCCAGCAAGATCAAGGACATGCAGATTTTGGTTTTGATTTAAATTACATTGGGACTAGACAAAAAACTTTTACTCATCCTTCAAAATTTTTACTGGTCATGGCATGCGGACGAAAGGAATTTTCCAGTCCCCATCTACACTGTCTGCAAAAGGTAGCGCATATTCTGGCTAAGAAGGTCAAAGGTTAATTAAGTTTTTCATTCTTCAATAGATTATTATTATGGTTTTCTGGTGCTAGGACGAAGTAGTCATTGCAAATTGCTATATAACCAAGTCTGATGTTTGCTTTTAATAAACTGACATTGGATTTGAAGTGCAAGGATTACTATAGGATTATTATACTGATATGACAATCCACAACTTCGTATTTCTGCCAATGCCAAATACAACAAATACAGATAACATTTTCTAACGTTCTTTTTTATTTTTTTTTTTTCTTATTTTCATGAGGCTTAACCCTTATCCTGCTGAATAAACTAATTTGCCATACCCATTACTGACTATCAACCAATCAAATTACTTGATATAAGTAACTTGATTAACAGTGTAGATCCTCATCAGATGGCTTCTCGACAATTTTACCTTTTGTTGCAGTGTCTTCCTATTGAATAGTTACAGTTAAAGCGACAAACCAATGCATTAATCGATGAAATGTTTATTCTGTGCAATCAGCTGCAGCCAATTACAAACACTTGTTGTTTATTCGGCAATATGTGCCAATATTATGTAACATATACCATCTCGCCCCTGCCCATCAGGGCTATGAGAAAAAGATGGGCTGCATGATGCTTCCACGCAGAGCTGAATCCGACCGCACACGAGTACTGGTAAACCGCTTAGAGGATCTAAGCCTGCCCAGGCACAGCGTTGCGAGTGTTGGACTGTCCATGCTTATAAACCCTATTGGTTTCATTGGGCGACAGGGCTTGAGATGTCATTTTATCTCAATGTCAGGTAAAAGTCCCACAAAATTGGAAGCAACGTCTCCAAAATGACCTTTACAGTGTTGACGGGGAAGTTAAACCTCAAATCAAACAAACATATACCATCATCATTATCATCATCGTCGATTTCTGATGTGCAGGTACAGGAGAAGCCATCTGATTGTCGTGAACAGCATGATACGGGTTTCCTTATTTCTTGTCTGTAACATATGAGCCCCGCCAAGCAAATTTGTGTCTTTGAGCATTCCGTCATGACAAATTTTAACTGCGCATGCCCAGACATTCAGAGGGGCCAGGGATATGGCTTTCTGTCTGAAGGTTCCTCTTGATTCACTGCTTGTATGAGCGAGCAGCGAAGGTTCTGGCGAGACTGCGCCGGCTCGCCTGAACCTTTGCTGCTCGAATAGGCAATAAGTACCAAATTCGCTTGACGGGGCCCATATGTTGTGTAATGGGCCTCCATGACCTAGCAGCCTGTAGCAGGTAGAAGCGCTGACACTTAAACATTAGATCTCTCAACTCTTCTGTTTCGAGCCTTGTTCGGGTCATGTGTGAGACACCAATTTCTGTAATGGAAGATCAGGTGGCTTTTCTCCAGGTACTCTGGGTTTTAGCCAACCTCTGATTAAGGATTGGCTCGTAATAAGTGAAATAATCTTGAAAGAAGAGCCAAAAAACCAACAACAAACTTATTTTGTGGGTTCTTGTAAGAAATGCCTCAATGAGGTGATTCTAATAATATCCACAACATATATTTTAAGGGAAATAAGTTATCCTCAATACTCTTCCTCATCTGAGACTTTGCTTTACCCTTGTCCTGCTGAATAATTAAGTTAGCCACACCCATCTCTGACTCTGAATCAATCAGATTACTTGATGTAATTTGTTCCAACAAATTCACAAACTGAATGTCAAACAGTGTAGGTCCTGATCAGATGGCTTCTTCAGAAGCCATCTGATCTGGATCTACACTGTGTTCAAAGATAGGGGTTGTTGTGAACAGCAGGATAAGGGTTAACCCCAGGCCCCAATGTCACAAAAATGCTAAGTGACCTTCATGTACATGTAGATTACAGCACACATTACACATTGTTACCTTAAGGTCCAAATGAACTATAGATTTTTCATGTAAGTAAGTTAGTCCTTCTAGAATTTGAGACATAAGTAGTTTGACATCACATTCACTGAATTTCTCATCGAGGATACATTCTGTAAACAGCTCTCCACCGGCACAACTGAAAATACAGGCAAAAAGGAATTACTGTAAAAATCCTAAAAATTTGGACACCGTGAGGACTTGCTGTAATTCTCCTGAAATCTTTTAACAAATCTGTTTCAAGATCAAGCAAGGAGTCCAAAAGGTGCAAACAGAATGTTAAACTGCTCCTAAAACAGTCTGATCTGGGTCTCCACTGTTTGCTTAGACCTGTCTGTCCCTATACTTAGGATCATTATGGTAAGATGAGTGTGTGTATTAGAGTTTTACGTTCCACCAACAAATAAGGTCATATATGGAGACATGGTCTCGATTTAAAGATTCATCTGGAGAAGCCGTGAATCAAACCCAGGATCCCTTGCATCTGAGGTGAGGCTTCTAACCAACACCACAACAGTGGTTTCTCACTATTATGATAACATGAACATAATATAATATATAATGTCTTATCCTATGACATTGTGCACAGTTTCAGGTTTGTTGGTTTAGAAGCCTCCGTGGTGTAGTGGTTATGCTACTCACCATGTAAACCAGGGGTCACAGGATCGATCCCGGGCTTCTCCGGACTTTCTGATGAGTCTTTAAACCGAGGTCCCGTCTCCGTATGACCTTTTCTGTTGGTGAGACGTAAAACTCAAACACTCACTCACTCTTGTGTTCAGGTTTTATGTTCCCATCGACACTTTCTAGGCCTTTTCTCCAATATGTTCTAGAAAGGATTATCCTTTGGAAACAAGGAATACACTACAGAACTTGAAAATATGGAGTGTACATGTTTTCTGGGACAGACTAGCTAGTTTCGGCCAATTAGGCCTCATCAGTGACCCTCAAATATTTCAAATTCAACAATGGAATCAATGATCCCAAAGGACAAGAAAATATAAAATACACTATGATATAGGGCAGGGAGACTTTTTACGGCCTCCACACATTCCCACACACCAGCTGTAGTGACGTCAAATATGTTCTAGAAAGGATTAACCTTTGGAAACAAGCCATGATGGGCGAGGGCACGCATAACTTCAGGTAAGGTAAGGTATAATACTTTCCTTACTTCTGCATCAAACTTAGAATGCAGGTGCTGGTTAGACCCATGATATTGAGGCAGTTCCGATAAGTACCCACACTTTATGTTTTACCGCAAAAATAAAATAGTTAACCTTTCCATATCACACATTTCCCTATATATAAAACAGGGTTTTGGAGGCTATTTTATAACCCATGATATGGGTGTGTGTGTGTGTGTGTGTGGGGGGGGGGGGGGTATCCAAATATTGTTTTTCTTATTTCTGCACGAAAACATATGTTGTGGGTATTCATTAGAAGCGCCTCAATGAGGCGCTTCTAATGAATACCCACAACATATGCACGAAAACATATGTTGTGGGTATTCATTAGAAGCGCCTCAATGAGGCGCTTCTAATGAATACCCACAACATATGTTTTCGTGCAGAATTGAGGCGCTTCTAATGAATACCCACAACATATGTTTTCGTGCAGAAATCAGAAAATTGTCAGTACTTTTTGGATGAAAAAAGCACATTATCTGGAGTATGGTATTTATCACATGACTTAAAGATGTCAACGTGATGTATTAAGATGCATAAAGAAGTGGTAATGACCTTTCTGTACTTGCTTAAAAAAACACCACCCACTGAATTTCTTGAGAAAAAGAAACTTATTTGTAAGGTATTGAACATCCAAGATGAATGAACAAAACTTCCGTGGAATGCAGACAACCTGGAAAGCATATGTCACAGATGGCTAGTCATCAAGTGAGCTCGGTCACAGCACAGCCTACAGCAAGGCATGTGTAGACTGCTAGGCAAGTATTTAGGTCAGCATCATTCTTTTGACAGTCCAGAATTGAGCCAGCACACGACAAAATCTACAATAAGACCTAACACCTCAAACTAACCCTGTCTCGAACAAGTTTTCATTGTCTCAAAGGAGTTCATCACGAAAACACACCTACATAATTTTGAACCCCACTTTTATATAGTAAAACTGGGGTTTACAGGGGTAAACCTTGTTTCTTATTTCTGCTCTAAAATATAGATTGTCAATACTAGTTAGAACCGCCTCGATGAGGCGGTTCTAACGAGTACCCACAATCTATATTTTGAGCAGAAATAAGAAAAATATCACAATTATTCATCTTAAAGTTTTCAATTTTTCGGCGATAAAGGTTACAATGCATTTGTATAGGCGTGTTTTCGTAATGTAGAGACATTGAAGTTCATAGCAACAGATAAGGTTGGTATTTTGTGATAATTGAGGGATAGTTTTTGTCAATTCTCCATAAAAAGCTGTAATGTGGGTATTCATTAGAACCGCCTCGGCGAGGCAGTTCTAATGAATACCCACAACATAGGTTTATATGGAGAAATAAGAAAAACTATCCTTCAAATATTACAAGATATGAACCTTATCTGTTGCTTTGAAGTTTGACTGTATATGGACATACAGCGTTTTTCTGACTGCTAGACACTGAGTGAATGCACATTCAGAATGTGTCTTTGGACATGTGTGCACAGAGCACAGCAATGACTCTGATCAGCCTGCACATTTGTGCAGGCTGATCCGAGTCATTGCTGTGCCATATACAGATCCATATAGACCCAAAGCTTGCCCAGACAGACTGTAAGAAGTGTGTTCTTGTTCTGCTGGAAATTGAGAGCGTACACGTGAGTTTCATCTTAAATGTGCACACAGAGATCAAGAGAGTACACAGAGTGACCAGAGTTTCATCTTCAACGTGCACATGTTCCTGAAGACAAAATTTTGCTTGTCACTGCTAGTAACTATAAAGAAACAACAAGCTGTGACCTACATTTATTAGATTTCTATCCTAAATATTGAACATAACATATTTCTATGTCGGGACAAGTAAAAAATATGTTTTCATCACATATTTCTTCACTCAGCGGACTCGCATCAGTCAGCATACTACTGCATCAATCAGTCAAAATACAACCCTCCCTGCCTTCAAGAAGAAGACAACCACTTAGCACATGGTCGCCCGAGCCCATCAGGGCTTGGAGAAATAGATTGGGCTGCAAGGTGCTTCCATGCAGAGCTGAAATTGACCGCGCATGAGTACTGGTAAACCGTCTAGAAGGACTAAGCCTGCCCAGACCATCCAGTGCGAATAAGGCTTATGGATACATTGGGCGACAGGGCTTGAGATGTCATTTCAGCTCAATGTCGGGTAAAAGTCCCACAAAATTGGAAGCAACATCTCCAAAGTGACCTAAATAGTGTTGATGGGGATGTTAAACCTCAATTCAAACAAGAGCTGTCACTGTAAGCGACCAATGCCCCACGTGGGAGCCAATTTTTATGCCGGTTAAAGTTTTTGTGATGGACAGACAGACAAACAAACAAACAGACAGACAGAGCAGAAACTATATGCCCCCGAGAATCTATCAGGGGGCATAACAAAAAAACTTAGCATATGGTGAATACTGATTAGACTGCACAGGCACATAGGCTGAACAGTCTTTGCTTAGGCTGTGTATGTCATAAGAAATATTCTCACTTCCTGAGGGCCAATGTTGTTATGATTAATAATTATGATCAATTAAAATGAGGACAGCTAACTTAAATGATGAGCTAAATATTTTTGGTGACAAAAACAAATTTATCATAATGATTTCAGACTTAGTTTTAATTCAGGAGAAAACAACAAAATTTGAGTACCTTAATGATCGTAAGTACTGGGATAGACAGGCTTATGCAAACAGTGCAGACCCAGATCAGACTGCTCCTGAAGGAGCAGTCTGATCAGGGTCTACACTGTCAGCCAATCCAGCAGCACCTTTTGGGCTCCTTGCTGGACCATGAAACAAATATGTCAAAATTTTAGGAGAATTACAGCAAGTTCAACTACTCAGGGTTCATCATTAACCCTTCTCTTGCTGAATATTCATTTTAGCCACAACCATCTCTGACTTTGAACCAATCAGATTACTTGATGTAATTTATTCCTACAAATTCATACACTGAATGCCAAACAGTGTAGATCCTGATCAGATGGCTTCTTCAGAAGCCATCTGATCTGGATCTGCACTGTTTGCCTAGATAGGGGTTGTTGTGAACAGCAGGATCAGAGTTAACTTTTTAAATAACCAGACCAGGTGGTCTTGTAACTCCAATTATATTATATATAGGGATGCACTAGACCTGATCTAAGTTCAACTGGACCGAGGAAATGATAAAAATCATACTAAAGTGATATGTTCAGATTATTTCCTTTATTATTTATTTACATAGTAAAACTGAAGCAATAAACTGAAAACAAACATTTTATGGTAAATTGGATAAAAATATGGATTTTAATAAATGTGGCAGCAGATTTTCAACTGGACCATTTGGATCAGCCAGCCACTGACCTAAATACTAGACCTGACCAGCTTTTCACTAGACAATGTCCATCAGTCCTGGGTTAATGTCAAACCCTGCTACCTATCCAGCAGCCCGAAACCTCTTCAAACAATATTACCTACATACGTTCTACACATTTTTCTGGGCAAGTGAAATTCCCGGTATAAGCCATCTCATCTGACAGACATCAGGATCTGCACTGCCTGCATAGATATCTGTACATATCCCCAAGACTGCACTGTCAATGATTACTATGCATTGCAGAAAGATTTAGCAAATCGATCGATCCTAGCGCAAACTTGACATGTCAAATTGTGACGTGAGCCGTGTGTGAATGAGGGTATTTTTGGACGGAAATTTACAACAGTCATTAAAGTCTGTTTCATAAACGCGACGAGAGCGATAAATAGGAATGCTCAGCGGTTTACGGTCGGTTTCAGATTATGCCGCTCAATCTATATCTCCAAGCCCCGACGGGCGGGGCCTTAGTTTATGAAGTTTAAATCTGAAAATGATTATGGCGATGAATGTGTCAATTTATGTTTTATCAGCTATCGCCAGCTTTAAAGCCACGGACAGAAACCACAAAAGCTCTTTGTTGATATACAAAGATTGGCATTATGCGCAGGCTATAATCAGACATGGACCTTTCAAGCTCCAACAACTTTATGGGTCGATTGTTTGTCAGTCGACCCAAAGTTACTAAGCATAAAACGCTTCAGTGCTGAAGTCCATGTGACTATCACTGATTTGCATGATAGCATAGTCATGGCATTGAGCGTAGAGGAAAATCAGATTCTCCGTCACTGACAAAACCATAAGTACGAGCGTAGTCCTGACTCCATTGTTTGGTCAAAGCAAGCTGAAAGCTTCAGGTACCTTAACTAGAAGTATGGCGAACTAGTTCACACTCACATTCTGACCATTTCATGGAAGACGAAGACTAGGCGGCTCTCTTGAATTCCCACATTGCAAATGTGACGCAATTTTCTGCCTTGGTTAAACTGCAAAGTAGTTACACAGTTTCATTGACCATTTCGAGATCGTAACATGATAATCTTTATGACCTATGTTTCATCTTGCAACAACATATCAATCATGGTTATGCGTTATTAGGTCCTTCAATAAAACATGGTGGAACATTTAAAATTTTATCAGTTATTTTCTTACGTTTAGTTCTAATTTACATATGGCGGGAACTACCCTCTAATCAGAATCCTGGTCAGTTGCTTAAATTGGTTTTGACATTTTGTTAACAAATCACAGGCCTAATTTACATATAGCGGGTGTTTCAATCTATCCATCGTACCCATGAGCCCATATAAAAGTGTCTTTTAGGCCTCTACACGGGCACAAGCGCGGAATATGTCTTTAAATCACAACTCGTTAGGCATCTGCTATCAGTGATGGCATCTAAAATGGCCCCAGAAGATCTCGTTGACATTTAAGGTCCACATGCAGTTCAGTGGGGACACCCGTTGCTCCTTAATTGAAGCGTCAATGGGGAATTTATACAGCATGACGTATACTGAATTTTGCAACTTTTTGCAAGAGGTGTAAGTTTCAGGCTCTGAGAGTTTCTTTCCTGGATTTGGAAAACGAGTATACATAGAACTTACAGAACGTAACTATCACAAAGTTGTGAGTCTTGTGGGAGCACTGACTCATTGAGAATTAATATCAAAGTAACGGAGGGTACCTCGCCAAGGTAGGTCTTTAATACATGTACTTAAAACCAGATACAAGAGATGCAAATTATACGTAAGCGGTTAACCAGTGCGCCAAAAACTGGCAACTGCTCTTCTTGAATCATCGGAATGGAGAGAATGACCGTAGAAAGATTCCATGATCAATCTCAACGACACCGACAGGTATCGAACCCGCGTCGTCCTGATCGCCAGTCAGACGCGCATCCGACTGAGCTACCGAAGCCGGACGTTAAGTGTTGGCTACTCGATCATGAGTGTAACTTTACCGAATTCAGTGCGACAGATGTGCATTCGTATGTGTTGCTAGACACAAAAATTATGAAAAGCAAAATAGATGGGAAACCTAAATGAGAACGTGTGAGCTAAAATATCTATATGGACCAAATCCCGCTTAAATGCATGCCACATTTTTAACCATTACCTCTTGGATATTTTTGTTCTGCTTTTACGGACCTTTAAAAATCATTTCGCATATCGGGGCGATCCTTAATCAGAGTCGGGCGAAAACTGGAGTACTCGGAGAAAAGACACCTGACCTTCCGTAAAATTGCAGAACTTGGCGTTTCACATGTGATCCGAGTGGGGCTCGAATCACAGCGGTTAGAGACCCAAAGATAAAGAGTCAGCGCCTTTACCCATCAAGCCAGGAAGGCCCGGTTAATCACTTGGGCATAGTGTTTGTTTGATTTGAGGTTTAACGTCCCCGTCAACACTGTAAAGGTCATTTTGGAGACGTTGCTTCCGATGTTGTGGGACTTTTACCCGACATTGAGATGAAATGACAAATCAAGCCCTACCGCCCATAAAAACCGTTAGGGTTTAAGGAGAGGTCCGACTCGCATCACTTTTCCTGGGCAGGCTAAGACCTTAACTGTTTACCAGTACTCAAGTTCGGTCGGTTACAGCTCGTGCAGCCAAATCTATTTTTCCAGGCCCCGATAGTGTCATTGTTTATATCTGCTATCCAGCACAATCTGAAGATGTACCTCTGTTTACCGCAGTCATAATAGCATACTGAAGGTTGTCTTTAACCGCAGCTCGAAGTTCGCTTGTGTGAAGAAGTTTTTTGATGTACTGAAAACACAATTCCACAGGGTTTAATGTGGGCGCGAAAACAGGCGTGAACACGTATTCAGTTCCTGCTTCCTCCAACATTACAACCATAATCTGTCGGACTCGGAACAGTCCAACAATATTGGAAACTACGTCTCAAAAATGACCTACACAGTGTTGAAGGGGACGTTAAACCTCTAAACAATCAAAAAAGGTGTATTGCACAGTTGTATTTTCTAACCAGTTCCTCTGGATTTAAACACATATTTCCATTATTGTCATATGAATGCACGGCCTCGTGAAAAAAAAATAAATCAAAAACCGTATCTATATTGCTGGCCCCACCCACAATATTTGCGGTGTTGGGTTGGCATCGGGCTTAATGAAATAGATTGGCTGCATGATGCTTCCACGCAGAGCTAAAACCGACCGCAAACGAGTACTGGAACAGCTTAGATGATCTAAGCCTGTCAAGACAAAGTGATGCGTGTTGGACCGTCCATGCATGTACACCCTCTTAGTTTCATTGGGTGGCAGGTCTTGAGATGTCATTCCATCTCAATGTCGAGGTAAAAGTCACACAAAATTGGAAGCAGCGTCTCAGAATGACCTACATAGTGTTGACGGGGACGATTAACCTCAAATCAAACAACATTTGCGTATGAAATACCGTATACTCCAATAAGCAAACTGAGTTTTCTGCCCGCGGAGAAATTCAACGGCTAATTCCCCCTTTGTCCATAATACATGGTGAAAACAAGCGACAGTCCGCACCGCCCATCGGGGCTTGGAGAAAAAAATGGGCTGTGTGATGTTGTCATGCAGAGGTAAAACTGACCACACATGAGTACGGTAAACCGCTTAGAAGGCTGAGCCTGCCCAGGCCAGACCGCCCAATGCATGTAAGCCTTTGGTTTCATTGGGCTTGACTTGTCATTTCATCTTAGTGTCGGGTAAAAGTCTCACATAATTAGAATCAACGTCACCAAAATGACATAAATAGTGTTGACGGGGACGTTAAACCTCAAATCAATCAATCAACAAGCTGGAGGTTCGTCAAAATAAGGGCTGATGCTGTAGATAACGTCAATGAAAAACTTGCGTGAAACGAAACGGACTATAGACAATCATCGGTAACGCTCTTGCACAAAACTACTTCTGATTGGTTATTATGCTTGAACAGTATGACGCAGTTATAAACAATCTGTGATTACGCGAGCCCAATAGATTGACACTTGTACGGCTGTTTTGCTAGATCTTTTTGCAATCGATAATACGTGCTGAAAGGGGTACTGTCTGACCGGCAGACTGTAGTCCTGTACTTTTTTTTCTTTTCTTTTTTATAAAACTCAATAACTTCCCTTATTAACAGTATGTTTTAACAACTCACTAAGCTGGCGCCCAGCAGAAGTGTATATCATGTACGAGATAGATGTCGTGATTAATAAACACTCAGACCAGCCTCTTAATTTTCTGATGTGTCGACACAAAGTCCCAGATTCAGCCAAGTTTAGACCATAAACCATCCCCTGAGAGAACAAGCGAAGATACTGATCGGTCTGCACATATGTCGTACTGGTCACAGTCATAGACTTTGCTCTTCATCTATGCCATATTCTAAAATTTTGCTATGCTCCAGCCCTAATAAGGAAGTCAAGAGACCTTTAAACCAACTTCCTTGCAGCTGCTATGCCTAAGTGCAGTTGTTATAATGAAATCTGCCACTATTTTGTAATCTTTTAATTAAGGCTAAAGAAGAGTCCCTGGACTATGTCTAGAGCTTGGGGCACAATCTTAGACACTTAATGCCTTAAATACTTAAAGCGTATTTTTTTTTTTTTTTTTTTAGAACAGATGACAATCCAATCTTTTTCAACAGATAAATTTCATTCCGCATGCATGAGGGTTTTATTCAGCAGGATGAGGGTTACCTATTTTCGGGTTGATTGTTTGTCATTCAACCCAAAGTTACTCAGTACAAGAGCTCTTCAGAGCTTTGTTTTGTTTGTATTGGAGTTTAACCCTTGTCCTGCTGAATATTCATATATGCCACACCCACATCAACCAATCAGATTACTTGATGCAAATTATTGCAACAAATTCACAACCTGAATGACAAACAATGTAGATCATGATCAGATGGCTTCTTCAGAAGCCATCTGATCTGGATCTACATTGTTTCAAAGACAAGAGGGCCATGATGGCCCTGGATCGCTCACCTGATCCATAGAGTAACAAGTGGGCCCCGGGGTGGGCCATTATTGACCCCAGGGTTATAATGTGCATAATGTTCAGGAAGATTTTTAAAGATTTTCCCTATATAAGCCAATGTAAAACCAAAGGGCCCCGTGGCGGGGGCATTTTTGGCCCCAGCACTATAATTTGAACAATCTTGGTAGAGGTCCACTAGATGAAGCTCCATACCAAATATCATAGACCATGGCATTGCAGTTTCAGAGAAGAAGATTTTTAAAGATTTCCCTATATAAGTCTATACAAGAGGACCATGATGGCCCTGGATCGCTCACCTGATCCATAGAGTAACAAGTGGGCCCCGGGGAGGGCCATTATTGGCCTCAGGGTTATAGTGTGCATAATGTTGAGGGAGGTCTAAAAAGGTGAAGCTTCATACCAAATATCAACAAAGGCTATTATTTGGACAATCTTGGCAAAGGTCCACTAGATGAAGCTACACAACAAATATCAAAGACCTGGGCCTTGCGGTTTCAGAGAAGAAGATTACTTTTAAAGATATTCCTTACATAAGCCTATGTGAATCCAAATGGCCCTGGGGCAGGGGCATTTTTGGCCTCAGGGCTATAATTTAAAGAATCTTGAAAGAGGTCCACTAGATGAAGCTTCACACCAAATATCAAAGACCGGGGCCTTGTTGTTTCAGAGAAGAAGATTTTCAAAGATTATCTCTGTTATAAGTCTATGTAAAACCAAAGGGCCCTGGGGTGGGGGCATTTGTGTCCCCAGAGCCTATAATTTGAACAATCTTGGTAGAGGTCCACTAGCTGAAGCTTCATACCAAATGTCAAAGACCTAGGCCTTGTGGTTTCAGAGTAGAAGATTTTTCAAGATATTCCCTATATAAGTCTATGAAAAACAAAAGGGCCCAGGAGCGGGGAGATTTTTGGCCCCAGGGCTATAATTTGTACAATCTTGATAGAGGTCCACAAGATGAAGCTTCATACCAAATATCAAAGACCTGGGCCTTGCAGTTTCAGAGAAGAAGATTTTTAAAGATTTTCCCTATATAAGCCTAGGTAAAACCAAAGGGCCCCGGGGTGGGGGCATTTTTGGCCCCAGCACTATAATTTGAAGTCTTGATAGGGGTCCACTAGATGAAGCTTCATACCAAATATCAAACGCCTGGGCTTTGCGGTTTCAGAGTAGAAGATTTTTAAAGATTTTCCCAATATAAGCCTATGTAAAACCAAAGGGCTCTGGGGCGGGGGCATTTTTGGCCCCAGCACTATAATTTGAACAATCTTGGTGGGGGTCCACTAGATGAAGCTTCATACCAAATATCAAAGACCTGGGCTTTGCGGTTTCAGAGAAAAGATTTTTAAAGATTTTCCCTATATAAGCCCAAGTAAAGCCAAAGGGCTCCGGGGCGGGGGCATCTTTGGCCCCAGCACAATAATTTGAACAATCTTGGTAGGGGTCCACTAGATGAAGTTTCATTCCAAATATCAAAGACCTGGACCTTGTAGTTTCAGAGAAGAAGATTTTTAAAGATTTTCCCTATATAAGCCCATGTAAAACCAAAGGGCCCCGGGGCGGGGGCATTTTTGGCCCCAGCACTATAATTTGAACAATCTTGGTAGGGGTCCACTAGATGAAGCTTCATACCAAATATCAAAGACCTGGGCCTTGCAGTTTCAGAGAAGAAGATTTTTAAAGGTTTTCCCTATATAAGCCTATGTAAAACCAAAGGGCCCCGGGGTGGGGGCATTTTTGGCCCCAGGACTATAATTTGAACAATCTTGGTAGGGGTCCATAAGGTGAAGATTCATACCAAATATCAAAGACCTGGGCCTTGCAGTTTCAGAGAAGAAGATTTTTAAAGACTTTCCCTATATAAGCCCATGTAAAACCAAAGGGCCCCGGGGCGGGGGCATTTTTGGCCCCAGCACTATAATTTGAACAATCTTGGTAGGGGTCCACTAGATGAAGCTTCATACCAAATATCAAAGACCTGGGCCTTGCAGTTTCAGAGAAGAAGATTTTTTAAGTTTTCGGTGAAAAAAATCGATTTTTGGCTCCTGTGACCTATATGTGCAACGGACCGGAACCATTTGAACAACTTTGAAAGGGGACCACCTAAGGATCATTCCTGTGAAGTTTGGTCAAAATCCACTCAGTGGTTTAGGAGGAGATGTCGTTTGAAGAAATTGTTTACGCACGGACGCACGGACGGACACACGCACGCACGCACGCACGACGGACGACGGACAAAAAGTGATCCCAAAAGCTCACCTCGTCACTACGTGACGGTGAGCTAATAAAACCAAAGGGTCTCGGGCGGGGGCATTTTTGGCCCCAGCACTATAATTTGAACAATCTTGATAGAGGTCCACTAGATGAAATTTCAAACCAAATATCAAAGACCTAGGCCTTGTGGTTTCAGAGAAGAAGATTTTAAAGGTTTTACCTATATATGCCTATGTAAAACCACAGGGCCCCGGGGCGGGGGCTTTTTTGGCCCCAGCACTATAATTTGAACAATCTTGGTAGGGGTCAACTAGATGAAGCTTCATACCAAATAGCAAAGACCTGGGCCTTGTGGTTTAAGAGAAGAAGATTTTTAAAGATTGTCCCTATATAAGTCTATGTAAAACCAAAGGGCCACCTGGTGGTGGCATTTTTGCTCTCAGGGCTATGATTTGAACAATATTGGTAGAGATCCACTAGCTGAAGCTTCATAACAAATATCAAATACCTAAGCCTTGTGGTTTCAGAGAAGAAGATTACACAAGATTTTCACTATATTAGTCTATGTAAATCCAAAGGGCCCTGGAGCGCGGGCATTTTTGGCCCAAGGGCTATAATTTGAACAATCTTGGTAGAGGTCCACTAGCTAAAGCTTCATACCAAATATCAAAAGTTTCAGAGAAAAGGATTTTTGAAGATTTTTCCTATATAAGCCTAGTATGTAAAACCAAAGGGCCCCGGGGCGGGGGCATTTTTGACCCCAGCATAATAATTTGAACAATCTTGGTAGGGGTCCACTAGATGAAGCTTCATACCAAATATCAAAGACCTTGGCCGTGCAGTTTCAGAGAAGAAGATTTTTAAAGATTTTCCCTATTATAAGCCCATGTGAAACAAAAGGGCCCCGGGGTGGGGGCATTTTTGGCCCCAGCACTATTATTTGAACTTTCTTGGTAGGGGTCCACTAGATGAAGCTTCATACCAAATATCAAAGACCTGGGCCTTGCGGTTTCAGTGAAGAAGATTTTTAAAGAATTTCCCTATATAAGCCCATGAAAAACCGAAGGGCCCTGGGGCGGGGGCATTTTTGGCCCCAGCACTATAATTTGAACAATCTTGGTAGGGGTCCACTAGATGAAGCTTCATACCAAATATCAAAGACCTGGGCTTTGCAGTTTCAGAGAAGATGACTTTTAAAGATTTTCCCTATATAAGCCCATGTAAAACCAAAGGACCCCAGTGTGGGGGCATTTTTGGCCCCAGCACTTTAATTTGAACAATCTTGGTATGGGTCCACTAGATGAAGCTTCATACCAAATATCAAAGTCCTGGGCCTTGCGGTTTCAGAGAAGAAGATTATTAGGTTTTCGGTGAAAAAAATATATTTTTGGCTCATGTGACCTATATGTGCAACGATTTGAACAACTTTGAAGGTAGTCCACCTAAGGATCATTCCTGTGAAGTTTGGTCAAAATCCGATCAGTGGTTTAGGAGGAGATGTCATTTGAAGAAATTGTTTACGCACGGATGACAGACAATAAGTGATCCTAATATAAAACACAAGAGGGCCATGATGGCCCTGGATCGCTCACCTGATCCATAGTGTAACAAGTGGGCCCCAGAGAGGGCCATTATTGGCCCCAGGGCTTTAATGTGCATAATGTTGAGGGAGGTCTTAAGGTGAAGCTTCATACCAAACATCAACAAAGGCTTTAATTTGAAAAATCTTGGCAAAGGTCCACTAGGTGAAGCTACACATCAAATATCGAAGACCTGGGCCTTGTGGTTTCAGAGAAGAAGATTTTTTTTAAAGATATTCCCTACATAAGCCTATGCAAAACCAAATGGCCCTGGGGCTATATAAATCTATGTAAAACCAAAGGGCCCCGGGGTGGGGGCATTTGTGGCCCCAGGGCTATAATATGAACAATCTTGGTAGAGGTCCATTAGATGAAGCTTCATACCAAATTTCAAAGTCCTGGGCCTTGTGGTTTCAGAGAAGAAGATTTTTAAAGATTATCTCTATATAAGCCTATGTGAAACCTAAGGGCCCCGGGGCGGGGCCACTTTTGGCCCCAGCACTATAATTTGAATCATCTTGGTAGGGGTCCTTTAGAAGAAGTTTCATACCAAATATAAAAGACCTAGGACTTGTGGTTTCAGAGAAGAAGATTTTTAAAAGATTTTCCCTATACAAGTCTATTATAAACCAAAAGGCCCCGGAGCAGGGGCATTTTTGGCCCAAGGGCTATAATTTGATAATTTGAACAATCTTGGTAGGGGTCCACTAGATGAAGCTTCATACCAAATATCAAAGTCCTTGGCCTTGTGGTTTCAGAGAAGAAGATTTTTAAAGATTTTCCCTATATAAGCCTATGTAAAACCAAAGGGCCCTGGGCGGGGGCATTTTTTGCTCCAGCACTTTAATTTGAACAATCTTGGTAGGGGTCAACTAGATGAAGCTTCATACCAAATATCAAAGACCTGGGCCTTGTGGTTTCAGAGAAGAAGATTTTTAAAGATTTTCCCTATATAAGCCAATGTAAAACCAAAGGGCCCCGTGGCGGGGGCATTTTTGGCCCCAGCACTATAATTTGAACAATCTTGGTAGGGGTCCACTAGATGAAGCTTCATACCAAATATCAAAGACCTGGGCCTTGTGGTTTCAGAGAAGAAGATTTTTAAAGATTTTCCCTATATAAGCCAATGTAAAACCAAAGGGCCCCATGGCGGGGGAATTTTTTGTCCCAGCACTATAATTTGAACAATCTTGGTAGGGGTCCACTAGATGAAGCTTCATACCAAATATCAAAGTCCTGGGCCTTGTGGTTTCAGAGAAGAAGATTTTTAAAGATTTTCCCTATATAAGCCCATGTAAAACCAAAGGGCCCCGGGGCGGGGGCATTTTTGGCCCCAGCACTATAATTTGAACAATCTTGGTAGGGGTCCACTAGATGAAGCTTCATACCAAATATCAAAGACCTGGGCCTTGTGGTTTCAGAGAAGAAGATTTTTAAAGATTTTCCCTATATAAGCCAATGTAAAACCAAAGGGCCCCGTGGCGGGGGCATTTTTTGTCCCAGCACTATAGTTTGAACAATCTTGGTAGGGGTCCACTAGATGAAGCTTCATACCAAATATCAAAGACCTGGGCCTTGTGGTTTCAGAGAAGAAGATTTTTAAAGATTTTCCCTATATAAGCCCATGTAAAACCAAAGGGCCCCGTGGCGGGGGCATTTTTTGTCCCAGCACTATAATTTGAACAATCTTGGTAGGGGTCAACTAGATGAAGCTTCATACCAAATATCAAAGACCTGGGCCTTGTGGTTTCAGAGAAGAAGATTTTTAAAGATTTTCCCTATATAAGCCAATGTAAAACCAAAGGGCCCCGTGGCGGGGGCATTTTTTGTCCCAGCACTATAATTTGAACAATCTTGGTAGGGGTCCACTAGATGAAGCTTCATACCAAATATCAAAGTCCTGGGCCTTGTGGTTTCAGAGAAGAAGATTTTTAAAGATTTTCCCTATATAAGCCTATGTAAAACCAAAGGGCCCCGGGGCGGGGGCATTTTTGGCCCCAGCACTATAATTTGAACAATCTTGGTAGGGGTCCACTAGATGAAGCTTCATACCAAATATCAAAGACCTGGGCCTTGTGGTTTCAGAGAAGAAGATTTTTAAAGATTTTCCCTATATAAGCCATTATGTAAAACCAAAGGGCCCCGTGGCGGGGGCATTTTTTGTCCCAGCACTATAATTTGAACAATCTTGGTAGGGGTCCACTAGATGAAGCTTCATACCAAATATCAAAGTCCTGGGCCTTGTGTGGCCCCCGCCCATAGGGGCTTGGAGAAATATATGGGCTGCATGATGCTTCCACGCAGAGCTAAATCCGGCCCGCACACTAGTACTGGTAAACCGCTTAGAGGATCTAAGCCTGTCCAGGAACCGCGGTGCGAGGCGGACCGCCCATGCTAATAAACCCTATTGGTTTCATTGGGCGACAGGGCTTGAGATGTCATTTCATCTCAATGTCGGGTAAAAGTCCCACAAAATTGGAAGCAACGTCTCCAAAATGACCTTTACAGTGTTGACGGGGACGTTAAACCTCAAATCAAACAAACAAACAAAACCTGGGCCTTGTGGTTTCAGAGAAGAAGATTTTTAAAGATTTTCCCTATATAAGCCTATGTAAAACCAAAGAGCCCCGGGGCGGGGGCATTTTTGGCCCCAGCACTATAGTTTGAACAATCTTGGTAGGGATCCACTAGATGAAGCTTCATACCAAATATCAAAGACCAGGGCCTTGTGGTTTCAGAGAAGAAGATTTTTAAAGATTTTCCCTATATAAGCCCATGTAAAACCAAAGGGCCCCGTGGCGGGGGCATTTTTTGTCCCAGCACTATAATTTGAACAATCTTTGTAGGGGTCCACTAGATGAAGCTTCATACCAAATATCAAAGACCTGGGCCTTGTGGTTTCAGAGAAGAAGATTTTTTAAATTTTTGGTGAAAAAAACCTATTTTTGGCTCCTGTGACCTAGATGTGCAACGGACCGGAACCATTTGAACAACTTTGAAAGGGGACCACCTAAGGATCATTCCTGTGAAGTTTGGTCAAAATCCGATCAGTGGTTTAGGAGGAGATGTCGTTTAAAGAAATTGTTTACGCACGGACGCACGGACGCACGCACGCACGACGGACAAAAAGTGATCCCAAAAGCTCACCTCGTCACTACGTGACGGTGAGCTAAAAAGGCATATCAAGGTTCAGCAGGACAAGGGTTAACGGCCCAGGTCATTATTGAGCCGGTCAGTGTACCTATCCACACTTTTCCTGGGCAGGCTTATACTTAAGTGGTTAACCAGTACAGTGCACTTACATTCTTTCGCCAGAAACTGACAACTGCCCTTCTTGAATCAGCGGAAGGAAGAGAATGATCATAGAAAAGTTTTCATGATCCATCTCCATGAAAGAATGTTGCCGACACTGGCAGGTATCGAACACGCATCCTCCTGATCGGCAGTCAGACGCCAACCGACTGAGCTACCGAGGCCGGCTCTTTTCTGAGCTGATGTCAACGTGACTATCACTGACTTGTATGGCTGACACGATTAATCGTATAATTGATTAATCGATCGATAAATTCCACAAAAATGATTATCATTTTTGATTTGCATTTAATCGATTACTTGATAGGTACAATATACTACCCAAAGTTATGCCTAAAATAACTTGATGAGTGGCAGGCAATGCAGACCCTGATGAGACGCTGCATTCTGCGGCCTCTCATCTGGGTCTACACTGTTTGCTCAGGCCTGTCTGTTCAAATATACATATAGTCAAGTGCAACATATGGTAAGAGTCATGCTCAAACAGAAAGCCAGACAGGTAAAATTGACAAACAGCTCACCGATTACTAATCGATCATCTATCGCAATGACTGGACTGATAATCGATTATCTTTTCAGCTCCGACGGTTAGCCAGTCCTACTGACTTGTAGGAAATCCAGGTTACTCGTATTCATGGACAAGAATTCCGCCAAAGGCCATGTCTGTAGTTTTGTTTGTTTGATTTGAGGTTTTAGCTCCCCGTCAACACTATAAAGGTCATTTTGGAGACTTCTCTTCCAATTCTGTGGGACTTTTACCTGACACTGAGATGAAATGACATCTGAAGCCCTGCCGCCAAATGAAACCAATAGGGTTTATAAGCATGGACAGTCCGACTCCCACCGCTTTGCCTGGGCAGGCTTAGATCCTCTAAGTGGTTTAACAGTACTCATGTACGGGTCGGTTTCAGCTCTGCATGGAAGCATCATGCAGACCATATATTTCTTCAAGCCCTGATGGGTGGGGGCGGCTCGTGCCTGTAGTAAACTTGTAGTAAACGTGTCTACTGAGATCAGATGCCACAGAATGCAATGTCTGATCAGGGTGTGCACTATCAACCCACCACTATGATCAGTACTGTCAGTGCTTTGATTTAATCAGTTGCCTCTCCTACCCCAATCTTTTTTTTTTTTTTTTTGGTTTTTGGTTTTACGGCCCTTTCAAGATTATTTCACTCATATCAAGCAGATCGTTAATCAGAGGTGGGCGAAAACCGGAGTACCCGGAGAAAAACCACCCAACCTTCCGTTGCAGACCTTGGCGTCTCACATGTGACCCGAGCGAGGCTCAAACCACAGCGGTGAGAGACCTAATGATCAAGAGTCAGCGCTCTTAACCACTAGGCCACGGAGGCCCGAAAAACTCCTACCCCAATAACCCATTCTGTACCAAATGGCTGAACATTTTGCAAACAGTGTAGTATGGCCCTAATCAGATGCCGCTTTCTGTGGCATCTGCATACCTGTGATACCTCCCTCATCAGGACGGAGACGCCCTCATTTTGATGCTAATTTTTGCCAAATTTATGCTACATTTTAGTAAAATTTTGGAGTCTCCCTCACTTGAACTAAGAATTTTCCTATATATTCTTTACATCTCCCTCATCACATCACAATGGTAAATCTCCCTCATACAGTTTAAAAAATTATCACAGGTTTGCATCTGATCTGGGCCTGCACTGTTTGCCAATTACCAGGCCTCATACTGACGAAACTTTTCCATGCCTGAAAGACCTGATGTTGCAGCCTTAACCCTTATCGTGCTGAACAACTTTAACTAGTCAACCACTACCTTTGCAAACAGTGTAGATCCAGATCAGATGGCTTCTGAAGAAGCCATCTGATCAGGATCTACACTGTTTCTAATGCAGTTTGTGAAATGAACAAATACATTATATCAAGTAATTTGATTGGTGAATAGTCAGAAATGGGTGTAGCTAAATAATTTCATTCAGCAGGATAAGCGTTCAATAGTCATTGGAGGAAAATTCAAAATCTAAAAGGCCTGTGAAATCAAGAAAGAAATCCAGCTCTAAAAGCCTGAAATCCTGTATATGCCTGAAAAGTATGAGGCCTGTTGGGGTTTGCCATACAAAATGGGTCAAACTGCAATTCTTGAGTCCCACCACAAGAAAAGCGTCTTTTGAGTTTTAATCCAGGTAAGACTTAAACCGGTATGCTCAGCTACATAGAAAAGCAAGTGCTACATGGATTAGCAAGTTTTGAATTTTTTTATGTAAATACCATAATGATTTTAACCCTTATTCTGCTGAATATTTTAATCTGCCACACCCACTACCGATTATCAGCCAATCAGATAACTTGATGCAAATTAATGCAACAAATTCACCATCTGAATGACAAACAATGTAGATCCTGATCAGATGGCTTCTTCAGAAGCCATCTGATCTGGATCTACATTGTTTGAAAGATACGACATATCCGGGCTCAGCAGGGAAAGGGTTAAGTATTGGGACAGACAGGTCTAAGCAAACAGTGCAGACCTAGATCAGACTGCTCCTTCAGGAGCAGTCTGATCAGGGTCTACACTGTTTGCCATTCCATCTTCACTTTTTGGATTCCATGCTGGACTGTGGAAAAAAAAAATTGTTAAAATTTTGGGAGAATTACAGCTAGTTCTTACGGTGCAGGCCTCGTACTGACCACACTTTTCCATGCCTGAAAGCCCCAATTTTGCAGCTTCAACCCTTATCCTGCTGAACAAGACACAACTATTACCTTTGCAAACAGTGTAGATCCGGATCAGATGGCTTCTGAAGAAGCCATCTGATCAGGATCTACACTGTTTGTAATGCAATTTGTGAAAATATCAAGTAATTTGGTTGACTTATAGTCAGAAAATAGGTGTGGGTTGATAAATTTATTCAGCAGGATAAGGGTAAAATAGTATTTTTTAAAGAGTGCACAAAAATGAAAATCTAAAAGCCTGAAATCCTGCAAATGTCTGAAAAATATGAGGTCTGACGGTGTCCAAATTTTTAGGATTTTTACGGTAGTAACTAGGTGTACACTTTTTGGATTCCTTCCTGGTTGTTAAAGGTGCCTTATTGAGCTATCTGGAAAAAATGCTTCCAAAAATAAAATACATATAGCCGGTATTTTTCTTTAAAACAATACAAATGAATGCATTTTATGCAAAAATGCGAACAATTATGATGACAGGTAAACGAGTTTGAGAGGGATTCCCTAACTAGGTTTCGAACACTAGTAAGATCTATTTTTAGTTCATGACAAAAATAGAATCCCCATATATGACGTTATGCGACGTTCATTTTTGACCTTGTTTGCTTAGGCCGTGCCTGAATTGGAAAAAAATATGACGCTGAATGCCATGCCATAAGTAACGACACTCAGAGACGATACTGTCGCCATGTATGTGTAAATTGACAGATTTATTTTTAGAACAGAAATTCCGAACACATGTTCAGAGCGAAGGGTAAACACGAATGAAAACGACCATTTTCACAAAGTTCTGAAGCTGTATTTGGCTCCAAAAGTGCACACATGACAAAGGAGTATGCATTGAAGATAAAAACCAGAAAAAAATTTTTGAGACCCGGTAGCTCAATAATGCACCTTTAAAATTTTTGGAGAGTAACTCCTCATGGTGTCCGAAATTTTAGGATTTATATGGTCCAAACTATTGGAACTGAATTATAATCCAAGCTGCAAACACAAAGGCACTGATCAGACTGCAGAGCTGCACAGGCTTATCTGTACCTTTTATGTTCACAAAATGGCAAAAACAGGTTTACTCCCCCAATGTGGATTATGTAACATAGAACTTCAAAGATCATTGGCTTATCTAATTGCCTGCAAAATGAGAGCAAATCTGTTTGTTAATTCATCTTCAAGAACTTACAAGATCTGGGTTATCCCATTCACCCCTGACTCTTCCATCTCCCAATTTGGGCACATCCATTCTAGTAAATAGCGTTTTTTTTCTTCTTTTTTGGGGGGGGGGGGGGGGGGGGGGGGGGGAGGGGGGGGGGGTATTTCAAGCCAATCATTAATCAGAGGTGGGCCAAAACCAGAGTCCCCAAAGAAATGCCATCTTACCTTCCGTTGCAGAACTCTGCATCACACATGTGACTGGGGCAAGGATCAAACCATTGTGGTAAGAGACCTAATGATTTAGAGTCAGCATTCTTACCCACTAGGTCACACGGGCCCCTAAAATAGCAGGTTTAGTGAAATTTATTATCAGCGTGGCAAACTGTATTGATCCCATTATGAGCAATCTCATCTGGGTCTACACTGTTTGTATAGGTATTGGAAATGGTAAACCACAGCTTTTATCTTCAGTAATGAACTGACATTTTTTTTTATTTCTTCATGAAAACGTATGTTGTGGGTACTCATTTGAAGCACCTCGCTGAGGTGCTTCTAATGAGTACCCACAACGTATGTTTTCATGCAGAAATAAGAAAAATGACATGTGGATACCACTCCCACCCCTTATATGGGGCTATGTAAACCCACAAAAGCCTTACATCCCAAACAAGTGACATTAGCAAACAGTTCAGACTAAGATCAGACACAACAGTCTGCAACATATGATCAGGGTCTACAGTCTGCTAAAAGATCTACAAGTTTTTGTAAAACTTACATCAAATACTTTGAAATGAAACAAAACAGAGACCCATAACATTGCAAATGGACTTGTATGATGCTATAAAGTGGAGATACTAGACAGTGTTATGCAAGTGTTTACAAAAGCCAAAACTTGTTTACATGAAAATGAATAAGCACTCACTAATCTACACCCTCAGACCAGACTTGCATGCATTCCATTATGAAGAAGGCACTTCAAAAATTATTTCTGACTTTGAACTTAAATCAAGCCAGAATAGTGAAATCTGTTTATCGAACTTTCCAAGAAAATCTAAAATGAAATTACTGAGAGCATTCTCTGAGTGTGTCTGCATCCCAACCAGCTCAGACGATGGGCTGCAACAATATGGTTACTTTATGATGCAAACATTTTGTTTGTTTGTTTGATTTGATGTTTAACATCCCCGCCAACACTATAAACGTCATTTTGGAGACGTTGCTTCCAATTTTGTGGGACTTTTACCCGACAATGCGATGAAATGACATCTCAAGC
>OY757025.1:36340685-36594563 GCA_963580285.1 Lucinisca nassula | reverse complement strand
CCAATTTTGTGGGACTTTTACCCGACAATGCGATGAAATGACATCTCAAGCCCTGTTGCCCAATGAAACCAATAGGGTTTATAAGCATGGACGGTCCAACTCGCACCTCTTTGCCTGGGCAGGCTTAGATCCTCTAAGCAGTTTACCAGTACTTGTGTGCGGTCAGATTCAGCTCTGCGTGGAAGCATCATGCAGCCCATCTATTTCTTCAAGCCCCAATGGGCGGGGGCTGTGATGCAATACATATCAAGATATTTGTATCACGCTACAATAAATACAAAGAAACTCTTTCTGGCGCAAGGGAGAAATTTTAAGTTAAGAAATTCCGCAAAATCAGCACAATTTAAGAATTTGGTACACAGGACCCTCGTTATAACAACATGATTTTTTCCCTTTTATTGTGCCATTATAAAGAATCCAAGTAAGGAGTATAATAGGTAATAAATAAAAGACCTTTTCACCATCATTACTATCCGCCCCCGCCCATAGGGGTTTGTAGAAATATATGGGCTGCATGATGCTTCCACGCAGAGCTGAATCCGGCCCGCACACTAGTACTGGTAAACCGCTTAGAGGATCTAAGCCTGTCCAGGAACCGCGGTGCGCGGCGGACCGTCCATGCTAATAAACCCTTTTGGTTTCATTGGGCGACAGGGCTTGAGATGTAATTTCATCTCAATGTCGGGTAAAAGTCCCACAAAATTGGAAGCAACGTCTCCAAAATGACCTTTACAGTGTTGACGGGGACGTTAAACCTCGAACAAACCATCATTACTCCAAGAAACAAATGTTATAGACATTTTTTAGAATCGCCTCAATGTTATAGACATTTGTTAGAATCGCCTCGCTGAGGCGATTCTAACAAATATCTATAACAATTGTTTCTTGGAGTATCACAGTGAGGCGATTCTTACAAATGTCTATAACATTTGTTTCTTGGAGTATCAGATTACAAGAATCTTTCATGACTATGGAGTCGCTTTGGGCATTGCCAACCCGAGGCAAGCTCACGCTGCTCGGAACCGAGTCTAAGCCTTAACCTATGTAGTCATTCCATTCAAATTGCCGTTTTAACGAGTTTTGCCGTTATAACGAATGTCGGTATAAAGAGGGTTGACTGTATTAAGTACTGTAATAATCCTAAGTATTGGGACAGGTAGGCCTAAGCTAGGCCTAAGCAAACAGGGCAGAGCAAGAAGGGGCAGTCTGATCACTGTCTTCACTGTTTGCCACACCGTTTGCAACTTTTGGACTCCTTGCTGGTTCGTGAAACAAATGTTAAAATTTTAGGAGAATTACAGCAAGTCCTCAATGTGTCCTAATTTTTAGGATTTTTACAGGCTACATGAACAACGGAAATAAATCAGCTGTGACTTCTGAGAAGCCAGCTGATCTGGATCTATTCTGTTTTTCAATCAAAGCACTGAGAGAACTGGTGGGTTGATGGTCTCTGAGCGTAGTTAGCTGGACTGAAATTTAAACTTTCATTTAACCCTTAAATTCCATATTTTTAAGCAAACCGTGTAGACCCTAATCAGAGGCCATGTTCTCTGGTGTCTGATCTGGGTCTACACTGTTTGGCAAACCCAACACAGGATTCCGATCATAACCTTCTTACCCAGCACTCTGACCTCACATCGGCTATTTTCTATAAATAACTGTTATTCTGACAATAAAGTGATGGTCACATGGACTTTAGCATTGAAGAGTTTTTATGTTTACTAACTTTGGGTTGATTGCCAAACAAACAATCCACCCAAAAGGGATACAGAGAACCCTCGTTATAACGACAGTATTTGTTCCCTATTAATGTGTCCTTATGTAGAATTTGCCATTATTAAGAATTCCAGTTAGGAGTATGATAGGTAATAAAACATGACACACACCATGAAAAGGCCTTTTCCCCATTATTACTCCAAGAAACAAATGTTATAGACATTTGTTAGAATTGCCTCAGTGATGCAATTCTAACAAATATCTATAACATTAAATTTTTTTCTTGGATTATTAGGTTACAAGAATTTTTCATTACTATGGACTTGACTGTGCATTTCCAACCCGAGGGAAGTCCATGCCGCTCGGAACCAGGGCTAAGTCTTTAGCTAATAAATTGCTGTTAATATTTCAATATGCCACACCCACCACTGATTATCAACCAATCAGATTTCTTGATACAAATCATTGCAACAAATTCATAAACTGAATGACAAACAATGAAGATCCTGATCAGATGGCTTCTTCAGAAGCCATCTGATCAGGATCTGCATCGTTTGAAAGATCAGACATATCCGGGCTCAGCAGGACAAGGGTTAAAATGAGTTTGGCCATTATAATGAATGTCGGTATAAAAAGGGTTGACGGCATATCAGGGTTCAGCATGGTGAGGGTTAACCCTTATCTTGCTGAATATTCATCTAAGCCACACCAATTTCGTCATATCAACAAATCAAATTACTTCATGTAATTTATTGCTACAAATCGTAAATTGAATACCAAACAGTGTAGAACCTGATCAGATGGCTTCTGTTCTGGATCTACACTGTTTGCAAAGATAGGGGTTGTCGTGAACAGCAAGATAAGGGTTAATGTAATGAAGTTATTCCAATCAACTTACTACTCCGTAATGAGGATGAGCTCAGTTTGTGTCTCGTAAACCTCTTTTAAATTAACCAGCCTCGGATGATCTAGGGCCATTTCCAGCATCACGACCTCGCGTAATATTTCATCTCGGCATGTCTTTCCCCGCCGTCGTTTCTTGATGAACTTTGCCGCAACAACCTCTTGGGTTTCATGATTTGTGCACTTTTTCACCACTGCAAACTTGCCTCTGAAAATAGAAAGAGGTCTGCAGTTAGACTGAGTTTAACCTTTAACCTGCTGAATATTCAATTAAGCCACACTCATTTCTGACTTTGAACCAATCAGATTACTTGATGCAGCTTATTTCTACATATTCATAAACTGAATGTCAAACTGTGTAGATCCTGATCAGAAGGGTAACGGTTAACCCATTGTATGCTAGTGGACTCTTCTATTGCTATATTTGTCATTATAAGGGGTGCCAGGCCTATTTTTTCGTTTTTATTCTATTTTTGACGGAAAATTCTGTTAGCAAATAGTGCAGGCCCTGATCAGACGCCGCAGAACGCAGCATCTGATATGGGCCTGCACTGTTTGCCAAGGTACCCCTTTAGGGATTTCCTGCAAAGAATGGGTTTATCCAATTTATACAGGAAATCCCACAATGCTGAAGAATGCTGCATCTGTCCATGACGGCCTTTACTGTTTGCACAAAGTTAAGCCATGGTTTTCTTAACTCATTTGTAAACAAACCACTAAATTTCTAAATTAATAATGATTGAAAGCTTTAAGCTCTTATTCAGTTGAAAATGAATTATATACTTATAGGAACAAGGTAGAAGTAATGAAAATTCAGGCAGCATGGTCATGAAATCTGATTATTTACACAAGTCATTTTTGATGACCGCTGATGGGAGATTCACCACTAGATACAAGCTCCAGTTTTAACTCAGTGATGTGGGTATTATATCTGCCTATAGGTGATACCATATCATTTATTCAAACAGTTGAAACAAACCACTATAACAACACTTCATGAATTATCCTTTGCATTCAAAAAGCACCTCTTTTGCATGTATAAACATCAAGTAAGTGATATTAGAGATAAGTGCTTCAGCCATCAACTGGTGTTTATTTAACAAATTCTGTCGGCTAATAACTTGAATTCTCTGATAAAAATAGGATCCTTCTGAGAAGGGGGTTCTAGTACTTTGTTCCCTATAGTATATAAGAAAACCTTAAACCTTATCCATCCTACTGTTCATGACAACCCCTGCCTTTGCAAACAGTGTAGCTTCTGATGAAGCCATCCCATCAGGATCTACATTGTTTGTCATAAAACAGTGTAGATCTAGATCAGATGTTTCCCATCTGAAGAAGACATCTGATCAGAATCTACACTGTTTAAATTGTCGTTCATTTTGTGCAATTGAATGAGACCATTATACACCACAACCTAATCATAACATGGCTCGTTATAACACGGTTTTGGATATAACACGGTTTCAAGATGGATTCCAAAAATGTGTAGATTATCTAGAAAAATAACAATAGATGGTCATTTTTCTACATTATCTAAACATTTTTTCAGGCCTCCTAGTGGCCCACTTTGAAAATATAGGTTTTTATATAGGTTCTTCTTACTCAAAATATAGGTTATTTACAGGTTTTTCAAAAAATACAGGTTGAAAAAAGAGTCTTCCAAACTTACATAAAGATTTAAAACTGAAGAAAAAATATTTGATGAATTTTTGTGCCACAATTACTCAGATACAGTTGATCTGAATTTTACAAAGTCCGAGCGAGCAAAGCGAGCGAGGAAAAAGATTACACTTTCTTGACAGTTTTCATTACTTTTTAGTAAAAAATAGTAGTGCATTTTGAAGAAAATTATGGTTGAGTCGGAAGAAGGTTCAAAAAGTGAAAAATATAGGTTTTTTTCATGAAAATACAGGCTTTTTATAGGATTTATGAACAAAATAAAGGTTTTATAGGTTTGGCACAAAAATATAGGTTTTATAGGTTTTGCTAGGAGGCCTGATTTTTGTTTGGATATAACACAGTTATTTAACTAACACACTTTCTGCTTTGGACCCCATTAATATTGTTATAAAGAGGTTGTGGTGTATCAAGTATTCTGACTGGCTGATAGTCATAAATTAGTGTGGCTAATAAAATTATTCAGCAGGATAAGGGTTAAACTGACACAAAACGAGCTAATCACTACTAACAGACGAATAGCGGATATGGTTAAGATTTTCTGAATGGTAATGGCCCACGTTGCAAGCTTGAATCCTACAGAAGGCATTTTTTGATACAATGTAATTATATGCATACATCTGTATAGTTTCAATAATTAGCTAGCTCAGTGCCCCCTTCCATCGGGGCTTAAAGAAATAGTTTGGGCAGCATGGTGCTTCAACCTGACCCAACTACAGTACTAGTAAACAGCTTAGGTCTAAACCAGTCCAGGAAAAGTGGTGTACGTCAAGTCGGCCCGCTGCTTAAATCCTAGCATTTTTAGGGGGTGGTTTTTTGGGGTGGTTTATGTATTGGAGTTTAACGGCCCAGTTCACACTATTTTAGGTCATTTTTGAGCCAGTCAGTTTACCTATCCACACTTTTCCTAGGCAGGCTTGAACGTAAGCGGTTACCAGTATACAGTGCATTCTTTTGCCAGAAACTGACAAATGCCCATCTTGAATCATGTTGTGGTAATGAACATGCATGCGTACAGGTAATCCTTGATGTTGTCACTGATGTCAAATCTTATAGGCCATAATTATGGGCTTATTTTTGGGAATACCAAATTTGCTAAGAACAGGGATACAGACTAAGCATTTTGCTTCAGGTGCCCAGGCCAGACTGTCATAAATGAAAATTTTACAATAAATTAATAGGCATTTTTATTCAAAACTTAGGCACCCAGGCAAAAATTTAGGCTTCTTGGGCGACTGGGCGCCTGTTACACTGGAGCCCTGCTAGAAGGAAATACATGGCCCAAGCAATATATTTCCAATTTTGATCAAGCCACATTCCTCTAAATCAGCACATTGTATCTTGCCTTTAATCAAGCCACATTCCTCTAAATCAACACATTGTAACTTGCCTTTAAACTGCACTCAAGCAGTTTTCATGGTAGTGAAGGAAGATCATTTAGTACACTATTATGAGCCCTGTGCTGAGAAAAAAGGTCTTCAGGGTTTGCAACCCAGTAAGACACAAACCTGGCGGCACAGCTAAACAAACTAATAAGAGTCTTGAAATTCTAAAAATAGAAACTAGAGGCACTGTACTATCAAAGCAGCGAACACAAAAGTGCTGATCAGACTGCGCGGATTCTGATCTGCACCTTTGCTGTTCGCAAACGGCAAAAAAATATTTTTTGTCGTGCAATGTCGCCTATGATTTACAGTGTGGAAGAATATTATACAATTCTTTAACATTCTGTCAGCCATATTATACAACCCCACTGATACCCTTCAGTAAAAATATACAATAAAACTGGGTAATCACAGCAGTGCTCCAGAAAAAAAAAATAGAGCCCTATCAAGCAAAAATCTGTCTACAGAAATAAGTGCCTAGCGAAACCTTAGATCAGAATGTGCATCTACAGTCTGATCGGAGTCTTCACTAGGCAATATATGGATGTTCATTGACACAAATCTTCAAGACTGCACTGGTTTGGTCACCTTGAGGACTTGCTGGTACAATTCTCCTAAGATTTCAACAACTTTGTTTCACGATCAAGCAAGGAGTCCAAAAAGTGCAGATTGAATGGCAAATAGTGTAGACCCTGATGAGACTGTGCCTTCAGGAGCAGTCTGATCTGGGTTTTCACTCTTTGCTTAGGCCTGTCTGTCCCAAAACCTAGGATCATTACAGTATGTTTATTCAGTGTTTAACTGCCCAGTTAACACTATTTAGATCATATTGACTCAGTAGGTATTGAACTCACAACCTGACCACAAGTCTGAGACGTACATCTGAGTGAGTTTAGTAAGGCTAGCAAGGAGATGTACAGGCCATTTTGAGCCTTTGCGGAGTGCACAATTAAGGGTGGTGTCTGATCTGGGCCTGCACTGTTTGCTAATGAACTGTTTCGGGGACTCCATGGGTGAAGGGAGATAAATTTACTGTCCCAAAAAGTCATTTTAACCCATTTCATACCAGAAACCCCAAAACGGGTGACTGGCAAGCAGTGAAGGCCCAGATCAGACACTGTAGAATGTGGCGTCTGATCAGTGCCTGCACTGTTTGCAAAAATCAGCCATGATCCCTTTTCCAAATAAATTTTGAAGGAAACATAACCTGATAACCCTAAATTTTGAAGTGGACCTGTGCTATATGTATACATGTACATGTATATTAGGTGGAAGATTCCATTTGGTACCAAAAGGGTTATTTTTTGTCACAGTGTGGCTAAATTATAGGAGGTTATACATACATATAATATACTATTATTAACCCATTTAGTACCAGAAACCCCAAAATGGGTACCCTGGCAAACAGTGCAGGCCCAGATCAGACGCCGCAGAACGCGGCATCTGATCAGGGCCTCCACTGTTTGCAAATAGTTCAGCCATTGTCCAAATCAATTTTGAAGAAAACACAGCCTGACACCCCTAAATTTTGAAATTGACTCCTGCTATATAATAAGAAGGAAGCTTCCATTTGGTACAAAAAGGGTTAAGAGTCATTGGGTCAGAATTTAAAGCCTAACTATCACCTTAAAAGCCTTAAAATATCTTTGATGGGGGTAATTAAATTTAGTTATACCATAAAGTTTTACCATTAATACCTTATGTATTTGGTCAGGTGTGTCTGGGTAAACAGAGTAGCCCCAATTTAGAAGGCTCCTGAAGGGGATCTACAGTACGGCTCAGGTATTTGAACCGTTTTTCTTTTTCATTCCGCGGACAACTTATTAAATCCGCGTTTTTCCGCCGAATGGTTTGGAGTAAACAACTCCGAGTGAAAATATTTTACTCCAAGTTATGTGCTCGATATTCCGAGGAAATACCGCGGACCTCAGAGCTTACCTGTGATATTTGGAGTGTTTGCGAGTGGTGATTAATTTAATTAAACATGTGTCGCCGGTGCGACGTATCAGAGGTGATTAATGGCGGCCGAAAACCGTCAAAATTTCGCTGACAGTTATCACTTTGATTATTTGTTTCTCACTTGTCCGATAATAATTCACATTAAAATTATTAAAGAATGAAAGACAAATGATTATATTATATCAAAATAATTTTCTTTTTTTGAAAATATCAAAATTACATGAAGAAATTTTGAGTTCAAAATGACCGATTTTGCAGTTTTAAAGAAGCCAATAATGGCGGCCGAAACCCATCAAAGTTTGGCTGACAGTTATCACCTTTGATTATTTGTTTCTCAATTGTCCGATAATATTTCACATTAAAATTATTAAAGAATGAAAGACAAATGATTATAATATTATATCAAAATAATTTTCTTTTTTTGAAAATATCAAAATTACATGGAGAAATTTTGAGTTCAAAATGACCGATTTTGCAGTTTAAAAGAAGCCAATTATGGCGGCCGAAATCCGTTAAAATTTCGCTGACAGTTATCACCGTTGATTATTTGTTACTCATTTGTCCGATTATACTTCACATTAAAATTAATAAAGAATGAAAGACAAATGATAATATTATATAAAAAAAATAATTTTCTTTTTTTGAAAATCTTAAAATTACACGGAGAAATTGTGAGTTCAAAATGACCGATTTTGCAGTTTAAAAGAAGCCAATAATGGCGGCCGAAACCCATCAAAGTTTGGCTGACAGTTATCACCTTTGATTATTTGTTTCTCATTTGTCCGATAATACTTCACATTTAAATTATTAAAGAATGAAAGACAAATGATTATATTATATCAAAATAATTTTCTTTTTTTGAAAATCTTAAAATTACATGGAGAAATTTTGAGTTCAAAATGACCGATTTTGCAGTTTAAAAGAAGCCAATAATGGCGGCCAGACCCGTCAAAATTTCGCTGACAGTTATCACCTTTGATTATTTGTTTCTCAATTGTCCGATAATACTTCACATTAAAATTATTTAAGAATGAAAGACAAATGATTATATTATATCAAAATAATTTTCTTTTTTTGAAAATATCAAAATTACATGGAGAAATTTTGAGTTCAAAATGACCGATCTTCCTGTAATTTTATGATGTTCAACATGCTTTCAATTACGGAATTAAAAGAGTTGTATGTACTCGTCATGCCCAACTGATTCCTTTGTTTGAAATCACTGTGCAGTTTCACACCCTGGTAATTAATGATTTCCTCTTTGTTGACTTTTGACATTGTTTACATTATAATAACTATCATTGATAATTATTATCTTATAATTATATATAAATATATATGATGGTAAAAGAACATTAAATAATCAAACAAAAAATGCCCAGGTATTTGGTCAAATTCCTCCGAGTATTTCCGTATAACTTCGCGAGAAAATATTGCCTCCAGGTACGATATTACGACTCGGAATAATTTCGCGAAATTTCGCGTACCGCGGACCTTGCAAGTGTTTTCGAGGAGTGTCCGCCGAATATATACATGTACTCGGAACAATTCCGAGTGTTTTTGAAAGTACTCGAAACGCCGAGAGTCGGAATAAAGAGTTTTTTGGTTCTTATACCTGAGCCGTACTGTACAATGTGCAATTTTGTGCATGCAAATATTGGTCTTAACCCTTTTAGTACCAGAAACCCCAAAATGGGTACCCTGGCAAACAGTGCTGGCCCAGATAAGACGCCGCAGAACGCGGCGTCTGATCAGTACTTACACTGTTTGCAAAAGTTAAGCCATTTTCCAAACAAATTTTGAAGAAAACACACAACCTGACAGCCCTAAATTTTGAAATGGACTCATGCTATATATATATAATTATAAGGAGGAAGATTCCATTTGGTACAAAAAGGGTTAAAGTCATGTTGAGCTTGTCAGAAACTTTTTCCTCAGCAGGCTTATTCAGAAGCTGTTGTCCAGCATCTACATGTAAGAAACTTACAACTGCCCTTTTTGAACCAGCAGAAGGATTAGAGAATGGCCTTAGAAAGTACATGTATCCATGAAAGAAGTTGCAGGATTGAATCTGCAGGTTACAAAACCTTTTTTTCATGTTCAACTCAGCTGAGCAGGACATTTATAGTGCTCGTAGCTATTGAAATACAAACAAAACAGGCAATATTTTTGCTCAAATCAGAGCAGAATGTCATTTATCCTGCTCATAAAGTTTAGAATGCCAACAAATTTTGGCATTTTAAAATTTTCGAGCAGGATTATAAATTTCATGCTGAAGTGAGATGAGCTTGAAAAAAGTTTTTATAACCTCAGGGCAGAATGATCAAACACATACAAGATTAAGCCACGGAGGCTGGCGACAAGCAAATTTTATGTATTTTATGCAGATGGACTCGCAAATCAACTTGCAACTTATGCAACCAGGCACTTCCTGCCATGTCTACATGAAGAACTACTTGATCTAAGCACCAAAATTTGATCAAGGAACATAGTTAACCCATTTTGTACCGAAACCCCAAAACGGGTACCAGGGCAAACAGTGCAGGCGCAGATCAGACGCCGCAGAATGCGGCGTCTGATCAGGGCCTACACTGTTTGCGAAAAGTTCAGCCATTTTCCAAATCAATTTGGAAGATACCACAACCTGACCCCCCTAAATTTTGAAATGGACACATGCTATATATAAGGTGGGAGATTCCATTTTGTACAAAAAGGGTTAAGTAAAGCACTGCACAGATAGCTACAGATTAGGCACTTTGGTAAAGTACTGATATTTTTCTTATTTTTGCATGAAACATAATTATGTTGTAGATGCTTATTAGAAGCGCCTCAGAAGGCGTGTGCCTCAGCAAGGCGCTTTCTAATGAGGTCCGACAACATATGTTTTCGTGCTGAAGTAAGAAAAATAATAATATGCCGATACACCTCTTATCTTTGGCTAGAGTTAAACATAGTTAAGACTCTGAACAGACTGTACATCTCTGTGCAGATGCCCACTAGAGAGTATCTGCACAGTCTGGACCAATTTTTCACTTTGCATGTATAATAACTAAACATACACATGTATGGATTTTAACCCTTCTCTTGCTGAATATTCAGTTAAGCCACACCCATTTCTGACTTTGAACCAATCAGATTACTTGATGTAATTTATTCCTACAAATTCATAAACTGAATGCCAAACAGTGTAGATCCTGATCAGATGGCTTCAAGAAGCCATCTGATCTGGCTCTACACTGTTTCCAAAGATAGGGGTTGTCGTGAACAGCAAGATAAGGGTTAGGGGTCAAGGTGACTAAACTTTTAGAGAAATTATGGGAAATATCTGCAATAACTGGACATTATGACTTAAATTTATTGTCTTTTTTAACACTTTCCAATGCTATAAAGGTTTTATGGCTCTTATTCAACCATAATAAACCCAAATACAATTGTACATAAACAGAGATAATGAGTTCATATTCATAACACAGTCAAACAAAATACAGTAAAACCTGTCTTAGTGGCCACCTCTATTGAGCCAGCAATCTGTCTTAGCAAGCAGGTTTTCAGTTCCAGAAAAAGGAAAATGTATTTAAATTCATCTTTGTTAAGCAAGCACATGTCTTAAGCAAGCACTTTTTGATTATCCCATAGGTGCTTGCTTAATACAGGTTGGACTGTAATGTAAGAGTTTGCAAACTAATGTAGCAGGCCAGCTTTAAGGATGCACGACTGTCTGGTGGTCAGGTAGTTGTGTGTTCGATACCTGCCAGGTCATGGCAATTATTCTTTCGTGAAGATTGATCATGAAATATCTCTTCCATAGGACTTAATGTTTCAGCCTGACTGGCTAAATATAACCTAAATACAGTTGACTTGGCCATTAAACACCCAACAACATCACTCTGCTCTGTTTCAGCATGATTTTGATGTTTGTGTAGATCACCAGACAATAAAATAACTTTGATCAGACACTAAAACATCTGGTAGAAAGATATAGTCTGATCAAGTGTTCATTAAAGACATTGTTGCTGAGAAAAAAGACTTTTACACAATACCAAATGTATCTTATTCCATGGTTTTGCAAAAGAATTGGTGCTCAAATAATTATACGTTTTGTTATATTTTTATACTGTTACTGCTAGTGTGCCTCAGCCTCTATCCACCCACTTGCACAGATAGCGAAAAAATCTAGATGCCTCCTTGGTGTAGTGGTTATGCTACTCACCTCAAAACCCAGCGTCTTGGGTTTGAATCTGGGCTTCTCCAGAGTCATGAAACTGAGGTCCTGTCTCTGTATGACCGGAGTTGTTGCTGGGATGTAAAACTCAAACACACACACACACACACATATCAACACTAAAAATTATAAACGACCTGAGATGAAGTGCAAAAGGCTTTCTCAAAGACAGTTTGCAATTTACCCTATCCCCCACAATTAGCACACAGCTCTAAATTAGAGCACTCCAATACTTTCTTAAGAAATACCATAATGATCCTAAATATTGGGACACAGAATATAGGCATAAATAAAGCAAACAGTGTAGACCCAGATCAGACTGCTCCTGAAGGAGTCTGATCAGGGTCTACACTGTCATCAGTCTGATCAGGATCTACACTGTGTGTCATTCCGTCTGCAACATTTGGACTCATTGCTGGATCACGAAACATTTTTTTTTTAAATTTAGGAGAATTACAGCAAGTCCTGATGCAAGATATCCAAATTTTCAGGGGTTTTAATGGTAACAACCTAAGATGAAGTCCGACACTTTGTGCCATTTACCGCATTCACCAAAATTAGCACACATGCTCTAAATTGAAGTGCACTCCAACACTTTTTCAAGAAAGATATTTGATACCAATTATGAGTACAGCCTCTGTTGGAAGCTGTTGTGACAGTAACAGTCCAAAATGTCCTTCTAACATATCAATTACAGTAAAATTCCTATATTAAGACCACCTTTGGGACTGTTCAAAAGTGGTCTTCAAGACCACTTTTGAATAGTCCCAAAGCTGGTTTATAAGGTGACACTGGGTGTAGAAATACAAAGAAAAAATAACGGAAACCTCATTAAGCTTTTAAGGGGAATCATCATCCAGGAACACCTGGCAGATTTTTCCGCTATTTTTCAAAGGGAGACAACTTTTGGGACTTCCTGCATACAATGGGTTAAGCAGACTGTGTCATACTTATGACAAATACGGTAGGTCCAAACTGTTACCCACAGTGGGTTCACAGGGCATTCAAAATTGTTAAACATCCAAGAAATTAAATATATGCCTATATTAAGGTTATTAAATGACCTGATATGCTTGCTTATCTTTAAATTTAACTGAATTACCATATCAGCCTGGTCATGAGAGAAGGGTATTTAAAACTAACGTCCAGCCTGTGCATAAGCCCAGTCTCGCCAGAGCCTTCACTGCTCACAGATACATGTATGTAGAGGGCTTGAGGTTTGTTTGTTAATTTGTTTGTGTGTTTGATTTGAGGTTTAACATCCCCATCAACACTATACTAGGTCATTTTGGGGACGTTGCTTATATTTGGGGGGCCTTTTATCCAATACTGAGGTGAAATGACATCTCAAGCCCTGTCGCCCAATTAAACCAATAAGATTTATAAGCATGAACGGTCTGTATCACACTGCTTTACCTGGGCAGGCTTAGATCTTCTAAGCAGTTTACCAGAACTCGTGTGCGGTCGGTCGGTTTCAGCTCTGTGTGAAAGCATCATGTAGCATATCTATTTCTTCAAGCCCTGATGGGCAGGCGCCTTGAGGTTCCGTAAAAAGCCTAAAAATTCGGACACATTAAGCACTTACTGTAATTCTCCAAAAATTTTGACAAAATTAATTGTTTCACGATCCACCTAGGAGTCTAAAAAGTACAGACGGAATGGCAAACAGTGTAGACCCTGATCAGACTGGAGTCCAAAAGGTACAGTTAGATTAGCAAACAGTGCAGACCCTGATCAGACTGCTCCTGATATGGGCCTGCACTGTTGGCTTTGGCCTTTCTGTCCCAATACTTAGGATCAATATGGTAGCTTCATGCAAGATCAGTCATGTGTGTAACCATATTAATTAGTTGGCAGTGCACACGCATTTGTAGAACCATACCGGTAACCCAGTTTATCTTGACCCCTGGGTAGCTTTACCCCCGGGGGTAAGGACATCCCGGGATATCTTTACCCCCACCCTGGATATCTTCACCCCCGGGGGTAAAGCTAAACTGGCCAGGATATCTTTACCCCCGGGGGTAAAGCTAAACTGGCCAGGATATCTTTACCCCCACCCCAACTTTTGGGTATAAACTATTTTCTTAATACCCAATTTCTTTTTATATGTAAGAGAAGCAAGATAGTGGACTCGATGTTTCACTTTAACATTTTTCGTTTCAATCATGACTCATACTAATAGAACTACCCTTACTAAGAAATATGACCACATTATAGAGGCAAATGATTATTTAATAACTTCTTTTTGTATATTTTCTTATTCAAAATGTCCCTTATGAAAAGCTTTCATAATCTTGCATTATCCCTGTCAGTTGTGAAATGGGTGGTGGGGGTGAGTGGAAAGGCGGGGGTAAAGATATCCCAGCTGGGATATCTTTACCCCCGGGGGTAAAGCTAAACTGGCCAGGATATCTTTACCCCCACCCCAACTTTTGGGTATAAACTATTTTCTAAATGCCCAATTTCTTCTTATATGTAAGAGAAGCAAGATAGTGGACTCGATGTTTCACTTTAACATTTTTCGTTTCAATCGAGACTCGGACTATTATAACTACCCTTAGTAAGAAATATGACCAAATTATACAGGCGAATGATTATCTATTAACTTCTTTTTGTATATTTTCTTATTCAAAATGTCCCTTATGACAATCTTTCATAATCTTGCATTATCCCTGTCAGTTGTGAAATGGGTGGTGGGGGCGAGTGGAAAGGCGGGGGTAAAGATATCCCGGCTGGGATATCTTTACCCCTGGGGGTAAAGCTAAACTGGCCAGGATATCTTTACCCCCACCCCAAATTTTTTGTATAAACTATTTTCTTAATACCCAATTTCTTCTTATATGTAAGAGAAGCAAGATAGTGGACTCGATGTTTCACTTTTAACATTTTTCGTTTCAATCATGACTCAGACTAATAGAACTACCCTTACTAAGAAATATGACCACATTATAGAGACAAATGATTATTTAATAACTTCTTTTTGTATATTTTCTTATTCAAAATGTCCCTTATGACAATCTTTCATAATCTTGCATTATCCCTGTCAGTGGTGGTGGTGAGTGCAAAGGCGGGGGTAAAGATATCCTGGCTGGGATATCTTTACCCCCGGGGGTAAAGCTAAACTGGCCAGGATATCTTTACCCCCACCCCAACTTTTGGGTATAAACTATTTTCTAAATGCCCAATTTCTTCTTATATGTAAGAGAAGCAAGATAGTGGACTCGATGTTTCACTTTAACATTTTTCATTTCAATCGTGAATCGGACTATTAGAATTACCCTTAGTAAGAAATATGACCATATTATATAGGGGAATGATTATTTAATACCGTATTTGCCCTAATTACCGCACATGCTCCTATAAGCGCACACCAAAGTATTTTTGAAAAGGAAATGCATGAGAGCACACTTTACAGTAACCTCCCCATGGAAGCTTTCACAGTAAATCTATAAAAACTTACCGTTATTTCTTCAGCAGTGAAGGCAATGCTACCCCCGGGGGTAAAGCTAAACTGGCCAGGATAACTTTACCCCCGCCCCAACTGACAGGGACAATGCAAGATTATGAAAGATCGTCATAAGCAACATTTTGAATAAGAAAATATACAAAAAGAAGTTATTTAATAATCATTTGCCTCTATAATATGGTCATTTCTTTCCAAGGGTAGTTCTATTAGTCCGAGTCATGATTGAAATGAAAAATGTTCAAGTGAAACAGCGAGTCCACTTTCTTGCTTCTCTTACATATAAGAAGAAATTGGGCATAAAGAAAACAGTTTATACCCAAAAGTTGGGGTGTGGGTAAAGATATCCAGGCCAGTTTAGCTTTACCCCGGGGGGTAAAGATATCCCAGCCCGGATATCTTTACCCCCGCCTTTCCACTCACCCCCACCACCCATTTCACAACTGACAGGGATAGTGCAAGACTATGAAAGATTGTCATAAGGGACATTTTGAATTAGAAACTATACAAAAAGAAGTTATTAAATAATCGTTTGCCTCTATAATATGATTGTATTTCTTACCAAGGGTAGTTCTATTAGTCCGAGTCATGATTGAAACAAAAATGTTCGTGAAACATCGAGTCCACTATCATGCTTCTCTTACATATAAGAAGAAATTGGGCATTTAGAAAATAGTTTATACCCAAAAATTTTGTGGAACTCATCCGACACGGAGGTAAAGTGTTATCTCCAGCCCTACTGCCCAGAGAAACCACTAGGGTTCTAGGAGCTGTCTGACTCGCATTACTTTCCCTGGGCAAGCTTAGACCTTAGTGGCTTACCAGCACACAAGTTGGGTCAGTTTTAGCTCTGCGCAGAAGCACCATGCAGCCCATTCCGTTTCATCAAGCCCTGATGGGCGGGTGTGCAATTTTTTAAGTATGAAATAATTTAAGTCACGTCAGGTGTAAATGCTTCTAATATAGTCTACCTTTGACCTGTGACTGTCTTCTGTATGAATTGCACACCCTTGCTGGACCTGTCAATTTCTGGTCCCATTAACAGTGAAGACTACTTTTTTTCTTTTGGAGTTCATTATTATGGCCTACTCAATGCTATAAAAGTCACATCAATCAGGTTAGTTAACCCACCCATGATTTTCTGATTTCCTGTATAGCAGTCTAACATGTTTAACCAGTGCACATTCTTCTGCTAACGTTACAGACCTTTTTGAACAGCGAAGCAATAATGCACTAGTCATTTGTAACCCCAGCCCCCTCCCCCCACCTATGGGGATGGGTGGGGGATAGCGGGTAGTTACCCTCTGTCTTCCCCGAAGTGCCAGGTTAATGCAGGCCGGGTTTTGAAATTATGCAAACATACCCCAGTGGAATTAACTATTATAAACAGCAGGGCAATGACATTCAGGAGGCTAGACTGTGTGTGCACAGCTCCGCAGACTGTTCTAGAGTTTGCTGTCTACAGACTGTAAGGAAAGTCTTTCAACATATGAGGGCCCGTGGAACAAGGTACCTACTGCATAAGAAGTTAAACGGTGGTAGCTTAGGCAAAATTCATATATGCCTTTAGTGTTTGTACATACTGAAGAAGCTGGCCTCAATAGCTCAGTCGGATGCGCGTCTGACTAGTGATCTGGAGGACGTGGGTTTGATACCTGCCGGGTTCGGCAACATTTTTTCGTGGAGATTGATCATGAAATCTTTTCTATGGTCATTCTCTCTCTTCCACTGACTCAAGCGGGGCAGTTGTCAGTTTCTGGCGAAAGAATGTGCACTGTACTAGTTAACCGCTTACCGTACGTTTACCCAGGAAAAGTGTGGATAGGTAAACTGACCAGCTCAAAAATTACCTAAGAAGTGTTGACTGGGCTGTTAAACTCCAATACAAAGAAACAAAATACTGAGGAATAATTCTGCTATTAAGACCAGCTAAAATTACGACTATGGTAGTTTCCTCTGTTTAAGACAACCTCTGCCTTTGCAAACAGTATAGATCCAGATCAGATGTGAAGAAGAAACTGTATTCATACCCTTTAGCCCTTATCCTGCTGAACATGACAATCCCTACCTTTGCAAACAGTGTAGGTCCAGATCATCTGATCAGGATCTACACTGTTTGTCACGAGAAGCCATCTGATCTGGATCTTCACTGTTTGTCAAGCAGTTTGTGAACTGCACAAATATATTATACGAAGTGATTTGATTGGTTGAAAGTCAGAAATCAGGATAAAGATTAACCACTACATCACTGTGGCTTCTGCCCCTTAAGTGTTGACTAGGCTGTTAACCCTTGTCCTGCTGAGCCCAGATATGCCTTACCTTTCAAACAATGTAGATCCAGATCAGATGGCTTCTGAAGAAGCCATCTGATCAGGATCTACATTGTTTATCATTCAGATTATGAATTTGTTGCAATAATTTGAATCAAGTAATCTGATTGGCTGATAATCAGTAGTGGGTGTGGCATAAATATTCAGCAGAACAAGGGTTAAATCCCGAAACAAACTAACAACATAATACAGTAAGTGCTTGTTTCACCTGGCCCGGCCCGAATAATTTCCTTGCTGCACTGATATGATTTTCACTCCAGCATTGAAAGGAAAGCCCCATAAGATTAAAGTATTATCATAGGAATTTTTCGAGTGTGCTAATTAAAATATGAACATAAGCAACTCCACAAAATTTAGAGTTCATGGGGTGACCCTTTTAAAATTTTTGTGCCCATATAGCTGAATATAAGATTAAAATAAACTCATTTAGATTTTTGTACTTTTAATGTAGATTTTTAATTCAACAGGTTCTAGAATTTTTTTCTTCTGAAGATTAGACTACTTTGAATAATACATGAATTTTAAAAGTAAACATTACCAATAACTAAGGCATTCAATCATCATCATCATCATCATAATCATCATCATCATCATTAGTTTGTTTGAAGTTTTACATCCCTGTCAACACCTTTAAGGTCATTTTGTAGACGTCTCTTCCAGTTTTGTGGAACTTTTACCCGACACTGAGGTGAAATGACATCTCAAGTCCAACTGAGGGTTTATATGCAGGGACAGTCCAACTCGCAGCACTTTGCCTGGGCAGGCAAATTAGACCACCAGTTCTCATGTGGGATTGGTTTCTACTCATGCAGCCCAATCTATTTCTCTAAGCCCCAATTAACCCATTTTGTACCGGAAACCCCAAAACGGGTACCCTGGCAAACAGTGCAGGCCCAGATCAGACGCCACAGAATGTGGCGTCTGATCAGGGCCTACACCTGTTTGCAAAAAATTCAGCTATTTTCCGAATAGTTTTTGAAGAAAACACAACCTGACACCCCTAAATTTTGAAATGGACTCCTGCTACCTATAAGGAGGAAGATTCCATTTGGTACTAAAAGGATAAAAGGAGATATACAAGAATATTGCATGAACATGATATACAGTAGAACTTCCATGGCTCGAACACCGATGGCTCGTTTGCCATGGATGCGTCAAACTCATTCTTGAGCCCCTAGCGAAATCCTCTACATAAGAAATAGTGGGGGATAATTAAGGAAATTTTAGTCTTTTATCTTGCAAATGCATGCTGTGTGTACTCATTAGAATCGCCTCGATGAGGCGATTCTAATGAGTACACACAGCATACATTTTCATTATAAAACACCGAAAAGATATCGAAAAGTATATCGTATACCTCCTGGCAGTCTCCCTCAGTGGCTCGAACTACCCCTGCCTCGAACAGATTTTCGAGGTCCCAAAGGTGTTCGAGCCATTGAAGTTCGAATGTATTTATGATGTAAACATAAGCCTACCAGTTCTGAGCACTGGTAAACCATTTTATTGGTGGAAACACTAAAATGGATATCCTGGCAAACAGTGGCCATCCAAATCAGACATTCTGCGGTATCTGCCTTCACTGTTTGCAGAAGGTTCCTTCAGTTTGCAGAAGGTTCCTTTACTGTTTGCAGAAGGTTCAATCATTAACTACAAAAAATCTAAAAATAAACTAACCTACCCGACACCCCCTTAATTTTGAAATGGATTTCTGTTGTACGAGGGTTGATTGATATGTAACACCAGCCTCGTATTGAAGGGGCACAATTTTGCAAGGAGTCCAAAAGGTGCAGACAGAATGGCAAACAGTGTAGATCCTAATCAGACTGCTCCTGAAGATCAGACTGCTCCTTCAGGAGCAGTCTGATCTGGATCTGCACTGTTTGCTTAAGCCTGTTTGTCTCAATACTTCGATAGGATCATTGCCTCAAAATTGCGCTATTTTGTTTGCCCCTTTATGGTGATGATGAAGTTTCATAGAAGATGACAGAATTTGATATTTGTCAAAGTGTTACCTACCAACAAGCTAGACGGCCCCCGCCCATAGGGGCTTGAATGAAAAATATGGGCTGCATGATGCTTCCACGCAGAGCTGAATCCGGCCCGCACACTAGTACTGGTAAACCGCTTAGAGGATCTAAGCCTGTCCAGGAACCGCGGTGCGAGGCGGACCGCCCATGCTAATAAACCCTATGGGTTTCATTGGGCGACAGGGCTTGAGATGTAATTTCATCTCAATGTCGGGTAAAAGTCCCACAAAATTGGAAGCAGAGTCTCCAAAATGACCTTTAAAGTGTTGACGGGGACATTAAACCTCAAATCAAACAAACCAACAAGCTAGTGTTAACCCTTCTCTTGCTGAATATTCAGATTAACCACACCCATTTCTGACTTTGAACCAATCAGATTACTTGATGTAATTTATTCTTACAAAGCCATAAACTTAATGTCAAACAGTGTAGATCCTGATCAGATGGCTTCTTCAGAAGCCATCTGATCTGGATCTACACTGTTTCCAAAGATAGGGGTTGTCGTGAACAGCATGATAAGAGTTAAGTACGGGGATGGTCTTCATAATTTACCCTTGGCCTGCAGAATCAATTCATTTAGCAACAACCACCAATCAAATTACTTGATATATAATGTATTGTTTCAATTCACAAACTGGATGATAAACACAGTAGATCCTGATCAGATGGCTTCTTCAGACTTATCCATCTGATCTAGATCCATACTGTTTGCAAAGATCTGGAACTACACTGTTTGCAAAGAAAGGGTTTGTCGTGTTGAGCGGGACAGAAGGGTTATGCGACCTATTTTAGCCCTGCGACAGAACAGCTTCCCCCATTTTAATGACAGAATCAATTGTGTACCCTACCAGTTGTGTACCCTACCAGTATTGGGGCAGACAGGCCAAAGCAAACAGTGCAGACCCAGATCAGACTGCTCCTTCTGAGTCTACACTGTTTGCCATTCCATCTGCACTTTTGGGACTCCTTGCTGGATCATGAAACAAATACGTTAAAATTTGAAGAGAATTATAGCAAGGCCTCGAGGTGTCCGAATTTTATGATTTTTACGGTAAAAGATTTGATGCCTTCAGGAATCCCAATTAATATGGCAAAATAATAGTAGGAAATAAAAGTTTTTTTCCTTTGGCTACAGTCTGAGTCTTTGTTTGTTTGTTTGTTTGATTTGAGGTTTAACGTCCCCGTCAACACTGTAAAGGTCATTTTGGAGACGTTGCTTCCAATTTTGTGGGACTTTTACCCGACATTGAGATGAAATGACTTCTCAAGCCCTGTCGCCTAATGAAACCAATAGGGTTTATTAGCACGGACAGTCCGCCTCGCACCGCGGTTCCTGGACAGGCTTAGATCCTCTAAGCGGTTTACCAGTACTAGTGTGCGGGCCGGATTCAGCTCTGCGTGGAAGCATCGTGCAGCCCATATATTTCTTCAAGCCACAGTCTGAGTCATGTTCTCCGAGAAACATTTATTGTATTGACAACTATTTTGGAGACTTTTGTAACATCCCCTTTATTGTGTTAGATACTGATCTTTTAAATAGACAAAACATTATTATCTATTCTGTCTTTTTGTTGAAATGTCTCTTTTCTTGTATAATACAATGGCGTGTGCTCATTGTGTAACAATACAAAATGGGTGTAATGAGTTGAACATGCTATAATGAATTCAGTAATATGAATGTCCAGATCATCCCATAAGCAATGAGGGCCACCAAATAAGGATATCCTCAAAGAAAACAACTGAAGAGCACAGCTCCAAATACAGTAAAATTCCTTTAAGACCACCTTTGGGACTGTTCAAAAGTGGTCTTTAAGACCACTTTTGAACAGTCCCAGCGGTGATTTCTTTCTAGAAGACACTGAATGAGTAAACACATAGAAAGAATTACCGTTTAAAAGCGAAGTTTCATCGTATTCTTAGGAGGAGAAACTTGATGTTAACCTTTAAGCTACTGAGAAAACAACATCTGAAAAAAGTTGTCTGCTTAATATGTCCTCTGCCGAATCTTCTTGCAATTTTTCAGAAATATTTTTTCATATAGGCAAACAGTGTAGACCCAGATCAGACTGCTCCTAGAGGAGCAGTCTGACCTGGGTCCACACTGTTTGCAACAATGACTTTTAAGTAACTGGCAGACGACAAAGCAGACGACAATTGTCGTGATTGGCATGTTATGGGTTAAAATTGCCTGAATGAGACAATTTAAACTTGTACCCACAACAGAGGTTTCTGAACTTCTGAAGAGGTCTATATATTAAACGCTTGACACTTATGACCCACAAAGAGGGTTGACGCCTCGTTAAACACAAAATCCCGCCCCTGCCCATCTTGGCATGAAGAAATAGATGGGTTGCATGATGCTTCCACGCAGAGCTGAAACCGACCGCACACGGGTACTGGTAAACGTGTTAAGAGAATTTAAGCCTGCCCAGGCAAAGCGGTGCAAGTCGGCCCATTCATGCTTATAACCCCTATTGGTTTCATTGGGCGACAGGGCTTGAGATGGCATTTCATCTTAATGTCGGGTAAAAGTCCCACAAAATTGGAAGTCGTTATAACACTATTTTGGTCATTTAGTAGACATTGCTTCCACTACCAATTTTGTGGGACTTTTACCAAATGAAATATGACATCTCAAGCTCTACCTCCAAATCAAACAGCTAGGATATATGTGCAAGGACGGTCTGTCTCGAACCACTTTGCCTGGCTAAAAATAGAACTAAGCCGTTTACCAGCACTCATGTTTGGTCAGTTTCAGCTCTGGGTGGAAACACCATGCAGCCCAATATATTTCTCCAAGCCCCGATGGGCAGGGAGGAGTGTTTCAAAGAGGCCTTAGTAATAATGTGTATGTTTCTACCAGGCCTCATACTGACCTATCTCTTCCGTGCCTGAAAGGCCTGATTTTGCAGCCTTAACCCATAACCTCCTGAACAAGATAGCCATTATCTTTGCAAACAGTGAAGATCCTAATCAGATGGCTTCTGGAGAAGCCATCTGATCAGGATCTACACTGTTTGCAATGCAGTTTGTACACTGAAAGAATACATTATATCATGTAATTTCCTAGGCGGAGTCAGAAATGGGTGTGGCTAGATAAATTAATTCAGCAAGATAAGGATAAAATACTCAAAATTTAATTAAACAGAATAAAGGAGGAAAAATCAAAATACCAAAGCCTGAAATCAAGGTAAAAATCAAGCTCTAAAAAGCCTGAAATCCTGCAAATGCCTGAAAAATATGAGGGCTGTTCTACTAAGTTGCATTGATTTTTTCTTACTTCACAGTGACCTGTCCCTCAGTAATTAGGTCACACCCCTGTCCAGTAAATGTACATGTGATGTATGACTGGGCCTCAGGAAAGATGTGTGACATATCAAAAATATTTGTAATTATATTCATATAAATTATACTTCATTTTTTTCTAATTTCTCCCCTTAACCCTTATCTTGCTGAATATTCATTTAAGCCACACCCATTTCTGTCTAACAACCAATCAAAATACTTGATATACTGTTTCATTCAAATTCGCCAACTAATTGACAAACAGTGTACAGTTTAGTCCTTTTAGTACTCCACTCATAATAACACGTCGTCACGGTTTTGGTTATAACACGGCAAGGTCTTGCCTCCCAAATTGTCATTGATTTGTTTGATTTAAGGTTTAACATCCCCGTCAACACTGTAAAGGTCATTTTGAGACATTGCTTCCAATTTTGTGGGAATTTTACCCGACATTGAGATGAAATGACATCTCAAGCCCTGCCGCCCAATGAAACCAATAGGGTTTATAATGCATGGACGGTCCAACTCGCAGTCCTCTAAGCGGTTTACCAGTACTTGTGTGCGGGTCGGTTTCAGCACTGCGTGGAAGCATCATGCAGCCCATCTATTTCTTCAAGCGCCAATGGGTGGGGGCCGTCCCAAATTGTCATTTCACTATAATTTCCCAAATTGTCATTTCACTATAATTTCTAAATAAAAATATCCCTTTATAACACGGTCAATCACTTATAACACGGTCCTGTTCTATGCAGCCCAAACATAGGATTATAAAGGGACTGCCCTGTATATAGATCCTAATCAAATTGCTTCTGATCAGATGGCTTCAGGGCTTCAGTAGCCATCTGATCTGGATCTACACTGTTTGCAAGGGTATATAGGGGTTGTCATGTTCAGCGGGATCTGGGTTACATCTCAATTCTGAGAAAGTGCAAGGATTACACTATTTGCAAGATGAGCTGTACAATATAAACTGAAATGATAACAACCCAATAATTATGTCTCATCATGAAATAAAATACCAATGATTTTGCAATTTTACGCTATATATAGTAACAAAACCAGTCTGTCACTTTAAAACCCAATAAAATGTACATCATATGGCCCCAAATAAGAGGGGTTATCCATATATTATTTTCCTTATTACTGCACAAAAACGTATATTGTGGGTACTCATTAGAAGCGCCTCAGCGAGGCGCTTCTAATGAGTACCCACAACATATGTTTACGTGCAGAAATAAGATAAATATCATTACTTTTCAGGTGAAAAAAGTGCCTTATCTGGAGCTATGACTGTAACAGTGCGTCAAACAACAAATAAAACGGAAATTGTGAATTCTTTTCTTACATGACTGCATCTGAATTGGGAACTGCATATTTTGTATAAATATTAAAATTTAAATACTGTTCACGGTTGTTATGTAAAAATTATCTTGAGTTTCATATCAGGAAGTATTTGCAATTTGCACAAATACATGTAAATTACCTCAAGCAAAACATAGCAAGAATTACACAAAATTATAAGTTTATGAGTTTCCAGTCAATTTTTAAAAAATTTGTGATTTTTTTATGTGTGTGTGTGTTTTTGTACTGCCCCGGCCCATCGGGGCTTGGAGATATAGACTGGGCTGCACGATGCTTCCAGGCAGAGCTGATACCAACTGCACATGAATACTGGTAATCCGCTTAGGAGGGCTAAGCCTGCCCAGGAAAATTGCTGAGAGTCGGCCGTCCCCTGTTTATAAACCCTATTGGTTTCATTGAGCAGCAGGGATTGAGATGTCATTTTATCTCAATGTGGGGTAACAGTCCCACAAAATTGGAAGCAACATCTCCAAAATGACCTAAATTGTGTTGAGGGGGATGTTAAACCTCAAATCAAACAAACAAAAAACTTCCTGTTTGTTTGTCTGAATTGAGGTTTAAAATTTTGGGGATGTTGCTGAAAATTATAACTGCTTTCAGCGATGAAAGATAGAATTATAACAAACAGGTATGCTATATACTGCACAGTAAGGTGTATTTTTACAGTTAGGATAATGACACAAATTTGCGTCATAATAGACATATACCATTACAAGTAAAAACATTCTTACAGCCCATTATTAAACAGGCCTGAGCAGTGCAGATTCAGATAAGACTGCTATGTAAGAGCAGTTGGATCTGAGTCTCTGTAGTTTGCCTTCAACATGCACAGTTTTTAGGGCTCTAATCAAATTGCAGACAAAAAAGGCTACATGTACATGGTCTAAGCCTTGTAAATCAGGGTACTATTTCGCCAGACCTAACTCTCTATGCATTATTACGACGAGGACAAATTCTCCGGCGGTGACTAAGATATATAATCATGTCTTCTGATAATGTGATAAGATCAGAAATGTAACAATTTGATCGAAACAATAATTGATACAGGTAGCTATCAGGCGTTGGACAAGATATACATTGTAAAACACCCAACTTACGAAAAACAAAACCACCTACAAGTGAACCAGAAAGGTTAAAACTACACCACAACCTCTTTATATATAGCACTATTAATGGGGTCCAAAGCAGAATTGTTTGATTTAACGTCCCTGTCAACACTGTATAGGTCATTTTGGAGACATTGCTTCCAATTTTGTGGAACTTTTACCCGCCAAATGAAACCAAAAAGGGTTATATATACATTAAAACCTGTCTTTGTGGCCACCTCTAGTAAGTAAGCAACCTGTCTTAAGCAAGCATCTATTTTGTTCCTAAAAAAGGGAAAATTCATTAAAATCCACCTGTATTAAGCAAGCACCTGCCTTTAGCAAGCAAATTTTGATTATCCCTTTGGTGCTTGCTTAATACAGGTTGGACTGTATGTATTGGGCAGTCTGACTCACACCACCTTACCTGGGCAGGCATAGTCCTTCTAAGCGGTTTACCAGTACTCATGACTTGTGTGGTCAGTTTCAGCTCTGCTTGCAAGCACCAGGCAGCCCAATCGATTTCTCCAAAACCCAATGGACGGGGGCGACTCACAAATGGCAAAAAAAAAAAACAAAAAAAAAAAAAAGGTTTTCTCATGATATGCAACATAATCCCTTGGGCACAGGTACAATGTGCAAGGCCTGGAAGATGACAGGAAGGACAAAAAAGATGTGGTGATGGTCAGACAGTAATGGCTCTTAACCCTTATCTTGCTGAATATTCACTTAAGCCACACCCATTTCTGTCTATCAACTAATCAAATTACTTGATGTAAAATTACTTGATGTACAATTCATAAACTTAATGCCAAACAGTGTAGATCCTGATCAGATGGCTTCTTCAGAAGCCATCTGATCTGGATCTACACTGTTTACGAAGATAGGGGTTGTCGTGAACAGCAAGATAAAGGTTAAAGATGAGTAATGAGTTCAGGTCTAGAAAAACTGCACCAAAGGGCTTATAATACTCACCATTTCTGATGAGCAAGTTAGAGTGATTTTTTTTTTTTTGGTTTGGGTTTTACGGCCCTTTCAAGATTATTTCACTCATATCGAGCCGATCGTTAATCAGAGGTGGGAGAAAACCGGAGTACCCGGAGAAAAACCACCTGACCTTCCGTTGCAGAACTTGGCGTCTCACACCTGGCCCGAGCGAGGCTCGAACCTACGGCGGTGAGAGATCTAATGGCTAAGAGTCTGCGCTCTTATCCACTAGGCCACGGAGGCCGGTCAAGTTAGAGTGTATTGTATGGGACACAGTAAATCCTTTATGGAGACAATTTTGCCCAATCAGTTCCAATGACACTTAAGTTTGTGTTTGTTTTGTTTTTCTTGGTCTTACGGTCCTTTCAACAATATTTTACATATCGTTAATTGGGTGGGCAAAAACCAGCGTACCCAGAGAAAAACCACCTTACCTTCCATTGCAGAATTTGTCGTCTCACGTGAGCCAGGCTAGATCCATTAGGCCATGGAGGCCCACATATTAAACAAGAGCACCGCATGCGGGTGCCAACGCTCGGCTGCAAAAATTCTAAGTCGAAAAAGGTGCATAACTGTGACAAAAATATTTTGAGGGTTACCTCACCTATTGGTATGAGTTCCCCTTTTCATAATGAACAACTTTTCCGAGTTTCAAGTAAATATGTTCAGTAATGACAGAGATATTACAAAATGTCCAAGTTTTTGCATGACGACGACGCAAAAATTCTAAGTCGAAAAAGGGGCATAACTGTGCCAAAAATATCTTGAGGGTTACCTCACCTAATGGTGTGGGTTCCCTTTTTCATAATGAACAAATAGTCCTAGTTTCAAGTAAATATGTTCAGTAATGACAGAGATATTACAAAATGTCCAAGTTTTTGCATGACGATGCAAGAGCTATGACAATACCTCGTTGTTTTCTTCAAAAACAGCCGAGCTAAAAAACCACCTGACCGTCCGTTGCAGAACTTGGCACTCACATGTGACCCGAGCCTGGCTATATCATCTAGGCCACAGAAGCCCACATATAAAATATGAAAAATTATCCCTACATTATCCTCATTATGCTCCACGCAGAGCTTTATCCGACCGCACACGAGTACTGGTAAACCACTTAGAGGATCAAAGCATGCCCAGGCAAAGCGGTGGGAGTCGGACCGTCCATTCTTATAAACCCTGTCGGTTTTTTTGGGCGACAGGGCTTGAGATGTCATTTCATCTCAATGTCGGGTAAAAGTCCCACAAAATTGGAAGCAACGTCTCCAAAATTACCTATACAGTGTTGACAGGGACGTTAAACCTCATATCAAACAAATCAAACAAAACCCATGTAAACCCAAAATGACCTATATAGTGTTGATGGGCATAGCACCAGATAGACACTTTTTTCATCCAAAAATTACTGATATTTTTTCTTATTTACACATAAAAACAAATGTTGTGGGTACTCATTAGAGCGCCTCGTTGAGGCACTTCTAATGAGTACCCAAAACATGTGTTTTCGTACAGAAATAAGAAAAATAATTTGTGGGTACTCCACTTATCTGGGGCTATGTCGCTATGGTAATAGTCTCCTTAAGGGTATATTGTGGGGATGCAATTCTTCAAACAAACAGAACAGAATGTAAGGTTAAATTAACCCATATCTTACTGTTCACGACAACCCTAATCTTTGCAAACAGTGTAGATCCAGATCAGATGGCTTCTGAAGAAGCCATCTGATCAGGATCTACATTGTTTGACATTCAATTTATGAATTTGTAGGAATAAATTACATCAAGTAATCTGATTAGTTCAAGGTCAGAGATGGGTGTAGCTAAAATGAATATTCAGCAAGAGAAGGGTTAACCCAGGTACCTGATCAGGGCATACAATATTTGCGAACAGAATTTTCATTAAAAATAGAATAAAAACGAAAAAATAGGCCTGACACCCCTTATTTAACAAATGGCCTTGTCCAACATATAGCAATGGAAGAGTCCACCAGTAAACAATGGATTAAGAGTAAATTGTGCAGATGTAATTCTTCAAACAAACAGAATGTAAGGTTAAACTGTTAAGTAAATTAATAACACAATGAAACTACCACTTATTGTGTTTATTTGTGCTTGAGCTGAATTAAAAGTTCCATTAATTAGGCAGTGAACTGTATAATCTGATTAAAAATTTTCAATTTTAGCCTAGGGTTAGTCAGTGGTCTGACTGTCTGATTTGAAGTTTAACGTCCCCGTCAACACTGTAAAGGTCATTTTGGAGACATTGCTTCCAATTTTGTGGGACTTTTACCCGACATTGAGATGAAATGACATCTCAAGCCCTGCCACCAATGAAAACAATAGGGTTTATAAGCATGGACGTGCAGACTCGCACCGCATTGCCTGGGCAGGCTTAGATCCTCTAAGCGGTTTACCAGTACTCGTGTGCGGGTCGGTTTCAGCTCTGTGTGGAAGCATCATGCAGCCCATCTATTTCTTCAAGCCCCGATTGGCGGGGGCGAGTTAATCAGTGATGAAAAAACATAGTAAAATGAAGCTTTTGGTCTGGGTGGGAGTTTAATGGCCCAGTCAACACTATTTAGGGCATGTCAAGCCAGTCAAATTTCCGAGCCACATTTTTCCTGGGCATTTAGCATTTAGCAATAACAGACAAAGTTCTGATCTTCTTTAACCCATTGTATGCAGGAAACCCCTAAAGGGGTACATGTACCTTGGCAAGCAGTGCAGGCCCAGATCAGACGCCGCAGAACGCGGCGTCTGATCAGGCCTGCACTATTTGCTAACAGAATTTCCCATCATCTATAGAATAAAAATCTATATACAGGCCTGATGCCCAATATATGACAAATGGAATTGTCCAACATATAGCAGTGGAAGAGTCCACTAGCATACAATGGGTTAATTATTGTTTGTTTGATTTGAGGTTTAACGTCCCCGTCAACACTGTAAAGGTCATTTTGGAGACGTTGCTTCCAATTTTGTGGGACTTTTACCCGACATTGAGATGAAATGACATCTCGAGCCCTGCCACCCAATGAAACCAATAGGGTTTATTAGCAAGGGTGGTCCCGCCTTGCACCGCGGTTCCTGGACAGGCTTAGATCCTCTAAGCGGTTTACCTGTACTAGTGTGCGGGCCGGATTCAGCTCTGCGTGGAAGCATCATGCAGCCCATATATTTCTTGAAGCCCCTATGGGCGGGGGCGAAATGGGTTAATTAGCGTATTAGGGAGGAGTAACCATAGAAAAGTTTTCAACATCAATCTCCACAAAAAAAATGTTGCCGACACAGGATCGAGGCATTGAACTCTTGACCTCACCATTACCAGTCAAATGTGCATCCAACTGCTGTTCATTATGACAAATTTTTGAATTTATATACTGTTTATTTGGAGTTTTAAAGCCCTATCAACACTGTATAGGTCATATCAAGCCAGCCAATTTATCTTTCCAAAATTCCTGGGTACCCTCATACATGTACATTGTATGCTAGTGGACGCTTCCATTGCTATATGTTGGACAAGTCAATTTGTCATATATGGGATGATAGGACTATTTTTTCGTTTTTATTCTATTTTTGATGGAAAATTCTGCTAGCAAATAGTGCAGGCCCTGATCAGACTAGCCGTGTTCTGATCTGGGCCTGCACTGTTTGTCAAGCCACCCCTTTAAGGGTTTCCCCACATACATTGGGTTAACCAGTAAACTGCAGAAACTATATCTTTGTTTGGATGCTATTACATGGCTGTTTAACCCTTCTCTTGCTGAATATTCACATTAGCCACACCCATTTCTGACTTTGAACCAATCAGATTACTTGATGTAATTCATTCCTACAAATTCATAAATTCAATGTCAAACAGTGTAGATCCTGATCAGAAGCCATCTGATCTGGATCTACAGTTTCCAAAGATAGGGGTTGTCGTGAATAGCATGATAAAGAGTTAATTGCTTTCTAAGTTGGACCCCAGCAATAGTGTTAATAAAAAGGATGTGGTAAGGAAAATTGCTGTATAAAATGGTTTAACAACTAATAATAATCCCACACGCCCCCACGCCCACACAACTTGAGTCTTCGGAAAAGTGACATTTTAACCCTAATCCTGCTGTTCATGACATCCCCCTGGAGAAATAGATTGGGCTGCATGGTGCTTCCATGAAGAGCTGCAACTGGCACACATGAGTACTGGTAAACCGCTTAGAAGGACAGCCTACCCAGGCAAAGTGGTGTGAGTCAGACCGTCCAATGCATATACCTGTAAGCCTTTTTGGTTTCATTGGGCAGCAGAGCTTGAGATGTCATTTCATCTCAATGTCAGGTAAAAGTCCCAAAAAATTGGAAGTGACATCTCCAAAATGACCTAAATAGTGTTGACGAGGACGTTAAACCTCACTTCAAACAATCAAATCAAACATACTGTTTCCACATGGGTTGACTTACATGATGTAAGAAACAAGAAATTTATATACAAAGAACTGCTTGTTTTCCCAATAAATGTATCATTTTTCTTAGCTTTGGGTTTGATAACCTGGCAGATAATGTGCTAATGGATTTATCTGATCTCCACAATGATGATAAAAACTTTTCCGATGCCTACAGCTCTACAGAAACTTATTTTTATCCCATTTTGCACTAATGGAATCTTCCACCTCATACATGTACATATACACCACAACCATATCAACAGATAAAGTAAGAATTTTGTGATAATTTAAGGATAGTTTTCCTTATTTCTCCATATAAACCTATGTTGTGGGTACTCATTAGAACCGCCTTGGCAAGGCGGTTCTAATGAGTACCCACAACAAAGGTTTGTATGTGGAAATATTCATTGGGCGACAGGGCTTGAGATGTCATATCATCTCGATGTCGGTTAAAAGTCCCACAAAATTGGAAGCATTGTCTCCAAAATGACCTTTACAGTGTTGATGGGTATGTTAAACCTCAAATCAAACATTATATGGAGAAATAAGGTAAACTATCTGTCAATTATCACAAAATTCTTAGGTTATCTGTTCCTATGAGGGCTAGACTCCGATCAGGCTGCACATCTGCGCAGCCTGATCATCCCAGTAGATGAGACTGTGCAGCCACACAGTCTGAACAGTGTCTACATTGTAACAGCCTCTAGGCTGTTGAAATCGAGACAATGTTTGGAATTTAACGGCCTAGTCAAAACTATTTTTGGCATATCGAGTTGGTCTTAGGCTTTGACGTAAGAGGTAAACAAGCACCTTTGAGGAAATTAATACAGGGACATCACAGCACGTGCAAAGCAAGCGCTTTCCCGACTTCAGTGTTATGCAAGTGGTGGAAAAATACATGCATCACCAGTCATACATACACATGTGTGTGCTGAAAATGAAGTAGCCTGAGGCTGTGTGTGTTGGTGATAATTAATTCTGCACTTTACACATAGTAAACCTGTAAAATGAAATTAACCCATTTAGTACCAGAAACCCCAAAATGGGTATTTGGCAAACAGTGCAGGCCCAGAGCAGACGCCGCAGAATGCGGTGTCTGATCGGGGCCTACACTGTTTGCAGCAGGCGCAGATCAGACGCCGCAGAATGTGGCGTCTGATCAGGGCCTACACTGTTTGCAAAAAGTTCAGCCATTTTCCTAATTAATTTTGAAGAAAACACAACCTGATTTTGAAATGGACTCCTGCTATATAAAAGGAGGAAGATTCCATTTGGTACAAAAAGGGTTATATCAACACAAATCTTTTCTCTGTTCATAACCACCCCCTAGTTTTGCAAGTTTGTATGTGCGAGCCAAGCTTCATGCAAAAGTCATTGTAGTTCCATGATTAGTCCACAAAACACACACCCTCAAAAGACATGTGCCATTCAAATTCATCTTGTGCAATTGCAAACTTAGAATTTCACTATCTGTTATGTAGCAGACGGCATTTTCAAAGCATTTTTTTCTTCATAGAACATTAGATTTGTCATGATACGAATCGCCAACGGTTATGTCAATCCTTATTTTACTCTTCAGACTAGAAGGGATTGTTGTCTACAGTGTTCAACCTTAACCCAAGACCTATGGACATTGTCTAGTGAAAAGCCGGTCAGGTCTAGTACGGCCAGTGTCTGGCTGGTCTGAATGGCCCAGTTGAAAATATGCCACCACAGTTATTAAAATCCATATTTTGAACTCATTTACCACACAGTTGTTTTTTCTATGTAAATATATAATAGCATAATGATCCTTAGTATTGGGACAGACAGATCTAAGCAAACAGTGCAGACCCAGATCAGACTGCTCCTGAAGAAGCAGTCTGATCAGGCTCTTCATTATTTGCCATTCTCTCTGCAACTGTTGGATTCATTGCTGGACCATGAAACAAATTTGTTAAAATTTTAGGAGAAATACAGCAAGTCCTCAAGGTTTCCGAATTTTTAGGATTTTTAAAGGGCTTTAGATAAGGCTGTGTACCGCGTAAATTACGAAAATATTTGTTAGGATACTCCTTTTTTTCAAATCTGGGGCATATCAGGTACGAAAAACAAATAAGCATTACGCATTAAATATTTTTTGAGAGCGTATTTTGTATTTTTTCGCCCGTTGTTTACAAAGTCAAAGAAAACTGTAGAGAATATCCGAATGAATTGAGTAGAGTCCCTTTGCTTCGGTAAATGATTAAACCGCACCAAATATGTAGCGTAAGCCGATTGGTATACGGCAGAAACCTTGTCCTTGTTGCTGTGACTCAGATAAAAGGCGTACACCACCTCGATTACAATCATTACAACCCGTTCTAAACCGAAAGCAGCGTGAATATTGACAAAGCAAGAGATGAGGACGACCTCCAAAACAGCCGACAAAAAGGGCTGAAAATAATTCGGAGACAATCCTTAACTTCTTTTCAGATGATCAGGAGCCTGTCTCTGTCGCACTTGTGAAAAATGTCCTGACAGATTTTTGACCCAGTAACTGATTGTAACATTGCCTGTAAGGAAACACGATGGGTCCAAAACTCAAACTTCCATGATCGAAGGGTGGAAGAAAATATATCCATGGACAATATATGAAGAAATTGAGAATATGGTTTGGAAAAGGAATAAAAGTTTAAAGAATATGAATTTCTCACTCCATACCTTTGACCATAAAGTAAAGCTCATATTCTTTTATTTCACCCCAAAGACTCTTTGGCCACAATAATCAGCCATTTAAGTCCTGCTATCCTCCAAGAGAACTGAACCCCAAAAGCTAGATTTCTCTGTCAACAAACTGCTCAGAAGAGATTTCCATATGGCATTGTTTTGACAGATTTGTGGCCAGGCTTACAGCTTGTTTTCTAATAGACACAGATATTGAATTTGTGTATCTATGAGAAAACAAACAGTACATCTGGCCACAAACCAGTCCATAAAAAACATTGTGTCCAGGCTGCAAAATAAAGTTTTTTGGTTTATTTTTCAGTACTCTTTACAATTTCTCGTTACTCCTTTTTTTAAAAAAAGAGAAGACGAGTACTGTACTTTTTGGGAAAAAAATTATCTAAAGCCCTGAAGGTAATAGAAAAAAATCTGATGACTGTAGACCTAATGTCTCACTTTTGTATGGTTTTCATCATTTCTTCGGTCCAGTTGGATTAAGGTCAGGTCCAGTGCAGCTCAAGAGCTACAGGATCACCTTGTCCAGTTAAAGTTAATGTTTGAACCTTGATCTAGGGCTGTTGTCTGCTTGACAACTGACACCCAACAATATTCAGTACTGATCCAATCAAATTAACAAGAAGCGCGTAAGCCCTTCAATAAGCTCTTGCAATTCCAAATACTGATCCTATTTTCAAACTAGAGAAACTGAATACCAGTGGCCCCAAAATCTGTTGGTCTATGCATGAATGCAATAAGCTTTTTCATCACTGTCAATGGCTGATCCATAACCCAGCCGTTATTTATAATATTATTCGGTTAACCAACACAGCCCATTGCTCGGACCCAGAGTTCCATGTTATAACGAGGTTCAGAGTCCCCTAATCTGTTACTATGAGATACAAACAGCTTACCTTCCAATCTGTTCCCCGACTGTGTACTTGTTGGTCAGAGGTTCGGTAACGATTTCAGTACTTGGCCTGTACTTCGAGAAAGCTTGATCACTTGTTTTTAGGCTGTTATGGTAATGTAATCCATTCAAATTCATAATGAACTGGTCTCTCTCATCTCTTGTCTAACCCATAATATGACCTGTAACATACATAAAGGAATGTTCATATCTCAATAAGCAAGATGGATACTATGGAAATATTTTTTTAACCCTTGTCCTGCTGAATATTAAATTATGCCACACCCACTACTGATTATCAACCAATCAGATTACTTGATGCTAATTATTGCAACAAATTCACAATCTGCATGACAAACAATGTAGATCCTGATCAGATGGCTTCTTCAGAAGTCATCTGATCTGGATCTACATTGTTTGAAAGATAAGGCATATCCGGGCTCAGCAGAACAAGGGTTAATTAATTTATTGAAGCACAAATCCCCCAAAGGAAAAAGGCTAACCACCTTTGGCCTGGCCGAGGACAGAATCCAAGCCCCTGGACTGACAAGCAAACACTCTACCACGTTGCTATAAAAGCTGGCTTGTAACGCAAGGCAGTATAAGTGTGCTATCAGGTGCTATATACCAATACCCTATGACATTCTCCTCCTCCACATTGAAATTCATCCTTGAAGTCCAGGGAGTCACAAATCATATGAAATGGTACTCAAGGAGTTCTAATGCACAAGTGGGTTATTTACGGTGGGCGCTGAATGTAACAGGCGAAAAAGAAAGCCAACCACCTTTGGCCTGGTGGAGGATCAAACAAAGGCCGCCAGGAGCCAGTTGTTCAAAGCCTCATTAGCTTAATGAGCTCGTAAGTAGTCATATTGTTAACTGTTCTAGCAAGTACAATATCTAAAATTTTGGTACTTTTGCTAAAAAATGCATTTGCAAAAGCTGCTCACATTTTTTCAGCAAAAATATTAGTTTTTCCACCATACTGAATGATCAAAGTTTTAACGATTTGTTAGCTAAGGATGTTGTTAGTTTTGAACAACTGGCCCCAGATTGATAAGCAATCAGTTTACCACGTCACTATAAAAGCCGGTTCATATTGCAAGGCAGCACAAGAGTTTGTTATCCCCACGTTTTTAAAAAAAGTGGGGATATTGCAATCGCCTCCGTCCGTCTGTCTGTCCGGCTATCTCCTCCTAAACCGTTAGCCGGAATTCAACCAAATTTGGTATGCGAGTTGCTTACATGAATGGCTTGCGCAAGAGCACATTTTTATTTGTCCCCGCCCCCAGGGGCCCTGGGGAGGGGTCAAAAGGTCAAATATCAATAAAATTCAATTACAAAGTCAATTTTGAAGATTTTGATGCCAAACTTTGCACATGTACTTAGTTATGAAAAAAGTAAAACATATTGAACGGGATTTTGGCTGTGACCCCTAGGTCACGCCCTGGGGGTCGGACTTGGGGGCTCGGGGGTCAAAATTAAAGTTTTTCAGAACATAGTCATGTTGCATATCTATGCGAAGAGGATAATGGGTAGAATAAACTACAAGTAAAATTTTGACCCTGGGGTCAGATTGGGGCCCTGGGAGAGGGGTCAAAGGGTCAAAATTTAAGTTTTTTGGAACATAGTCATGTGGCATATGAAATTGAAGGGCATGATTAGTACAATATAATACAGGTAATATTTTGACCATGGAGTCAAATTAGGGCCCAGGGTGAGGGGTTTTCGGTACTTGGCCCCTCTGTAGAAAACGTGGGGATTTGCGATGGCGCGCCATCGACAGTATTCTAGTTTTGTTTGATTTGAGATTTAACGTCCCTGTCAACACTGTAAAAGTCATTTTGGGGACATTGCTTCCAATTTCGTGTGACTTTTACCCGACATTGAGATGAAATGACATCTCAATCCCTGTCGCCAAATGAAACAATAGGGTTTATAAGCATGGATGGGCCGATTCGCACCACTTTTCCTGGGCAGGCTGAAGATCCTCTAAGTACATGTAGTTTACCAATGCTCGTGTGCAGGCTGGATTCAGCTCTGCATGGAAGCATCATGCAGCCCATTTATTTCTTCAAGCCCCAATGCACGGGAGTCGACCTGTTCGCTACATGTATGTAACCAACCAGAAAACCATAATTAACCGAGAAGTTTCTCAAATAATACTTTGGTGGCCGTTGTATCTGCAGTTTGATTTCTTGTTGGAAATGTCCAGGAATACTTGTGAACTGGTCGGTTGCAACCAAGATACATGTATTTTCATAACTCAGGGTTGGAAAATTCTTCAAAATTTCATAGCAACAGATAAGATGCGTATTTTGTGAGAACTGAAAATTAGTTTTTGTCAGTTCTCCATAAAAACCTATGATGTGGGTATTCATTAGAACTGCCTCAATGAGGCTACATTCTGCGGCATCTGACCTTCATCTACACTGTTTGCCAATATCCCAGCACAGGTGTCCTGGCTTTACACATTACCCGCTTTACAGTGACAAAAATGCAAGGTTATAACTAGGGCTGGCTAATTGGAGCTGAAAAGACTAGAGAAAGCGACCAGTGGGTCATGTATACCCCCCGCCAGCGCCATGCTCTGATATATCTTTTGAGCTTGCATTTAATATGAATGAAGATGTCAAGAAGCTATAAGAATCTATAAATGTGTTTGTAAAAGCTAAACCAAACACAAAATTTCTAATGCCTGGGCTATAATAAGGATAATGGGACGATGATGACAACCAACATTTATAAATATAATCCTAGGTTTCCAGGGCTTTATCCAGGTATTTTGGGAAAAGGCCCCTGGGCAACATTGGGAAAATAATACCGACAAAATACCAAAATTGGGAGCACAATTTCATCAGAGTAATGCCAGGATGTTAAATTTTGCTCATGATAGTCTTATGAATTTGATAGTGAAGCAGTGCAATACAGCTGTAGCTTCACTGTGGTGAATTTTCACCTTGACTATCCAGTGTTAAACTCTGACGATAAGTATGGTTTTCTCTGTTCCTTTTGTGCCTTTATTTTTTGCATTTTTTGGGGGAAAAATATGATGAAATTGGGAAAAAATTAGGCTATTTGGCATTGGGAATGGGGCCGGATTTCGGCCCTGCTGAACAGGCAGAAAATGCCCTGGTTTCTATCTAGTTTTAAGCACAACAACTTTCAATTAGGGTCTAGTTTTTTCATGTCGTGTTTCCCTTTGGTGTCTCTGATGGGAGCTGTGGGTTAATTGTATCGATTCCTGATCATTGCCTTCACTTCTTTTTATTTCCCGCCGTGCGGTAATACGGTAGAAAATACTGAAGTTGTCACGGTCAATAATGGTACTTTTTCAAGTTAATTGCTGACATGTCATAACACCATAACTGATTAGCAACTTAAGATACGGTTATATAAACTCATTTACCTTGACATGCATCATTAACACGAGCTGCAGCCGATATATACTTAAAAAATCTGAAGTGTCAGGGCAGCGAGATAAGAGATTAAAAGAAAGCAGTTTAGTTTACAATTTAATGACCAACCACAAGACGAGGACCCCTCCATCTAAAATGAGTCCAAACTTTCACACAAGCAAGTTCAATGCGCACATCAAAGTTTTCCGCCATCCAAATCACCGCCCACAAACTGCTGCTACCATTTTTCTGCATTCGATCGGTAAATAACGTCATCCGACACATGTTTAATGTCATTGTTTTATTTTAATGAGGTGTATCTCTTTCATAAACTAGAAATGCGTCCATAGGACACGGAAGTCCCCGCCTGATTATAAAATCCATCAAGAAATAAGTTATTGACCGCGTTTAAGTTTCGGACGCACGGACGGATGCAATGCTATATGCCCTTTCCACCATTCTTCGAATGGCGGAGGCATAAAAATGTTTGGACCCGGTAAAAAATATTTTCTCGATAGCTAAACGGTTGTGAATAGAGGTGGATAGAAAACAGCGCTTTGCACAGCTCCCGAATTATCCCTAGAAGCTCTGTGTCAATATAAACCAAAAACAGCGTTCAACTTTTCCCGCCGGCGTCTGCTATTCGGCACCAAAACATACCCATGCATGAGATAGTAGAATAGTCCGTTTTTATTGTCGCGCCTGCTATTAGCATGGCGCGATATAGGCACCCGGTTTTCCGTCTGTTCGTCCGCCCGTTCGTAAAGGCGTCAACATTTGCGACCACCCTAGCGTTCACCCTAAGGTTCAAGTTTACCACAGGCGCGACATAGCCTTCGGCGGAATTCTTGTTATGCATATATCTATCATCGGATGTTTTTATTATGCATACATCTATCATTGGATGTAGCTTATAGTCTGAGGAGCGATTAAATCATTTTCACATTGATTGTGGATAAAATTTTATGACTGGGGGATAAACGCAAATTAGAGACATAACTTGACCATATTTTCACACCTTGTTCAAGTTGGCTTATCGAAAGCGCCGTTCACCAGAAATGAAAGACACACACTGCAGGGCAATCATCTTTAATTGGCAATTATATGACAGGGATTGTCATAATTGAACCGTTATAAATACCCTGTTAGCTTGTCTCTGAATTGTCAACAAAACGCGACCGTGCAGCAATTATTGTGATTTACTTACTGGTCTAGTTTTACCCTAATTCAGGACTCAAAAGACTAACAGTTGTAGATGATTTTTTTTTCACTTGCCCGACTGGCCGTTGTATGGTCAAAGTGCACCTGCCCAGCACGATTTCGGACTTGTCCCGGGCGGCCGGGCAATGGATTAGTCAGCCCCTGGAAAAATATTTTTTTTTTGGCTAAATTCTAAATTTAGCATACCACCCAATTGAGGTAAGGGCCAAGTATGACCGATTCAGTATGGCTCAGTGGTTAGTGCACTTGCCTCTGATGCTAGAGGTCCCGGGTTGGATCCCTGGCAGTGGCAATAAAATTTCGGTGTCCAAACATGCTCCATTGGCATAATTTGTAGGGATGAATGTCATAAAGTGCAGCGTCCTTTGGATCGGGACGTTAACTGGAGGCTCCCTGTGCAGGGAGAACCATCCCATGTGCAGTTGAAAGATCCCCACCGTAATTACATGATTACTGTGTATGCTTTCATCCTGCAAATGCTAGGTTCCCACTGTCGTGTGATCCGTTACGAAAGCCACGATTGGGCATTCATAGCTGATCGTGGAATTTTCTCTGAAATTTCAGGTTTGGATATGAGGTGATGAGAGTCGATACGTTCTGATACGATTTGCTATGCTCGGATGAAATCCAATCACGATTTGTCAATTTCAGCTGTCACGACGTGCCACAATCTGCTCTCCCATTCAGATACGATTGAATGCCTTCAGATAGGATTGTTGCGATCGAGTCTACGATGGGTCTCGATCTGAACAGATCAACATGATCGTGTTCCTCGAATTGAGACGATCTGATATGTGCAGATAAGTTCTGATACGCTTATCACGAAACGATGCGCTCAGTTACAATAACATAGGACTGTGATCTTGATGTTTTTCACGATCATGATCGAGAGTGATCACGATTTGAGCTACGACTTGACCCAGACAGGTATATATACAGCCGGATTGACCATGGACTTCATTGTTTTTTTACTAACCCGAAACCATTGATGATCGCAGGAGTTGCAGATGATGACAATGTGGCATTTTCTCAGACTGGAATGGTTCAGGCTCCTGGGATGGGACAGCCTTGCCTTTTCCCTTCTTGACTCTTGTACCACTGGGCGGCATCTCTCAAAGGCTCTAAAATACTAGCAAAGGCCTGTAACTAGGTGTACTCTCTTCAAGAGCAGATCGCTGAATGAATCGCATTAACTCTTGTCCAGTATACATATGGGTACGATAACTCGTAACAGATCGTGAACGTTCGTGTAAAGGTAACTGGTCAACTCGTACCTAAGTCAACTCGTACCTGTTTTTGGTCAACTCGTACCCCCTAGTCAACTTGTACCTCTTTTGGTCAACTCGTACCCCATGGGTAGGTGGGGTACTCTTTTTTTTTTTTGCCGAACAATAGCTGAAATGGGTCCTTACTTGCCCCGAGACATGTCTTGAGTTCACCGGAGGCCAGAGAGAAGTACTTTGGGCCCTTTTATAGTAACATGGTTTTCACAGCGCGGGGATATGCGATGGCGCGCCATCAACCTGCTCTAGTTATCATCATTTTTATTGTTACATGTATTATTATTTTATTATTATTCACTTTTAACCAATTCAGTATCAGAAACACACAAAGGGGTACATGGTCAAACACTGCAGGCCCAGATCCGACGCTGCAGAATGCGGGGATAGGCGATGGCGCGCAATCAACCTGCTCTAGTTATTATTATTTTTATTATTGTTATTATTATTTTATTATTATTCACTTTTAACCTATTCAGTACCAGAAACCCACAAAGGGGTACCTTGTCAAACACAGCAGGCCCAGATAAGACGCCGCAGAACGAGGCGTCGTATGATCAGGGCCTACGCTGTTTGAAAAGGTTTAGCCACTTCGCGAATAAATTTTGAAGAAAACACAACCTGACGCCCCTATTTTTCGAAATATAGAAGAAGAAGAAATTTTATTCAAAATTCCGAAAGGCTATAAAGCCCTTGAGGATATAAATATATACATATAATGTGATGGCGATAACAGCATGTGTCTGGCCATAGTAACCCTCTTTACCCAATTGTATGCGGGAAACCCCTAAAGGGTCACCTTGGCAAACAGTGCAGACCCAGACCAGAACGCGGCGTCTGACCAGGCCTGCACTGTTTGCAAACAGAATTCTCCACCAAAACAGAATAAAAGCGAAAAATGGGCCCGACACCCTTCATACGACAAATGGGGCCGTCCAACATAGAGCAATGGAAGAGCCCACTAGCATATAATGGGTTACACACTATAATATATAAGATGGAAAATTCCATTTGGGTTGTCAAACACTGCAGGCCCAGATCAGACGCCGCAGAACGTGGCGTCGTCTGATCAGGGCGGAAGCTGTTTGAAAAAGTTTAGCCACTTTCCGAATAAATATTGAAGAAAACACAACCTGACATCCCTAAATTTCGAAATATATAAGATGGGAAGATTCCATTTGGGTTAATTTAATTAATACTTTAGTTAATCGTGTACCGATTAATGTGGGTGTAAAAACGATTATCGGTACTAGTTTAATCTAAGCGTCCTTCATTAAAGACTGTTTTTAATTGCTTTAATTTTGCCGGCGAGCGGCTTTTTTGTTCTGACAAAACTTAATGACACGCAGGCATTTAAGGTCAATTATCTTTTGTGTATTATTTTCTTTTGAATTGCCGATTACTGGATAAATAAGAAGTACAGAATCCTTGCAGTAGCATTCATCTTTGAAATCTCTTACTGAGAATCAAAGCTTAAAACTTTCATCAAAATGTCTGATTTGTGCATTGCATGTGGTAAGGTTGGACGTCAGCATGCTGTAAGTTGCGATGTCTGCGACCGTTGGCAGCATCTTCTTTGTGGGCAGGGATCAGCCGAGGGGGCGATTCGGGCGACTTCTTCGCCCGAAGTTCAAGAACTTCGCCTAACCGGCCTGGAAAAGAGAAGTTGACTTCGCCCTGTTTTTTCCGACTTTTTTTTTCTTTGTCTCCAGGATCGGCTTTTCAAATGCGAAGTAATATCCATCAATAAAGGCGCAAAGGTTATAACAAAAACACCTATTGATAATCCGATAATTAATAATCCAACTCCATGTGTGAATTGCTCGACTCAGAAACTGACCACCTGTAGCGTTGAGCACAAGTTGTCAGATCAGTTAATTATGTAAATAGGTGAATTGGGTTAGTCCAGATCGGCATCTTTGATCTTATTTCATGGCCACTTAGACTTTGAGTAATCAGACTTGCCCGCGCAGCATGAGACAATCAGTCTTTTTGATCTTGGCAATATGATTGACGCATGAAAAACGTGCGTCTCATTTTACATATCAATATAAGATAGATAGATAGAGGTGCAACTTTAACCCTTTTTTACCAAATGGAAACTCCCTCCTTTAATATATAAGGAGTTCAATTCAAAATTTATGGGTGTCAGGTTGTTTTCATGAAAATTTATTTGGAAAATAAGTTAATAACTGAACTTTTAGCAAACAGCGGAGGCCCTGATCAGACACCGCGTTCTGCGGCATCTAATCTGGGCCTGCACTGTTTGCCAGGGTACCCGTGTTGGGGTTTCTGGTATTAAATGGGTGAACAGGATTACCTAAACAAATAAAAAACGCTATGTCAAGTCCCGATCAGGCGCTAAGATGGAAACTAGAAAAAAGGGAATATAGGATATGATAGATGAAAAGAACATATAAAAAAAAACTGCCCCATTGCACCTGCAGCAACTTGCCGGCATATCACGTTCGCACAGATCGAAACTCCCGCCCGACTGCACAACATGACTCATAACCTCTAGGTGCGATTAAATCGGTTGTTTCCATTTAGTGCCCTTCAGTGACTAAGTGAGCGGGACATAGAGGAAATGAAAGTAGTTAAGTATCTGATGTCTGATTATTGCTGCTTTAATCGAGATACCGATGTGCATAATCATTCAGCAAGTGCAACAGCAACATTGGTAAGTAATTCGCAACGATATCACACCCGCACACTGTATTTCTAATTGCAAATAAACAATATTTACGGAAATTGCCGAAAATTCGGCTTGACAATTTCAGTAATTTAGTCAATTTCCTCGAACCTTACTTCTCCCTCTTGTCCCTCATTTCGCCCTGCGAGTGCTGGAGGAAGAAGTCACTTCTCCCTGCTTCCTGGGCCTAGGATGATCCCTGTGTGGGACAGGTAATACAATTTTAATTTATTAGATATTTTTAGACTAGTGATCAATTTATTTATCTATTCATTTTATTTATTTATTGCAATTGAATGGGAAAATTATCCTGGCATATACGAAAACACGCCTATTCAAATATAACGAACAAGTCTTCAGTTGTGGATACTCTTTAGCCGTTATTACCGATGATAATAACAATAATAATATTATTAATTATAATTATGCAAATTGTGAGGTAAAATCGACCATTTGTTTTATATTGAATGTGTATGCTATGACAATGTTTCAGGTCGCTTGAAGATGCCGCTCCTAGCGAGTCCTTATAGGTTGAGAGTACTCGTTAGAACAGCCTCAACGAAGTCGTTCCAACTAAAGATCACAACCTATGTTGAAGTATAAATAAGAAAAAAAAAAACAACACGGATTTTCGTAAGAAAAGTTGCCATTTTGGAGATGTGAAAAACGCACTATATTGCACGGATGTGTTATCGTAAAGTAACAGTAATAAGGAATATGTAACATTTATGTTAGCCAACATTTATGTTTTGAGCATATATGAGAACAAATTATAATTGTATAACTACATTTTATTTGCAAATGAGCATGAAATGCAAGTTCTACAATTATATTTTTCTCGTTATTTTCATTTACATATTTACATATGAAGTTTGTCTTATGTTGAGCATGGTGTTATGTACCAATCGAAAACGTGACAGATCGTGGGATATCGCAACACATCTCAACAGAACGCAGTGTTTGACTGGTCCAAGATCGACCCCGATCACCACGACTTGGAATCACGATTAGCATAGATTGTTGGCACTCATTAGAGCTGCCCCACAGGGATAGTTCTAACGAGCACTCATAAATTATGTCTGGCTAAAGGGATATGGGGGTCATACACATGAAGGCGCCATTTTGGCGCACGTGCGTAATGGCGTCATGTACACACTATGTATTGTATTCGTCATCGGGAAAAGGATCAGGAGTGTGCATAGACCATAAAGTTGACCTGTATATATGTGTACTAAAGCCAAACTTACCCCCAAACAAATTTTATTTTACTAAGGTACGAGTTGACTTAGGTACAAGTTGACTAAGGTACGAGTTGACTTAGGTACGAGTTGACCAGAAACCCGTGTAAAAAGGTAACTACCCGTATCTACTCGCATTTACCCTTATCTTCCCGTATCTGATCGCGAACCATTCGTGACAGGTCTTGAGTTATGGGACACGACAGAGCATAAGAAATCGTGACAGATCGTGGGATATCGCAACACATCTCAACAGAACGCAGTGTTTGACTGGTCCAAGATCGACCCCGATCACCACGACTTGGAATCACGATTAGATGCGATCTGTCGCGCTTTGTAATGATGCAATACGATGATTTCGAGTTGACAATTGATCGTGTTGATCATGGAAAATATTTGAACTGTTCAAAAATTTTCTACGATTAACACGACTGAACTCAAAATCTGATAGGATCACCATGATGAGCCCACGATCAAGAGCATGATTTCAATCGTGGTGCGAATCGTGATAGTGGGAACATAGCAAAACCTGGAGTGCATGTAATGTACACCTGCGGTGATGGTCAAATGTGACCGACGCAGAATCAGTAGATTGACAGATAGATAGCTAAATATTACCCCACCCACTGAGTAAGCATGACAACAAAAAACAATGTTTGCTATCCTCACTTCAGTCTCAGATTTCAACGAGTGAGCGAGTCCTGCATAAAACAGAACATATATATTGGAACACAGTATATTTCAGGACAGTTTATTCTCTTTTTAACTACATACTTTGATGAAAATAAAGTATCCAGCAACAAAATATGTGGAACTTCCCTGTCGAGTATTTCTATACTGGTAACGAGGCTTGGGATAACACCGGGTAAAACGAGTTACCGTAAGAAGCAACAAGTTTGTGCTTTCCTCCTGCATAGGACAACCCTGCAACCCAGTGCAGAGGTCACGGGTGGTTTCACCCGTGAGTCGTTTCGCCCGTGAGTCGTTTCGCCCGTGGGTCGTTTCGCCCTGAGTCGTTTCGCCCTGAGTCGTTTCGCCCGTGGGCGTTTCGCCCTGAGTCGTTTCGCCCTGAGTCGTTCCGCCCTGGGTCGTTTCGCCCGTGGGTCGGTTCACTCTGATTTGGTGGGTCGTTTCGCCCTTATTTTTTCGAGGTTAGATATGTTTTGGTATATAAAGGGGTTGATGAGTGTATGGGGGTCCCGGCAAATATTGTAATATCCTCGTTTGGTGCTACATTTGACCTTGAACTACTTTTCATGGTTCACTGGCTTTGAAAACTATTGAGTCAAACCTAACGTTCACCCTATTATTTATATGTTAAATTCTCAAGAACTGTAAGAGTTTAATTAATGATACTTATAACAAACTTGCATCTTGGGTTGACAGCGATAATTCAAGCATCCGTATTTGACCGTGACCCAATTTTCACGAGTCACCAACTTTGGAAAATATTGCGTCAAACCTAGCAACCATCCTACCATTCAAGTTAATTTCTCAAGAACTATAAGAAATTCGCCATTGAACTTTGTAACAAGCTTACATCTAGTGATGACAATTATAATACAATTATCCATATTTGACATTGATGTAAAGGGACTTATGGCTGTCAAAATTACTATGTATCTGTAATGTAATATTATGCACTGATATATGATGCAGTGATAATAACTTATTATTTATGAAGAACGACAATGTGTTCAAACTATTATTTAATAAGACGACTGTCTCTAGCATATAACAAACATGATCATAGCTACAAGAGAAGTGTGGTATTTTAGAAGCTGAAAGTAGTTATATTCAGTGAGGTACACAGTGGGGATTGTCATCAGTTTACTATGAGGATTGACTAATAATGTAACATCTCCCTTCTTTAAAAGAACAAAGATTTAAACTCAATTAAACACCTTGAAAATCTGACATATCAAACTTATAGTCCCCAACTAGCACAAGAAAGTTCAGCCAGTTCAGTGAAACATTGATATTTGCAAGGCAGACAGTTTTTTCACCAGTCTGAGTAGCTGTAATTAAAAATGATTGGTAAATCTATGATGCTGTTGTTCTAACAGTTTTCACACACACTTATCTGACAACTTGTTGATAAAGTCAAGTTGATTTTCAGCAACATGAGATGAAATATATTCCAGGATAGGGAGAACTATTTACGTTTTCGTTAAAATGTCAGGATTTATACCTCACATATGTTATTATCATTATCCTGTGTCATAGTTCACATAGATTCAATTATTTTTGGCTTCACAGTACGACCAAAGCGTGTAATATATGGCATCATGTCATTCTTCCTTGGTGGTATAACTGAATCAGTATTATTATTTCGTGTGAAACTGCTTGTTTTGCAAATTTGAGGCTCCTGAAGGGATTTTCCCTTTTCTTCATTTCTAACTGAGGGCTGATCAGAAAGTGAATGATCAAGTGTAGATTCAAAATTTGCTTGATAATTTGGAATTTTTTCCTTGGATTTCAGAAGATGACGTCTATTGCGTCGATAAACAGCACCGTCTGGTGTCTTAACGGAATACGACCTACCATTGTGTTTTTCCATTACGACAGCTGGTTTCCATGTTTTGTCACTTTGCTGAATTCTAGCAGTGTCTCCTATACTGAGTGAAGTCTGTGTTTTTGAACCTTGATCAAAATATTTCTTTTGCTGTTGTTTAGCACTTTGAATGTTTTCTTTGATTTGTTCGGTAGGGGGTGTTTTGGGTAACAGCTGATCAAGGGTGACTGGTAATACAGATCTCAACTTTCTCCCCATGAGTAACTGACTAGGAGAAAATCCAAGTTTTGTGGGAGTTGTGCGGTACTCTAGTATGCCCAAATATGGATCTTTTCCTGCTGATTTTGCCTTAGCGAATATTCTCTTACAAATGCCCACCATTTTTTCAACCAACCCATTGGACTGACTGTGTTTTGGGGACATTTTTGTCAAAGAAAAGTCCCAATCTTTGGCGAATTCTAAGAATTCTTCTGAGCAAAATTGTGGTGCATTATCGGAGAAAAAGTTCATAGGAATGCCATTTCTGGCGAAGGTCCTTTTTAACTTGGCAATGATTGTACTGGTTTTCATGCTGGGAAGTTTCTGTACTTCAAAATATTTACTGTAGTAGTCTACAGTAATGAGGAAATTCTTGTCATCCCAAGTAAATATGTCAGAGGCGATGTTCTGCCAAGGGTAATCTGGGACCTTGTGGGGTATAAGAGGTTCTTTGGGATTCGAACTTCTTCTTTCAAGACAGATAGGACAGCTTAATACCATTTCGGTGATTTCGGCTGAAATTTTGGGCCAAAACATGACGTCTCGTGCTCTGCGGAGAGTTTTGTCGCAGCCAAAATGTCCTTGGTGTAATATTTCGAGCATCTTCGGTCTTAAAGCACTCGGAATTACTATTTTCTGGCCCTTCAAAATTAAGCCGTCGACAACTGTCAATTCGTCGCGAAAGTTCCAGTAATCTAGTACCTGCTCAGGACAAAGATGTCTCTCGACAGGCCAACCTTTTAGAATATTCTGTTTTAGCTGATCCATTTGTGGATCCTGCTCAGTGTGTGTCTTAATCTCTTTCATTTTGCGATCACTGATTGGTAGACTCGACAACACTGTGTGGACATGTAAATCCATACCCTCAGCAAGTTCTGGGTATGTATCTGACACATATCTACGCGAGAGCGTGTCGGCGACAGGTATCTTTTTTCCACTCACGAAATTAATCTCTATGTCATACCGCTGTAATTGCAAAAGCATGCGTTGCAGTCTCGGTGGGGCTGCATGAAGGGGCTTTTTCATGATAGATACGATAGGTAAATGGTCAGTTTCTACGTGTACTTTGCGACCGTATATGTATTGTTCGAAGCGCTTACATCCGAACAAACATGCATATAGTTCTTTCTCTATCTGTGCATAGAGGGTTTCTGTGGGCGTAAGGGACTTGGACGCATATGCGATGGGCTTACCATCCTGCATAATGGTAGCACCTAGACCTGACTTTGACGCGTCACACTGTAACGTTAGTGGCTTCTTTGGGTCATAATATGCCAATACAGGGCCTGGGGTTTGAGTGATAATGTCCTTGACTTTCTGGAAGGCATCAGCCTGGGGCTTATCCCATGTAAACTCCACATCTTTTGTTAAAAGCTTACGAAGTGGACTTGAAAGTTCTGCCAAGTTTGGACAAAATTTGGAAAGATAGTTTATCATTCCCAAAAACGTTTCCAGTTCTGCTCTGTTTGTGGGAGGGTCCATATTGCTGACAGCGGAAACCTTATTTGGCGAAGGCTTGATCTCCTTTGAGATCAGCGTGAATATTCTGAGAAATCAGAAATAAATTATTGGTTTAGACTCATATTCTAGACAGGTTTTTAATTATTTGGACCCAATTTTGATTTATATCAGTCTTTGTATCGACTGCCTATTCGAAATTCGCAAATTGCAGTACGTTTCCTCTGGCTTTCTTTGCCGGAACATTACAGGGTCACTGATGAGGCTTTATTAGCCGAAACTACGTAGTATGACCCATCTTCTTTCTTATGAATGTTTTCATTGCTCTTAAAGGAACTTATTTTTGATTTTTATTGACCCCTTGGGCTGTCAAAATATGACCAAAGTATTCAACCTGCTGAACCCCGACTACAAGTTTGTCCTCATTAAATCTGATACCCTTTTCTAATGAACGTTTAATTACGTTGCGAAGGTTCTGATCGTGTTCATCACGCGTTCGCCCATAGACAAGGATATCGTCAACAATAGCGACAACCCCCGGGAGGCCTTCTAGGCACTCGTCAATTTTTCTTTGGAACTCATCCTGACTTAGTTTCAAACCGAAAGCAAGTCTAAGGTAACGGTACCTTCCGAACGGCGTATTGAACGTTGTTAAGAATGAGGACTCATTTGTCAGTTTAATAGCCCAATAACCGCTCCGGGCGTCTAACTTAGTGAAGTATTTCGCACCTGAGAGGTGAGGTAAGATATCCTCAAGCGTTCTCATGGGGTAATGCGGACGCAGAATGGCTTTGTTCAGATGCTGTGGGTCTAGGCATATTCGAAGTTTGCCTGTATGTTTATTTTCAACAGCGACCATTGAATTCACCCACTCAGTTGGCTCAGTGACCTTGGCAATAATGTTTTGTTTCAACATGCGATCAAGTTCCTGTTTTACTTTATCCCTCAAGTCTTGGCGGATTTACTATGGGAGAAATGGATGGATCAAGTTGAATTTTACATTCACCTGGAAATAAACCTACACCTTGAAATGCTTTAGCATACTGTGTCAAAACAGTAGCTTTCGTGAGATGAGTATTTTCTAAGGGTTGAGAGGCTTGTGTCTCACAGGATAACACTAACTTGATCAATTCCAGGTCAATACTAGACCTTAAACCAAGTATGGGAGAGGAACATGTCTCTACAATGTAGAAACAAAGGTCTTTCTTTCTGCCTGTGCGTTTGCAGGTTAATGTGACGCAACCTAATGCATTGAGTGTATTACCACCATAGGCGGTCAGTTTGGTTGTAGGCTTTTGAAGTATATGATGTAGATTTAGCTTTGTGTAAGTGTGATATGGCAAAATGTTAACCTGGGAACCAGTGTCTATTTTAAAATTTATAGGTACAGAATGTGGTCCTACCTCAATTTCCACAAATGCCTGATCATTCACAAACTTACTGCTCTCCACACTATCCACAAAGAAATCATCAGAATCACTATTTTGCACATGTGAATCATAATTCCTTTCAGAAACCTCATGAACAGACTTTTTAGATCTACACACGGTTTCGAAGTGGTTCCATTTATGACAGAAATTACACTGTTTGCCCTTAGCCTTACACGTTTCCGACTTTGTGTGTTTATAGCCACAATTTCCACACTTGTCAACTGCATATCTCTGTTGCACTGGTTTGTCCGTGCCTCGAGCGCCTCTGTTCCTCTGTCTTCGACCCGGTTTCCCCTGTGGTTTAGGATTCGTATGTGTGCCCTGCAGTGGCGACTTCTTCTGGGTGGCGTTACTTATGTAATGTACCTCTGTAGGAGCAGCCATTGTCTTAAGTTGCTCCTGTGCATATTCATAACTTTGAGCTATCTGAATAGCTTTGTCCAGAGTGAGTTTGTCCCCTTCGTTAATGAGCTTCTCCCGGATTTTGACTGACGTCACGCCAAACACGATTCTGTCCCTGACCATGTCATTTTCATAATCTCCGAAGGCGCAGTCCTTAGCTAGGAGTTTTAACTTGGTAATAAACTGTTCAATGGATTGTGTCCCTTGTACTTCATTATTAAACTTAAAACGTGTGAACACTGGGTTTAATTTGGGTCTAACATGTGCTGCAAATCTGTCATAATGTGGTTTAAGTTTCTTTTTGTCGTCGTCGTCCAATACCCAAGTGTTATAAATGTCACGACCCTTTTCCCCTACCCATAGGAGAAGATAAGTGCATTTCACCTCTTCCGTCTTTGCTTTAAGTGGTCCATTGAACACTAATTCCACATGTTGTTGGAATTTTTTCCAAGCCTCAGGGAGGTTGGATGACTCCCAGTCCATACGCGGCTGTGGAATACCTGATAGGTCCATGTTCACAAGTTTAAATCCAAGTTTTAAAGCTTAATTAATGAACCGTTTATTGTCAGGTAAGTAAATCCGCTTATTCTGACACCATGTAATATTATGCACTGATATATGATGCAGTGATAATAACTTATTATTTATGAAGAACGACAATGTGTTCAAACTATTATTTAATAAGACGACTGTCTCTAGCATATAACAAACATGATCATAGCTACAAGAGAAGTGTGGTATTTTAGAAGCTGAAAGTAGTTATATTCAGTGAGGTACACAGTGGGGATTGTCATCAGTTTACTATGAGGATTGACTAATAATGTAACATGTAAAATGTGATATTTTTCTCATTTCTTATTGTCTATGTTTAGAAACTGAAATAAGAATAATAAAGTATATGTGTATAAAGTTGGGTTTAGGGGTGGGGGTTCTTCATCACTTGCTTACATCCATTTTTTTCTGCTAAACGAATTCTGGTATTTTGCACAACTCAGACATTACATATCAGTCTTTGACAATCAGATATGAGCCTTATCACGAAAAACAATAATCACTAACATTTTGTTGTAAAGTAACTGAATAACTGTCCTTTTGGCTTTCCGTTTGAGATGTAGTTTCATCTCAATGTGGGGTAAAAAACCCCCCACAAAACTGGAAACAACGTCTGCAAAATGGCCTATGCAGTGTTGACTCGGACGTGAAACCCCAATCAATCATTCATTCATTAATTCACTTATCCATGTCCGTATATTCAACCGTTCATTCGTCCGTCCGTACATCTACCAATGTACAACTCCATTCATTTATTCATTCGTTTATCCATTCAACCGTCCATCCGTTTACCATCCATTCCGTTTGTCACTCCCTTAAAAATATAATTGCGGCGAAACGACCCGGCTTCGGTGCAGAGACAACTTCGTCATTTTAAGCTGTATTTATCAATCACACCCGGTAGCCATTTTTCAGTCACACCCGGTAGCCACGGTACCTAGATTTACCAGTATCACGACATATGTTGTTTTCTCCAGGTATCGTCATCTTAAGATTTTGAGCGACAGTAACTATACTGCCTTGCTGACATGATTCCCCCGAACATATTCTCCCCTTTTCGTAGAGGTGGACAAAATTCCCCGGGACATAATCCCCACCCCCGGACATACCCCCCCCCCCCTCGCTGTAAGTCAGGTCGGACACCCCCCCCCCCCCCCCCCCTGAAATGGGTTAGAATAGATAAAAGCTATCACTGATGCCATGACTAAGTCTTAATTGCTAATTAAAGGAATCCATATTCCTTTTAAGGCAATTTCAATATAAAGTATGTGTTGGCTTGATTATGAAACCAATTAAATACAATTATGCCCTTTTCACTTTGATCTAACAAATATTTGATTAGCAGCTGATTACAGAATTAATTTGTTGATTTAATGTATCACTTTTGAAAATTAAAGGTGATCATCATAATTGAACAAGCATTATCAAGTCGGTTGAATGGCTTTAATCTCTTGCCATGACTAAATAAGAATGTTTGTTTCATTTCAAATGTTCCTGTTCATTGTAAAAACTATTTCACTGTTCTGTATTTTGTCACCTGATGTACTTGTGCAGTGATTTGAAATCTGCAGTTTTCAAAACGACACATGTATATACAGATCGATTTATAAAATTTAGTGTTCTAATTGGGCATGTGGAGGCGGGGGCTTTCTAACAGCAAGGGGGTGGGATTTTGTCCGGTAGGGGTTTTGTCCGTGGGATTTTGTCCAAATAAACAAATGATGGGGATTTCGTCCGCCTCTACAAAAGGGAGGGGGGTATGCCCGAGGAGATTCTGTCCGATGGAGGGGGGGGGGGGGGGGTGGATTTTGTCCGTGATTCAGATTGACCAAAAATGGAATCAAAATACCGGGCACAGTCCTGATGAATAGATTGCATGTCGTTTGAGGAGTCACCAGTAACAATTCAGATTCGAAATACCGGAAAGATGATGCTCCTTGTCTATGTTTTGTAGTATAATGAATAACGAAGAATGTTCATAAATAAATAAAAAAAAATCTATAAATGTAGCAGGTCGACCGTGTGGCTCGGTAGCTCAGTCGGTAGAGTGTTCGCACGGTATGCGAAAGGCCCTGGGTTCGAGTCCCGGTCGAGTCATGTTCTTTTTCCACCCCTGTGACATTTGGTGGCCAGTGTGGATCCAGCACCGCGTCTGAGGGCATGAAAGAGTATGAAAATAAGTCTCGCAGCCGGACTGGATAGGACTTAGAGATTCGGGACGAATCTCATGAGAAGAGATTCGGGACGAATCTAATTAAGCAGGGGGAAAATGTAGCAGGTCGACCGTGTGGCTCGGTAGCTCAGTCGGTAGAGTGTTCGCACGGTATGCGAAAGGCCCTGGGTTCGAGTCCCGGTCGAGTCATGTTCTTTTTCCACCCCTGTGACATAATCTTACATTGTCTGTCTATCTACATGTATCTATCTTGTTATACTGAGTAGGTCACCTTTGGATATTACCTCACTTGTGATGCAGTAACAGGAAAACCTTATACATGTCGTTGGCCAGATTGGAATCTAGGCAGATCCTCCCTAGATCCGGAATCTGCATGGGCCAGATTAGAATTCTAATTTGGTCTAGGCCAAATAAGAATTCTAATTTGGTCAAGGCAGATCCAGAATCTGTCTAGGTTAGATAAGACTTCCAATCTGGCTAGGATCTGCCTCGACCGAATTGGAATTCTTAAAAATGGGACAAAGAAAACAAAACAAGAGGGCCATGATGGCTCTGGATTGCTCACCTGATCCATAGTGTAACAAATGGGCCCCAGGGAGGGCCATTATTGGCCCCAGGGCTTTAATGTGCATAATGTTGAGGGAGGTCTTAAAGGTGATGCTTCATACCAAACATCAACAAAGGCTATAATTTGAACAATCTTGGCAAAGGTCCACAAGATGAAGCTACACACCAAATATCAAAGACCTGGGCCTTGCGGTTTCAGAGAAGATTATTTTGTTTTAAAGACATTCCCTACATAAGCCTATGCAAAGTAGAAGTAAAACAAAGATCAGGAATCGATACAATTAACTTACTCCACCCATCAAAGACACCAAAGGGAAAGAAACACAAACATTAAGCGACCAGACCATAATGGAAACCTAAACAAAGGAAGGCATTAAGGACAGTTACTTTCCCACAAAATGGCCATATGGCCATCCAAAATAAAAAGACACACGTGATACACACAGTAAGTAACAAACAACATCATAAATAAACCGCCAAAGAAGAACCGCCTTGGAACGGTCAGTGGAATGATTTCCACTGGGGGGGGGGGGGGGGCTTAAATCGATTTTACGTGGCCACAATCCTCGCCCTTACTTCCGTCGCGATTTAGACAAATAATTTGTTCAGTCCGCATGAAGGCCTCCTAACTCATCAGTGCAACATCTCCGTGAACATAAAAATCAAAGAACCACAGAGGTGAGACAACGGTGAGGACTCGACAGCAAGAAACCACTGAAATGCTGGAGCAAAAGAAAACCAACAGTTAGACTCCGATGGGCTCGACCAGAGACAGAGCATCAGGCAAAACCGAATGGCCCGGGGCTATTAATGCGTAACTATACCAAATTTAGTGACACAGAGGCCTTTCTGATATTTAATCTTCATCAGTATGCCTAAACCCCAAAGTTTAAAACCGACACGGATGATGGACAAGACCCGGCAAACACAGCACACCCCCTCCGAGCACACACCGACCGACGTAGCTCATGAGACAGGTCAACTGGAGGCATAAGGCAAGAGACACCTACCAGGGAACTTATAGGCGTCCCCCACCGAGCCAACATCAGCAAACATGGCCCACACTCCACGGAAGTCCCGGGCACCAGGAAGGAGATGCCCAAAGTAGAGAGACTTGCAAAATTGATAATATTACAAAAAGTGGCAACCAAATCCGCTAAGATACATGTCCCACCTGACAAGTCAGTCTTAGTTTTAGAAAAATTAGAAATTTATACTGCAAAAAATAAAGGTCTAATATAGTTATTTAAATTATTTAAATGCTCGAGGGGATTTTGTCCGAGAGGGGAGGGGGGGGGGTGGATTTTGTCCGTGATTCAGATTTACCAAAAATGGAATCAAAATACCGGAGCACAGTCCTGATGAATAGATTTCATGCCGTTTGAGGAGTCACCAGTAACAATTCAGATTCGAAATACCGGAAAGATGATGCTCCTTGTCAATGTTTTGTGGTATAATGAATAACGAAGAATGTTCATAAATAAATAAAAAAAATCTATAAACTTACATTGTCTGTCTATCTACATGTATCTGTCTTGTTATACTGAGTAGGTCATTTTTGGATATTACCTCACTTGTGATGCAGTAACAGGAAAACCTTATACATGTCGTTGGCCAGATTGGAATCTAGGCAGATCCGGAATCTGCCTAGGCCAGATTAGAATTCTAATTTGGTCTAGGCCAACTAAGAATTCTAATTTGGTCCAGGCAGATCCAGAATCTGTCTAGGCCAGATAAGAATTCCAATCTGGCTAGGCAGATCCTGGATCTGCCTCGACCGAATTGGAATCCTTAAAAATGGGACAAAGAAAACAAAACAAAAGGACCATGATGGCTCTGGATCGCTCACCTGATCCATAGTGTAACAAGTGGGTCCCAGGGAGGGCCATTATTGGCCCCAGGGCTTTAATGTGCATAATGTTGAGAGAGGTCTTAAAGGTGCTGCTTCATACCAAAAATCAACAAAGGCTCTTGGCAAAGGTCCACAAAATGAAGCTACACACCAAATATCAAAGACCTGGGCCTTGCGGTTTCAGAGAAGAAGGTTTTGTTTTAAAGATATTCCCTACATAAGCCTATGCAAAACCGAATGGCTCGGGGCTATTAAAGCGTAACTATACCAAATTTAGTGACACAGAGGCCTTTCTGATATTTAATCTACATCAGTATGTCTGTTAAAACCCCAAAGTTTTGAAACCGAAACGGATGATGGACAAGACCCGGCAAACACAGCACAACCCCTCCGAGCACACACCGACCGACGTAGCTCATGAGACAGGTCAACTGGAGGCATAAGGCAAGAGACGCCTACCAGGGAACTTATAGGCGTCCCCCACCGAGCCAACATCAGCCAACATCAGCAAACATGGTCCACACTCCACAGAAGTCCAGGGCATCAGGAAGGAGATGCCCAAAGTAGCGAGACTTGCAAAATTTATAATATTACAAAAAAGTGGCAACCAAATCCGCTAAGATACATGTCCCACCTGACAAGTCAGTCTTAGTTTTAGAAAAAATAGAAATTTATACTGCAAAAATTAAAGATATCATATAGTTATTTAAATCAGTACTTGAGTACTGACGTCAACACCGCAGTATCAACCTCAGCACTAAGGAACTGAAACTGAGGTGATGATACCCTCGGGGAAGAACGAATCATCCACCAGCAGAGATACCGACCCAGTGGTTGCAATTAATGCGTAACTATACCAAATTTAGTGACACAGAGGCCTTTCTGATATTTAATCTTCATCAGTGTGTCTAAACCCCAAAGTTTTGAAACCGAAACGGATGATGGACAAGACCCGGCAAACACAGCACATCCCCCTTCGAGCACACATCGACCGACGTAGCTCATGAGACAGGTCAACTGTAGGCATCAGGCAAGAGACACCTACCAGGGAACTTATAGGCGTCCCCACCGAGCCAACATCAGCAAACATGGCCCACACTCCACGGAAGTCCCGGGCATCAGGAAGGAGATGCCCAAAGTAGCGAGAGCAAAGTAAAGTAGCAAAGTTGGCTATATAAGTCTGTGTAAAAGGAAAGGGGACCGGGTAGGGGGCATTTGTGGCCCCAGCGCTATAATTTGAACAAGCTTGGTAGAGGTCCACTAGATGAAGCTCCATTCCAAATATAAAAGACCTGTGCCTTGCAGATTCAGAGAAGAAGGTTTCTAAAGATTTCCCTTTATAAGTCTATGTAAAACCAAAGGGACTCGGGGCGGCGACATTTTTGGCCCCAGGGCTATAATTTGCACAATCTTGATAGAGGTCCACTAGATGAAATTTCACACCAAATATCAAAGACCTAGGCCTTCTGGTTTCAGAGAAGAAGATTTTTTTAAGATTTTCCCAATATAAGTCTATGTAAAACCAAAGGGCCCCGGAGCGGGGACATTTTTGGTTTCAGGGCTATAATTTGAACACTCTAGATAGGTCCACTAAATGACGCTTCATACCAAATATCAAAGACCTAGGACTTGCGGTTAGGGCCCCGGCATTTTTTGCCCCAGGGCTATAATTTGCACAATCTTGGTAGAGGTCCATTAGGTAAAGCTTCATACAAAATATCAAAGTCCTGGGCCATGCAGTTTCAGAGAAGAAGATTTTTTAAGATTTTCCCTATATAAGTCTATGTTAAACCAAAGGGCCCCGAAGCGGGGACATTTTTGGTCTCAAGGCTGTAATTCGAACAATCTTGATAGAGGTCCACTAGATGAAGCTTCATACCAAATATCAAAGACCCTGGCCTTGTGGTTTCAGAGAAGATTTTTAAAGATTTCCCCAATATTAGTCTATGCAAAACCAAAGGGCCCCGGAGCGGGGGCATTTTTGGCCCCAGGGCTATAATTTGAACAATCTTGGTAGAGGTCCATTAGACGAAGCTACATACCAAATATCAAAGTCCTGGGCCATGCGGCTTCAGAGAAGAAGATTTTTTAAGATTATCCCTGTATAAGCCTATGTAAAACCAAATGGCCCCGGGGCGGTGTCATTTTTGGTCCCAGCACTTTAATTTGAATAATCTGAGTAGGGGTCTTTGAGATGAAGCTTCATACCAAACATCAAAGACCTAGGCCTTGTGGTTTCAGAGAAAAAGATTTTTAAAGATTTTCCCAATATAAGTCTATGTAAAACCAAAGGGCCCCAGAGCGGGGGCATTTTTTGCCCCAGCACTGTAATTTGAACAATCTTGGTAGGGGTCCACTAGATGAAGCTTCATACCAAATATCAAAGACCTGGGCCTTGTGGTTTCAGAGAAGAAGATTTTTTAAGTTTTCAGTGAAAATAAATCTATTTTTTTGGCTCCTGTTACCTAGTGCAACGGACCGGAACCATTTGAACAATTTTGAAAGGGGACCACCTAAGGAACATTCCTGTGAAGTTGGGTCAAAATCCTATCAGTGGTTTAGGAGGAGATATCGTTTGAAGAAATTGTTTATGCACGGACGGACGGACGCACGACGGACAAAAAGTGATCCCAAAAGCTCACCTCGTTACTACGTGACGGTGAGCTAAAACACAACAACATATTTATGTCTATTTATATATGTTTTTACTATTTCTACTTATTTTATTTTTACTACAAACAATACCGTGATCATAAATAAGTTTTAAGCACTATATCATCACCCTACAGCACGCTGATTTAACTATTTTCTTTTAAGCTCATTATGAAAATATGCCTATCTAAATATATTGAATATTTTACCACCAAAAATGAAACTTTTCAGATAAAAATATTCTGATATTTTTCACATTTCTGTTCAAAACATAAATTCTGGGTACTCTTTAGAATCGCCTCAAAGAGGCGATTCTAACGAGTACCCACAATCTATATTTGGAACCGAAATTTGACAAATAATATATACCCCTGTAAACCATAGCTTTAGTGTATAAAAGTGGGGTTTAAGGGGGTCAAAATTATATAGGCGTGTTTGCTTGATGACTTATCAGTATCAGATATAAGTGGAATATAGTCTATTTTATAAGGGAATTTGCTCCTGGAAGTGTTAATTCTTTACTTTAACGCTATGCTAACTTTAAACGGTTTGGTGTCTCATAAAATGGGACCTCAAAACGGATTCAGCAACAAAACAAAATGGGAAGTTCTATCAGGCAAATGGATTAAAATTACCTAACAAAATCAAACCGATTTTATAAATGATATGTTGATGTTCCTTTGGCATATGTTTAGTGAAAATTCCATTGCTTCAGTCGTACAAAACTAACATCGGAAGGCTGTGGATGACATTACGAAAATATGCCTATACAACTACCAGGCCAGGGGTCGAATACTTGCAAAAGTATTCGAATACAAATACAGATACTTTGCATTTCACGAATACAGAATACAAATAAAAAACAAACATTTTTTTATGAATGTATTCGAATGAAAAACACAAATACTTTGCAAATGTATTTGGATTCTTTTGGAATACTTTTGAATACATTTTTATCAAAATGGACTTAGATATATAGCAAAAGGAGGACTTATAAAATACAAAAAACACCTGGTGACTGTAGTAATGTTTGGGTTATAGACAGATACACATATCTTTGATTTCTCTGGAACAAGTTAAGACACAATCAATGAAGGTGTGCAAGATTTTGTATGAAACAGGTCAAAAGCTAATCATTACATTACGTAAACACACCTACATAATTCTGACCCCCTTGAACCACACTTTTAGACAGTAAAACTGGGGTTTACAGGAGTAAACCCTATTATTTTTATTTCAGCTCTAAAATACAGACTGTGGGTACTCCTCATAACAATACACACAATCTATATGTTGAGCAGAAATAAGAAAAATATCACAATTTTCAGCTCGGCTGTTTTCGAAGAATCCGACAAGGTATTGTCATAGCTCTAGCGTCTTCGTCGTGAAAAAACTTGGTCATTTTCTTACGTCGTCGTCGTGCAAAAACTTGGACATTTTGTAATATCTCTGTCATTACTGAACATATTTACTCGAAACTCAGATTAGTTGTTCATTATGAAAAGGGGCTGCAGCCGAGCATTAACACCCGCATGCAGTGCTCTTGTTAATCTTAAGATTTGTGTTTTTTGTGTTTTTTTTGGCGATAAAATTCACAATGTATTTGTATGGGCACGTTTTCGTATTATCAATTCATATGAAAAAATATATGGGCTGCACGATGCTTCCACGCAGAGCTGAAACCGACCCGCACACGAGTACTGGTAAACCGCTTAGAGGATCTAAGTCTGCCCAGGCAAAGCTGTGCTAGTCGGACCGTCCATGCTTATAAACCCTATTGGTTTTATTGGGCGGCAGGGCTTGAGATGTCATTTCATCTCAATGTCGGGTAGAAGTCCACAAAATTGGAAGCAACGTCTCCAAAATGACCTTTGCAGTGTTGACGGGGACGTTAAACCTCAAATCAAACAAACAAAACAATATACTGCTGAAACTGCATAAGTGTCATAAACATGTTCTGTTTCTTGTGAGAAACATATGTCAAAGGTGGCCAGCACATAATAAAATAATCAGTCTTTTTCTACTTTTGGGATTTCAGTTTTCAGATTGCCTTCACTTTCATTTTACTACCTAGACATTTTTATGTGTATGATTTTTAAAATGTTACCAACAGGGAGAATGTTCTTATGAAACAAAGCTCACCAATTTACCAATACTTGGAATTAAATTTGTAGGTTTTGCTTTGGCATGGCTCAGTTGTAAAAACACTATGTCTTGTCCCTATCTTTCCATCCTGAGGCAATCTATTGGAAGTTGACATACAGGTATTGTATTTGGTAACTTCACAGATTAACAAATCGATGCCTACAGTCCCTTAGACAGAGACTTTGGCAGTGTAGATTAAGATCATATGCCACAGAACATAGCATCTGCTCAAAGTGTACAGTACTTTCTAATGATCATAAAATTTTGCAAAAACAATAAAAGTAAGCGGACACATCTTAAATTGAAATGGACCCATTTAATAATACCAACTGAAGAGTTCATTGGACATAAATGGGAAACAGAAATTATTTTATGCAATCAGCACAAATCAGCCTAAAACATCATATATTGACAAATGGACAAAACAAATAACAATGCAAAACAGATTTTAAAACCAAAAAATCTGAAATCTGCCAAAAATCTGAAAGTCTCATGACTGGACAGTGGTGGGCCATGATTGTGAGCTATTTTTGAATGAAGTGTCTCTGAATTAAAAAAAAAAAAAAAACAAAAAAAAAAACATCTAATTGAGAACAGATGTATATTTTCTTCTGTTTTTCACACCTCTCACAGTCAACAAATTATAATACCAGTCACTTTGAAACTAATATATTCATGATAATGAAAAGCTTTTATTTGCATCAATGCAATCACAATTAATATTCTCGGATCTCTGTTATGTATTGTATTAATCCAACTAATAGTAATTTCAGAAGCGCCTGTAGACATGAGCAGTCAAGGACTTAAGTTACATCAATTAAACATTTATGTATTATTTGATCATGTTTTTCTTCCTGAAAAGAGCAAAAGTATTCATACTGTATTCGTAAACCTATTCATGAATACATGACTTTTGAAATATATTCGAATACAAATACTTTTATTCTAAAAAAATCCATGAATACAGAATACTTCACGAATACTCAGAAAATGTATTCGAATAGCATTCGAATAAGAATACAATTATCCCAGGTCTGACAACTACACTGTAAACTTTACCGCCGAAAAAGAAATAAGCTGAAAAATTGTGATATTTTTCTTATTTCTGCTCAAAATATACATTGTGGGTACTCGAGGCGGTTCTAACGAGTACCACCAATCTATATGTTAGAGCAAAAATAAGAAGTTTACCTCTGTGGTGTATTCCTCGCTCTTCCAAAGGATAACCCTTTCTAGAACTTATTTGACGTTACTACAGCTGGTGTCTGGGAGTGTGTGGCGGTCGTAAAAAGGCTCCCTGCCCTAGATCATAGTGTAGTTTGTATTTTCTTGTCCTTTGGAAACATTGATTCCATTGTTGAATTTTGAAAATATTTGAGGGCCCCTGATGAGGCCTAATTGGCCGAAACTAGTTAGTCTGGCCCAGAAAACATGTACACTCCATATTATCCAGTTCTGTGGTGTATTCCTTGCTTCAAAAGGATAGCCATTTTGTAGATCATATATAGGCGTATTTTCGTGATGAGTTTTACGCTTACCATCACAGGATTCAAGATAGAAGTGTAGGCAATTTTCAATAATCGATATAATTACCTTACACATCTCATCCAAGACATCAAAGGGAAAGAAACACGAGCATAAAATTAACATCACATAATGAAAACGTCATAGGTGGAAAGCAAAAAAGGCAGTCACTTTCCCACAATATAGCCAAACGGCTATCCAAAGTAATAAGATATCAGCAATATGTACAAGAAATGACGAACTATAAAGAGGATCTTACATGAGTGTTCATGTATTATTGAATTTATTAAACGAGTTGAGGAAAAGGGATAAAATGCGAGGCTTTGCCGAGTATTTTATCCCTTTTCCTCAACTCGTTTATAAATTCAATAATACATGAACACGAATGCAAGATTCTGTTTATCATATGACATTAAAAACGCATTTTATTCACGTTAATTATAGAAAATTTCAATATCCCGCCATTAGTCAACGCGACGTTGTTAAGGACGTCGTGCGTGTAACGTTACGGGACGTATCTAACTAATTTGCATATTTAATCCACTAGTGGATTATCGAATTTATTACATGGCGTTATTACACTCTCAGACGCGACGTCATATGATAAAACAATAATAAACTGCAACAGAAGAGCCGCCTTTAAAGGTCAGCAAAAACTTTTGTTTTACTGGGGAGAGGGTAGGGGGCTTAAATCGATTTTACGTGGCCGCAATCCTCGCCCTTAGTTCTGTCGCAGTGTTGACAAATAATTTGTTCAGTCTGCATGAAGGATTTCTAGCTCTTAAGTGCAACATCTCCGAGAACATAAATATCAAACAAATACTGAGATGAAACAACGCTAAGGACTTGACAGCATGAAAATGCTGGCACAGAAGAAAACAGAGATGAAACAACGCTAAGGACTTGACAGCATGAAAATGCTGGCACAGAAGAAAACAGAGATGAAACAACGATAAGGACTTGACAGCATGAAAATGCTGGCACAGAAGAAAACAGAGATGAAACAACGATAAGGTCTTGACAGCATGAAAATGCTGGCACAGAAGAAAACAGAGATGAAACAACGCTATGGACTTGACAGCATGAAAATGCTGGCACAGAAGAAAACAGAGATGAAACAACGATAAGGACTTGACAGCATGAAAATGCTGACACAGAAGAAAACAAACAGTTGGACTCCTGTGGGCCCGACCAGAGACAAAGCATCAGGCACCAGAAAAATAAACGTATGAGTAAGTCTTTAGGCTGGGGCCGTCATAGAGTTAAATGCCCGACCCACTGACGCGCAATTAAAGAAGGAAGCACAGTGATCAACCGTGATTGGCATTACGGCAACACACCCGTGCGAAATAGTGCATTTTTTCACATCTCCAAAATGGCTACTTTTCTGGTGAAAATCTGTGATATTTTTGTTATTTTTACTTCAAACATAGGTTGCGGGTGCTCGTTAGAACCGCCTCATTGAGGCGGTTCTAACGAGTACCCACAACCTATTTCTTGGAACAAAAATAAGAAAACTATTAAATACCCCCGTAATACCCAGTTTTCCCTATATAAAGTGGGGTTTAAGGGGGTGTTCATTTCACGGACTTGTTAACGTGATGGGGGTAACTACTGTGCATGCAGTATGTCGTATAACATGTATGTTGCACCCAATATTTTTTATATCGAAGAAGGATTTTACGAAATCGGGTACTGAAATCAGTGCAAACATATATTTATTTTGGATGTATATGCTAAGAATAAAATTCAGGTTCCGAACGGTCTTATGGCAGAAGAGATTTTAGTCCATCGCCGAATTTGAAACGGAATAGAAATGGCGTCAATAAAAATTAAACAAGGCTTTGCTAAGTGTATGATACCGATAACCCTGGTTAAGATTATCAGTTTATAATCTATTACAAGTGTTGAAGTCAATTACATGACTAGACGTTTTGGCAAACCTAATTAATTGGGATATAAAAACACCGTAGGATGTCGCACGAGGAACGTCCCGCTAAGAAAGGAAAAATTACAATCTCATAATGAAAATAATCGCGTTTATCATAAATGCATGAAACAAATCCATCTAAAATAGGTAAATAGTAATAAAATAATCGAGCCTTCGGTATCAGAAGAATAAGCTTTTGCTTTATTTAATTGAAGTTCTGAAGGGTAAATTTGATTGATCAATCCATCGAAATAAGTATAATCAATATTTAATAAATCATCCAAATATCTATACGTCGAGCTAAAAGCGTCACTAATCTCAGATTGCTTGTTAACAGAAAGAGACATCGTGAAGTCTCTTTCATAACAGAGCACGAACAAATCAGCTACAATGGGTACGCAATTCGGACCTATCGTAATTCCCACACTTTGCCTAAATAACGTAGTACCAAACCCCATATAAATAAGTGTGAACATAACACACTTTATGACATGACCATGATGTATAATTTGTATGCTCTTAAGAAGTAAAAAAGCATTTCTTAAATAACATGCGTGATAGAGGGAATCTTCTCAATGGAAAGTCGATTCAAGTAAATCGTTAAGTTTATCTTTTATAAGATAATGAGGTAGTGAAGTGTTAGGCGTGGTAAAAGCATACGTAGACAGACTAAAAGCAGGACGACGTCTGGATTTTAGTTTATTTAAAAGCTCACACGAATTTTTAATATACCAAAATAGTTTTTTCCCCGGCGATCCTTCGTAGACTTTGTCGCAATATTTAATCATATACTTTTTGGTGGAAGAACGACACGAAGTTATAATTTAGAAAGTTCAGTAGTAGTACAAGAACTTGAGTTTGCAAAAGATCGTGCTTGGTATGGTCTGTTGTGAAGTTTATGTAACCAGTATAGCGTAGGAAGCATACCTTGGCCTATTTAACATACAAGCTTGATGGCTGAATGATAGATATGATTATTAACCGCATACCTCTCTTCAGCCAAAGGCGGCAGGTCATAGGCCTTTGTACCACCAAGTTCTACCTACACAGTGACATATTGCCTAGGAAAAATGTTTTGGTCGCATAAATATTTGATAACTTCTTGCAATGTTGACGGTACTTTACATATTACATAAAAATAAACCCAAATTATACAGATCCTATACGTCTTTATGGTGCTTTAGTACATAAACTAATTTGGAAGCCATTTTTTTTACCTCATACTTAGCAACAATAAATACAACACACAATTTTTTTTTTTATTTTTTATTTTTTTTTTTTTAGAAAAATTCTATAGACCAGTATACATGTATTTGCTATTGGCAATACAGCTTGAAAATATGGCAATTTTTGTTATCTTCTAATTGCTGTCTATACAATTCTTTCTGATTTTACAGCAGTCATGGTGCCTAAATGAACTTGGTAACTCATCGTTTTTATTGCGTGTTTCGATTCGGAATATGGAGATATACTCGCATATAAATATAAAAACAAAAATCTAAGGTAGAGCCCATTTACGTATTATTGACATTAATGCTTTAGTCACAACCCCTTTACTCACAACCCCTTCCGATTAGGCTTAGGATGTACTCCCGGCATGATTTTTAGCCATTTTGACCTAGTCCCCGGCCGGGCACCAGACATGGCCGGTCGGTGGCCGGGTCTCTCGGGCAGCATCGGGGAGTAGCCCGAAGAGTTTTAACTCGAAGTTAAAATTTCTCCGGTGTCCCGTAGATTTTCATAATCGGCCAAATATCCTTCACACATCGTTTAAGTATCGTCCGATATCCGGTCGGGAATCGAGCGGTAATCGGCCGGTGTATGTAGCCTCAGAGGAGAAATTTTGGACCGGACATGGGCCGATATCGGGTCGATGTCTGTTTACCCATTGGAAAGTAACTCACCGATGTCCATCGGCTTGAGTGAGTGTTTGAGTTTTACGTCCCACCAACAGCTAAGGTCATACGAAAGTCTGGAAAAGCCCGGGATTGATCCTGCGACCCCTGGTTTACAAGGCGAGTAGCGTAACCACTACACCACGGAGGCTTCTCCAATCGGCTTGAACCGGTGTGGACCAGATATGTTACAGACGTCGGCCGGTAACCGGCTGGCTAGAACCGGACATCGGCCGGGCATCGCGCACGGCCTTCGGACGGTGCCATTTATGTAAATGATGTGTGAAAAAATATTTTGACCGGTGTTGTCCGATGTCGGAAAAAAAAGGCCAAAAACCAGCGGTGTACTCCCGATTACCCCCTATTTCCGGATACCGGCCGATCTTTGTGACCATATAATAAGAGTGACTTAAAAATGCAAACTTGATAAAAGGCGGGACACGTTTTAATTAACTGCACATGGTTTGCCTAATATATACCTACTGACTTTCATTGCGAAGTGGGGTGGAGTAGCCTACTCCATCCCACTTCGCAATGAAAGCTTTAAATAATGTAATATCCATCCTGTTGTACAGCAAGGGAAATCCCTTGCTGTACAACAGGATGGATATTATGCGGTCTGCAGTAAAACGGCGAATAATGACCAGACAGTCTCACAAGTTGAAGTTCAACATTGACTGCATCAAACATGATACCACGGTTTCAAAGAAAAAATGCACAAATATTCTTTAAACCATCAACTTTCAAACTAGTGTTTTAACTTCTGCTATTTTCAAACCACCGTTTAAAAGTCTATCGCAAAATAAATGCTTAAACCCCAGTTTGAAAGTTGAAACCGTGATTTAAAGAATTATTGTGCAGTTTTGCTTTGAAACCACGATTTTGAAGTTTTCAAATCCTAGTTTCAAAACTTTAAAATGGGGTTGCAAGTTCAAACTGTGGTATAAAGATTTATTGTGCACTTGGCTTGCCATACATAACAATATGTGGAACTATAATAGCAGAAGTTTAATGGACAAATATATTGTAAGAACTCAGTAACATATAATCTTGATTACAATCATGATTAAATGTAAAAGTATAATAACATTATGTCAAAGTATAATGATATGAACTCTAATTTTGTGATAAGATGCTACAGTATAATGGTACGATGTCTTCTTGTACTGACTGTACTTCAAGTTTAATGACAGAATAGCAGCATCTTATAACAATATGTGAAACTATTATGTAACCGGAAAGGTTTCTACAGGGTTCTATAGAGCCAACGCATCAGTGACAGCTTCATCAACTTTAATGTTAACAACGATGATTCCTGATTCTAGACCTATAAAGATACATGAAAATACATCTTTAGAACACCAAAATCACAAACGATATGTAAAGTGAATATCCCTACAATACAAGGAAAATGACGAATGTGCAAATAAATTGGCGATCTGACATTTACAAATAGTACACAAATATACTATACTCATTCACAAAGCACGCTTTTACAAAGCAATGGTACACAAGTGAATAATGGATAAATGACATCTTCAAAATCTCGAAGATATACAAATTCCAGCCTTGAAAAAATACTGAAATCTATGTCATTGAAAAATATACTAATTGAACAATAAATTGCAGTGACTCACCTATAAAGGTATATGAAAATACATCTTTAGAACATCAAAATCACAAACGATATGTAAAAGGTGAATATCTTTACAATACAGGGAAAATGACGAATGTGCAATGCAGCGGTACTTTGCATTATGGACAATGAATTTTAACGAGGGTTGATCAATAATTTCTGCTACAATAAAAGGCAGAAATCATTGAACATCATCAAGGACATAATTCGCCAAGTTTCAATGATTCTGATAAGCGTCAGACTGCTAAAGCATAATTTCCACTATGTTTCTCCAGCTGCACACCATTTGCTTCGACAGAAACAAAGTCTTTTAGTGGCGGATCACCAGCTGTGAAATTAATTGCCTTTGGAATAGTTTGTCTTGTACTACACTATCAGCAGCTCTGCTCATTCCTATAGGCATTCCCCTTCTGTAATCTTCAGGTACAAATACGAAATCCGCAGTACCTATTCGACTACGTATTTCTAAATCCTCTGGTTCGTCGTCATCTTCTACCCCCTGTTCCCTATCTGACTCTTGAGTTTCTATCCTTATCATTGAAACTCTTTGAGAAGCATATGCTTGTCTTAATTCTTCTTCATGTTGGGCGTGCATTTCTCTAATATGTCTTTTCTTGCCTCTTCATTCGTTGTCAATTCTTGAATGATATTCTGCAGCTTATTTGGTTCTCTCCCTTCTCAGAAGCCGTAATTCTCTTTCCACTTCGTCAGTATTGGTGTTAGCCATTATGGTTTAGAAATGTTCTCTGGTTTAATTGTGAAAATTTGTCTCTATTATGAAAAGCAAATTATCACATTTCTTACTCTTACTTCCAAGAAATGTTATTTTCAATTTGCAATATCACATAAACTGATTTCACATTTCACACATGGAGAAATCCTCCAGCATTAATAAAATTTTATTTTATTTGTTTAGTCCTGGTAGGCGTTTAGTATACAGATATCATTCAATTTGCCTGTCTGTCAAATACATACACAAAAGAAGTCCAGAACATCTATTCTTTTCAAGCGTCCAGTTTTCGCTTGATCAGCTTAGAATATCTTACACACCATATTCTCACAAAATAGTACACACTCGACAGTTCTCCTGAATGGGTAACACTTTTTTTCCTGTATAGACTTATTCTAGTCGTAATTGTATCGATTCCTGATCATTGCCTCCACTTCTATTTTTAATGATTACATCACAAGCACATGGATAATGCTCTTCAGTATAAGTCAATGAATGTGAATGTGAACCACGAAAGGTATCTCTCCAGTATGAATACCGTTTCTTACATATTCATAATTATAAGGTATATCTCCAGTTGTAATACCGTTCACATAAGGTTTCTCTCCGATATGATTACCGTTTCTTACAGGAACGATTTTCGAAAGTTGATTTTTAAAATCAAGTTTCTATGTCATTACATTTCTACTTCCGGTACTCGACCGCGTTACTCCACTTCCGCTGTTCGTTCGCTGCATAAAATAGTCTAAAGGAACGCTTGAAAATTAACTTTGCAGGCACGGAACGTCTTTCAAAATATTTCATTTTTCAAGACTTTATACGGATTGAATATTTAATCGGCACAGAAAGACGAATTCTGAAAAGAAAACAATACTCTGGGACTATTTTCCTACGCGTTTTCCGATGATATTTATGTAACTGGTTTGAGATTTTACTCTTTCATCCCTGAGTTTCTGAACAGGACTCGTGTAGCTTTAAATATATTCTTGTAGAGAGGGATTTCTGATTAGTTCACTGACATGATGGCAAACAGGGTACATGTAGATTCTGGCGAGATGTGCTAGCTACGTGCCGTCTTATCAGGATCTGCAAGTTTGCATAGATACAGTGTATTTCTACCTCGGCGTCTGCACCGATCTACAGGGTTAAAAGGGTTAGATCGCTTCTCCGTAACTAAACAACCCTTAACTGACCGACATCAAACACAGATATTCACCTGCTTTCAAAATCTATAATTATAAAACATGTGTTGTAAGCTGTGAGTTTTAAATCAAGTGCCGTACTTTAAGTAAATAGTGAAGACACGGGTCAGACGCTAAATTATGTGGCCTCTAAAATCTGTCTTAATTGTTTCCGAATGTCCGAATGCCCAAGTATTGAAACAATTGGCATTTATGGGTTAATGTACACGTTGGAATAAACGTATTTTAAGTTCGCAAAACGCGGTGTCTGATAAGGGTTATATTGTCTAAATCAAATGGTTTAAAAATAATATTTTTTCGTCAAGTTATTCCCCCTTTTTATCTCCTGACGATCGAAGGAACATAGCACCAAGCGGCTGCACAACGTATATGCATCGTCGTATCAACGCGATGTTGATGCGACGTTGCTGAGACGACATGTGCCCGCTAGGAGAATTTCTCTGTAAGATTATTGGCAGATGGGACAAGCACAAAATGTACTTAGCTAATTTAGAAATTTATGGTTTTACCATGAAGAAATTAGCAGACACGTTTTCTTTCATTCTTTCTTCCTTTTTTTTCTTCGTGGGGGTAATTGGGTGAGGCAAAGGTGATGTGTATCTTGTGTCACTGGAGAGTCCAGCTGATAGTGACTTACATTTGGGACGGCCCCCGCCCATAGGGGCATGAAGAAATATATGGGCTGCATGATGCTTCCACGCAGAGCTGAATCCGGCCTGCACACTAGTACTGGTAAACCGCTTAGAGGATCTAAGCCTGTCCAGGAACCGCGGTGCGAGGCGGACCGTCCATGCTAATAAACCTTATTTGTTTCATTGGGCGACAGGGCTTGAGATGTCATTTCATCTCAATTTCGGGTAAAAGTCCCACAAAATTGGAAGCAACGTCTCCAAAATGACCTTTACAGTGTTGACGGGGACGTTAAACCTCAAATCAAACAAAACTTACATTTGGAAAATGCATGCTGTCCTTGCAGCAGGTAACGGTAGAGTGGGGGTTGTTGTTATTTCTTCTGTTTCTACACTTCCGTTCATTTTCCCCTTTCTCCTCTGTCCCTCGCTTTTATCTCCTCTACTATCTCTTCTATCGCTTTTCTCCCTTTCTCTTGGAGAAGACAAAATGTATGGGCTGCCGTTTTATTATTTAATCCGTATTTATAGATATCAATAATTCGATTATGGATATCCATAATTCGATGCATGGATATCCATAAATCAGCCGAATAATTGATATCCATAAATCGAATTATGGATATCCATAATTCGATTAATGGATATCATTAATTCAGATCGATTTATGGATATCCATAATTCGATTTATGGATATCCATAATTCGAATTATGGATATCCATGATTCGATTTATGGATATCCATTATTCTTCTGATTTGTGGATATCCATAATTTTAATTATGGATATCCATAATTCGATTTATATATATCCATAATTCAGATCGATTTATTATTGGATATCCATAATTAAAATTATGGATATCCATAAATCACCGCCAATGGTTTAATGTTTTGTCCCTAAAACACATGATTGTTTATTGCAAAAATCTTCAAACTCTTCAAGATCTTCATCATCGCCGGAAGATGATGGCCGGTCAAGGGGACCTATAGGCCCCTATGCCGTGCAGCCTTTTTCAGTCCGTAAGCAACGGACGGCATACGCTGAACGCCCGCCATGTGTGCAGTTAAATATCGGAACCAGTCGTAAGATCTGGAAATTCCGGCCAACGCATCCAGTCCCTCTGGAATCACCTCTATGAGGACTGCGTACCTAAGGACACCGAAAGTCGGACGTAAGATTATAATGATCCAAACAGGCAATCCGTGCATGCTTTCTGAAAAAAATCGACATGGTCGTTATATATAGTATTAACAATTATCCATATAATACTCTACTTGAGATGTATCGAGTACCAGGCAGATTCAGATATATCTCCTGGCCCCGCCCATTGGGCCTTGGAGAAATAGATTTGGAGTACTGGTAAACCGTTTAGAAATTCTAAGCCTGTCCAAACAAAGTCGTACGAGTCAATGGGCGACAGGGATTGAGGTGTGTGTTTGTTTGAGTTTAACGGCCCAGTCAACACTAATTTAGGTCATTTTTGAGCCGGTGAGTTTACCTATCCACACTTTGCCTGGGCAGGCTTATACGTAAGCAGTTAACCAGTACAGTGCACATTCTTTCGCCAGAAACTGTTAACTGCCCTTCTTGAATCAGCGGAAGGGGGAGAATGAGCGTAGAAAAGATTTCATGATTCATGACCAATCTCCACGAAAGAATGTTGCTGACCCCGGCAAGTATCGAACCCGCGTCCTCCTGATCACCAGTCAGACGAGCATCCGACTGAGCTACCGAGGCCGGCGGGATTGAGATGTCATTTATTCTCAATGAAGGTTTAATGTCCAACATAATTGGAAGCAACGTCTCCAAAATGACCTGAATAGTATTGAAGGGGGCGTTAAACCTCAAATCAAACAAAACATATCTCTCCCACATCATAGGCCACCACTAAGCCTATCCTACATTACCTCCACCTCCATCCCGGCTTTTATTACAAACCTAAATCGGAAATCTGACGCGAGTAGTCGAGTTATTTTTTGTTTTTGTTTTTGCAAAGGGAGCAGTCATTATTCATTAGGTTTATTGGCAGGGGAGAATTATGGATATCCATAATTCGATTTATAGATATCCATAAATCAGCCGAATAATGCATATCCATAATTCGAATTAAGAATATGCATAATTCGATTTATGGATATCCATATTTCGATCTAAATTAATGAAATCCATAAATCGATTTATGGATATCCATGATTCGATTTATGGATATCCATAATTTGATTTATGGATATCCATAAATTAGCCGAATAATGGATATCCATAATTCGATTTATGAATGGATATCCATTATTCGATTTATGGATATCATTAATTCAGTTCGATTTATGGATATCCATAATTCGAATTCTGGATATCCATAATTCGAATTATGGATATACATAATTCGAATTATTCGAATTCTGGATATCCATAATTCGAATTATGGATATACATAATTCGAATTATGGATATCCATAAATAATTATGGATATCTATAAATAAGGATTAAATAGTAAAACGGCACCCCATAAAAATGATCCACAAGGGTTGACCTGTCGTTAAACTCAAAACAATCGATGAATCTTTTTTTTTCTTCGTCGAATTTTTAACCCTCTGGGACCTTAGTTTAACAAAATATCTAGATAACTGCTTGATCTACGACTGACATTGTTATCATAATAATTATTCCCCATAAATCAACTTTCCTCAGTACTTTCAGTACTTTGATTGTTTTGGTTCCCTCCTATTTCACATAAGGTTTCTCGCCTATGTGAATGATGTTGTCGAACACGAACAGAACATACAGGGTCTATCTCCTGTATGTATGGTAATACAGTGCTCTGAAGCATCAGACTTTTACTACCTTGTCTCTCCGGTATGAATGATGTCACCCTGTTTAAATAATACCGATTATGATGGTACCAAATACAGTTTCCTACGGAACCCGGGAAGGGACATGAATGTTTTTTAATAAGTTGTGCGAACAAGATATTAAGTTGTGCGAACAAGATATTATCTTGTGCGGACAAGATAATATCTTGTGCGGACAACATATTTTATCTTGTGCGCACAACATATTATCTTGTGCGCACAACTTATAAAATAAAAAAAAAACAATCATGTCCCTTCCCGGGTTCCCTACTTATTTGAGTTCTATTTTAAGACATTCTTTGTTGCTTTTGCAATTGTTGTAGCATATACCGTCGAGCCCTATGGCTTCAATTGGACTGCATGAGCTGTTCGCAATATAAGGCTGGGCTCGATCTCTAAATAAATTGGTTTTACTGGGGAAACAAGTCCATGAAATGAATACCCCCCTAAACCTCACTTTATATAGAGAAAACTTGGGTTTACGGGGGTATACATGATTTTCCTTATTTCTGCTCCAAGACGTAGATTGTGGGTACTCGTTAGAACCGCCTCAATGAGCACCCAAAATCTAAATTTGCAGTACAAATGATAAAAAATATCACGGATTTTCATCAGAAAAGTAGCCATTTTGGACATTTGTAGATTTTTTTATTTGATGGAAAAAAGCCGGAAAAAAAAAAAACAGTTAAAAAGGCTAAATTCTTACTATATGACATTAAAACATTCAAATAATGAGGTTAAAAGCATCCAAGAAGAAAAAGAATTATTAATTTTGCTAGTTTTTTAAAGTTTTATAAATTTTCGCAAAAAAAAAAAAAAAAAAAAAATGCACTATGTTTCACGGCTGTGTTATCGTGAAATGAGGATTGCTGGTTTGTTGTAGTCACTGGGTATCTTTGAATTTGGCGCATCGTATTTTATTCAAATATATGAGTCCGCCCCCATTCATCGGGGCTCGAAGAAATAGATGGGCTGCACGATGCTTCCACGCAGAGCTGAAACCGACCAGCACACGAGTACTGGTAATCAACTTAGAGGATATAAGCCTGCCCAACGGTGCGAGTCCATGCTTATAAACCTATTGGTTTCATTGGGCGGCAGGGCTTGAGATGTCATTCCGTCTCAATGTCGGGTAAAAGTCCCACAAAATTGTAAGCAACGTCTCCAAAAATGACCTTTACAGTGCTGACGGGGACGTTAAACCTCAAATCAAACAAACAAACAAATATTAGAGCCAGGAAACGGCATTTTCTACAATTTAAATGTGCGCCCAGCGCGTCTGCACAAGTTGATCAGAGTCTTCGCTGTATACTCTAAGGATAGCATGAGGTCGATAGCTTAATCGGGTAACCAGTGAAGATAATGATCCGGCTTTGCAGATGCACAGGCTGATCGGAGTCTTCGCTGGATGCACACGTCAGTTGAGAGAATTATAGGTCTACTGTGTCTAGGCTCATTCTGTAGGAAAACATGTCCATGTGAAATAATGGTGTCCAACATGGTGTCAGAAATGATAAATATTAGGTAAAAAAAATGTAACATCTTTCTTATTTCTGCTTTTAACATAGGTTTTGGGTCCTCCTTAAAACCGCCTCATTGAGGCTATTCTAACGAGGATCCACAAACTGAACCGCCTCATTGAGGCTGTTCTAACGAGGACCCACATTCTATGTTTTGAGCAAAAATAAGGCAGACAATGTAAAAAATTAATGGAAACATTACACCAAAACTGGTGGCAGCTGCTACCAGTTTTGGTGCAAGTTATCTCCATTGTATGCTCGGTAACTTTTCACCGATTAGCCGGCTATTAATCCAGGTAAATGGTGTAATTATGCACCGGAAAATCGATGGAAAGTTTACACCCTAGTGTAACTGATCTTCATTACCGGTGTAAATGTGCCATCATTTTTTGAAGGAAACGTTTCCGGGTGTAATGTTTCCTTCCGTCAGTCGGTGTAACATTACACCAATATTTAAGACTGGCTACACCACACTGTTCTTTTGTGAAGTGTATTTATTTATTTTTGTTTTCGTTTTTATTGATATAGTACTAATCATACTCTGATAACCCTTTCATAAGGTACCTTTGATACACTTCTTGTAGGGTATCAGTTTCAATGGTAATGTTAGAGCCTCCGTAAAATGCTGGTGTAAAAATCTGCACTTTCCATTAGATTGTGTATATTTTTTTATTAAACAGAAATTGTGTTTATACTGAAATGGAGTTTATCTCATTTTAATCTTATTTAGCAGGATTTTCATAACGCACGAAACAACCCTATTGTCAGTATTAATAATTATATAATTTGTATGATATTTATGCCGTTTTGAGCTATATGACATGAAAGAGGAACAAAATGACATATGTCGTACATATAACGCATCTTATATGACTAGTTACACGATTCGACAAGAAACGTTAACTTACGTTACGATGAAACAAAACACCAGTATTGGTGCGGCAAAGCACCGATAAGCTGGAGAGATGACACTTTCAGAGTGTAATTACTTTTTTACACTGAAAATAACAAAATATTACCCATCATTTGAAGAAATATTACACCGATATTTAGATACACTGAAAAGGTGTAATGTATACATTTACACCGCCCTTCAAAAAATGTTCCCCCCTCCTGTAGTATGACAAAAATTGCCCTATTTTGTAGAAAACGTTACACCATAAATAGTGTAATTATTTCAATCACCAATTGATACGAAACGTAACACTTGTTTTACAGAATCGTTACATCAAACACCAAATTTGCAGCCCTACACCAAATTTTGAGTAAACTATACAAGTTATCAGTGTATTGTTATTCAAAGTTACATTTTACACCCAAAATGGTGTATGGTTCGAATTCACACGAGTTTTAGTGTAAACTTTGCACTACCTTCAGGTATAATTAACACTAGTTTTTTACAGTGACACCCCACTTTTCTCTATATAAAGTGGGTTTAGAGGGGTCTTCGTTTCACGGACTTGTTAGCGCGATGCTGTATGGAGAAGAAGAAGAAGAAGAAGAAGAAGAAGAAGAAGAAGAAGAAGAAGAAGAAGAAGAAGAAGAAGAAGAAGAAGAAGAAGAAGAATTTTATTTCAATGCAGTAGGCCATATAGCTTTTGAGCATAAAGATCTTTCCCGGCTTTAAATGTTTTAAAGCCTTTTCAGATATAAAAGTATAAAATTTCTTTATCATTAATCGCTACAAGCATACCGCCTAGAGATCTTATGCTGGAGATTCTTTCCATGCCTTAAATAATTTTAGTCAACAGCAGCAGCAATAATAATAATAATAATAATAATAATAATAATAATAATAAAAATAATAATAATAATAATAAATTATTTGTCAATAGAACCGGTCAATCTATTGTTCTATTGAGTACCCACAATCTATGTTGAAAGCAGAAATAAGAATCATGTTACAATTTTTAACCTAATATTTGTCATTTCTGACACCCTGTTGGAGTCTACGGAATAAAGTTTTGTAAAAGCTACTGCTTGTAACATCTTTAGCAGTAGTTTCCCTTACAAAGGCAAGAGTGAGTTATTAGAAACAGTGTTGTGATGATGGAAATATATCTAAAAATACTGTAGATCTATTAACTATAAAAATTAAATGATAAAAAAATTTATAGAAAAGATACAATTGATGTCTAAAATTACCACAGCTTAAGTTAAGGTAATTGGAATGGAATAATTAATCACCGTTTAAAACATTATACCCATTCGTATTTGAATTATATTAAGATGACTACCTTGTCCGCATATATGCCGCATTGAAACTTCATAGAAATGTTGGTTGGGTCGCCTGTGTTTCAACACATGGCGTTTGGTGAAAAGACGACCATTCTCTGAATCTCTGAGATGGTTGCGAAATTTTTATGCCGCTCTAATAGAGATAGAGCGACACAAACAAGAACAACAAAATAGCACGAAGTAACCATATTTGCATTGTTCGCTGGCTTCAAGCTTGCGCATGGTACATATTGGAGAAACGGTAACCAGACCCCCTGACCTTTCAAGGTCAGGGAAGTCTGGTTATCTGTTTTTCCAACACTGATAACCTCCAGACTAGGAACCAGCAATAATGCAAATAAGGTGAATGGTGTTCATGGTTTAAATGTAACCCTCCGCCAAGGCTGTGATACCACGATAGAACTACTTTGACACCACGGCCAATATCGGTATTTTTTTTTTTTTTTTTTTTTTTGGTTTGGGTTTTACGGCCCTTTCAAGATTATTTCACTCATATCGAGCCGATCGTTAATCATAGGTGGGCGAAAACCGGAGTACCCGGAGAAAAACCACCTGACCTTCCGTTGCAGAACTTGGCGTCTCACACGTGACCCGAGCGAGGCTCGAACCCACGGCGGTGAGAGACCTAATGACTAAGAGTCAGCGCTCTTATCCATTAGGCCACGGAGGCCCGTTCCAATATCGGTATAATTCGTAGTGACAACACATCGCATTTTTCAGATATAAAAGTATAAAATTCTTTAGCATTCGTTACAAGCATACCGCCTAGAGATCTTATGCTGGAGATTCTTTCCATGCCTTAAATAATTTAAGTCAACAAATCTAATTAGAAAGCAATAATAATAATAATAATAATAATAATAATAATAATAATAAAAATAATAATAACTTATTTGTCAATAGAACGGGTCAATTTATTGTTCTAATGAGTACTCACAATCTATGTTGAAAGCAGAAATAAGAATCATGTTACAATTTTACCTAATATTTGTTATTTCAGACACCATGTTGGAGTCCAGTTCGGAATAAAGTTTTGTAAAAGCTTCTGCTTGTAACACCTTAAGCAGTAGTTTCCCTTACAAAGGCAAGTGAGTTATTAGAAACAGTGTTGTGGTGATGGAAATATATCTAAAAATACTGTAGATCTATTAACTATAAAATTTAAATGATAAAAAAAATATAAAGAAAAGATGCAATTGATGTCTTAACTTACAACAGCTTAAATTTAGGTAATTGAAATAGATTAATTAATCAACGTTTAAAACATTATACCCGTTCGTATTTGAATTATATTAAGATGACTACTTTGTCCCCAAAAGCTTCAATTGAAACTTCGCAGAAATGTTGGTTGGGTCGTCTGTGTTTCAACACATGGCGTTTTATATAAAGACGACCATTTTCTGAATCTCTGAGATGGTTGCGAAATTTTTATGCCGCTCTAATAGAAATAGAGCGACACAAACAAGAACAATAACAACGCGAAGACAATTTACCATATTTGCATTATTCGCATTATTCGCTGGCGCCCAGATTGCACATTGTACATATTGGAAAACAGGTAACCAGACCCCCTGACCTTTCAAGGTCTCAGGGGAGTCTGGTTACCTGTTTTTCCAACACTGATATCCTTCAGACTAGGAACCAGAAGATAATGCAAATAAGGTGAATGGTGTTCATCGTTTTTTTTTTCTTTAAATGTAACCCTTCGCCAAGGCTGTGATACGCACGATAGAACTACTTTGACACCACGGCCAAGATCGGTATAATTCGTAGTGACAACACATCGCATTTTTCAGGTTGAACTTATGGGACTGTCACACGTTTGCGTGAGAGCCACGTGTGTGTCTATGTACAGGGCATTTTGAAAACAAAATGGCAGAAGTCAAAAAAAAAAAAAAAAAAAAAAATAATAATAATAATAAAAAATAAAATAATAAAAATAATAATCGTTAAACGAGCGTTGTTTACGTTTGTTCCCAATGTACATGCTGACTCTCAAAGATTAAAGGCAAGTATAAATGAGCCCCGCCAAGCTAATTTGTGTCTTCGAGCATTCCGTCTTGACAAATGTTAACTGCGCATGCCCAGCCATTCAGAGGGGCCAGGAATATGGCGTTCTGTCTGAAGGTTCCTCTTGATTCACTGCTTGTATGAGCGAGCAGCGAAGGTGCTGGCGAGACTGCGCGCATGCGCAGGCTCGCCTGAACCTTCGCTGCTCGCATAGGCGATAAGTACCAAAATCGCTTGAGGGGGCCCAAATATGTTCTCAGGTACTGCAGGGCCAGATAGCCTTATATGCGCTATATGAGCATCTTTTTTCGGGCATGCCTAGTGAGGGTCCCTTCACATTTACGATTTAAAATGTTAAAAGAAAAACACATTAAATCCGACGCACGGCGAAGACTGATCAGTCTGCGCGTCCATGGTGATCAGCTACGCTGGCCGCATATGCTCCATCACGAAAACACGCGTATATAATTATGGCCCCGTCAAACTCCACAGTTATATAGTAAAACACAGATTGTGGGTACACGTTAGTACCGCCTCACCTTTTTTTTTTTTTTTTTTTTTTGTTTTTGTTTTTAAGAAATCTGCGAATAAATAAAAAATTTTGGCTGGGAAATTAAGATACTGCATTTATTCACAAATGAGCTGATATTTTGTTCTTATTTCTAGGACAAAAGATTTGCTATACCCTTTGCCGATCGTTTTAGACCCCTATCAAAATGATTAAAATATACATGTATAGCAAAACATCTGTTTTTTTTATTTGGAGTGGGGTCTATGCGTAAAGCGTAGAAATAAGTCATTTAAGCATTTAAGTAACATATCATACGGCCCCCGCCCATCGGGGCTTGAAGAAATATATGGGCTGCATGATGCTTCCACGCACACGAGTACTAGTAAACCGCTTATAGGATCTAAGCTTGTCCAGGCAAAGCGGTACGAGTCGGCCCATCCATGCTTATAAACCCTATTGGTTTCATTAGGGCTCGAGACGTCATTTCAGAAAATTGGAAAGAACGTCTCCAAAATGACCTTTACAGTGTTGACGGGTACGTTAAACTTCAATCAAACAAAACAAAAGTAACATATCATGAATTGTGAAAATGAGCAATAATTTGATATTTATTTCAAGAGAACAAATTACAAACGGATGTCTCCATTCGGCGTATCTTAACAGTGGTATTGCCTTTTTTCTCAATTCGGATTTGAAATTATTGGATTATCTTTCTTGATCTAAATTTATTAGATTGTCTGTCTTGACGGCGGTTTGTTTTGTTTGATTTGATGTTTAACGCCCCCGTCAACACTGTAAAGGTCATTTTGGAGACGTTGCTTCCAATTTGCTGGAACTTTTACCCAACATTGAGATGAAATGACATCACAAGCCCTGTCGCCCAGTGAAACCAATAGGGTTTATAAGCAATGACGGTACGACTCGCACCGCTTTGCCTGGACAGGCTTAGATCCTCTAAGCGGTTTACCAGTACTCGTGTGCGGGTCGGTTTCAGCTCTGCGTGGAAGCATCATGCAGCCCATGTATTTCTTCAAGCCCCGATGGGCGGGGCCGTCTTGATCGGCGTGGAATACGACTTAATATCGTCAATATGCCGACGCCTAGTCATCTAATTATCCGTTTATGAGAACATCCGTCTTTTCTCCAGTCCGTGAGTCTGTGTGTCTGTGTGTCTGTCATTATTATCATCATCCTCTTCATCAATAGTTTTAGAACTTTACAGTCCCTTCGCTTTAGCGTCAGCGAAAATTGTGAAAGCCTCCGACCCTCCATAGGGAACTATCCTCGTAGTTTCACAAAAATATCCGATATCGATTTGCGACAGTCGCCGCAGACTTACCTGTAAACATCATCACCAAAATTATAAAGAAATTAATAGGAAAGCCGTATTTAATTGATTAAATTAAAATTTCAGAAGAATGTGACAAAAATTATAAGTTATTTTCAAAAAGTTATTTTATTAACAAGGAATTAGATATAACATTTGTAAAAATAAATTAACGACTTAGTTCTTCCATTTTACTTTGAAAAGTGGAAGTCGTATTCCTATTCATCTTATATATATTTTGGCAAAATGCTCCTGAACCTACATTCCAATGCTAATTTAAAACGTATTGCTTTCTCATTGGTTCTTTTATAAGTCATGACTAGAAAGAAAATTTCTCAAAGTTTGCAATGATATATACAATTTAATACTCAATCAAAACCATAGTTCTTCCATTTTTATTTAAAATGAAGAAGTCAGCTGAAGAAGTCAGCTATATAGTAAAACGCAGATTGTGGGTACACGTTAGTACCGCCTCACCGTCTTTTTTTGTTTTTAAGAAATCTGAGAATAAATACAAAATTTTGGCTGGGAAATTAAGATACAGCACTTATTCACAAATGTGCTGATATTTTGTTCTTATTTCTAGGACAAACATTTTGCTATACCCTTTGCCGATCGTTTAAGGCCCCTATCAAAATGATAAAAATATATAGCAGAACGTCTGTTTTTTTTATTTGGAGTGGGGTCTATGCTTAAAGCGTAGAAATAAGTCATTTAAGCATTTAAGTAACATATCATACGGCCCCCGCCCATCGGGGCTTGAAAAAATATATGGGCTGCATGATGCTTCCACGCACACGAGTACTAGTTAACCGCTTATAGCAAACACACGAAGAGTTTGCTTTACTGTAGAGAGGCTGGAACAATATACTTAGGCACCTAAATCTCGCCTGGAATCTCGTTCAATTTCTCGCGATAATCCGCCATCTTTACAGAGTTCGTGAGAATCGTATTCACATCCAAATATTGCTTCCCAAAACCAAAAGAAGTCAAGTCCCATTACAACAGAAACACAAAAAAACGTCGAAATAATTTTAAAAAGATCTTTTCGAAGACCGTTCCATAAAACGCTGAAGTTTGATCGCGGGAAAGTTTCGTAACTACGTACCGCAGTTAGCCGGTAAAACCCAGCACCGCGCCTGGACCAACGAGTTACCGGAGCATTTACCGAAGCGTTTACCGGGGCTTCTCGGTAGGGTGGAAAGCGCTTCTCGTCTGGCCAAGCAATTAAACTTTTCACAAACTATTACTCAGGGGTAATAAAATAAAGCCCTGGAAATATTTAATAAGAGACACAATTAGCTATCTGGCTACCTGGTGGATTTACAAAGTGATGATGAGCCCCAAATCCCTTAGCAATTCGCTAGTGCTTCAGGATGATTTAAAATGTCCTTGCTGCAAACTAACTTTGAGTCACCCTATCTAATTTTCTTCCCATGAAGTGCACTCAGGACCAACACTGGAGCATTGTCATACTAAGACTATGTGCAAAGCGGAGGTGAACCCCAAACAATAATTTTGGAATTAACGACACGTCAACCCTGGTGAGTCATGATTTTGTGTCATCTCCCAGAGAAAGGGACAAAAAGAGATAGAAGAGGTAGTAGAGGACAGGAGAGGGAGGGACAGGAGAGAAAGGGGAAAATGAATAAAAGTGTAGAAACAGAAGAAATAACAACGCCCCCTTTACCCTTACCTTTTGTAAGGCAAGCAGCCCTTGCCTGTAAGTCAATATCATTTGGACTCCCCAGCGATGCAAGATACACGTCACCTTTGTCTCACAACAGAACAAATTAAAACTTTGAAAAACAGTTTTAACGTATCTGTACTTGTATACTGGCGGTTTACCAAGGACTTCTATGTATCTTTCTACTTTTATTGTGGTAGGTCACATTCGACCATTACTCGCAGGTGTACATATACTCGGGATTTGCAGACCGAACGCCTACTCTATCATCATGATATTATGGTAAGGTTAGGGGATGATTCTCTCTGCACAGAGGGCAGAGGAGGTGGGGGTGAGGGTGAGGGCTCCAGTAAACAGTAAACGTCCCGATCTGAAGGACGGTGCACTTTATGGAATTTATCCCTACAAATGATGCCAATGGAACATGTTCATATACCAAACTTTAATGTCGCTGCTTGTGTGTGTGTGTGTGTGTGGGGGGGGGGGGGGGGGTCGAAACGGAGGCCTCTAGCATCAGAGGCAAGTGCACCAACCACTTAGCTACCACACAGGCACTATCGGTTTATTTGATATCCTACACCACCATTAACTACTTAAGGGTTCAACTGAGTGTGTTTGCTCAAAAGACAGTGCCTTTATTTCATATGAGGATCTAAGCCTGCCCAGGCAAAGCGGTACGAGTCGGCCCGTCCATGCTTATAAACCCTATTGGTTTCATTAGGGCATGAGACGTCATTTCAGAAAATTGGAAAGAACGTCTCCAAAATGACCTTTACGGTGTTGACGGGTACGTTAAACTTCAATCAAACAAAACAAAAGTAACATATCATGAATTGTGAAAATGAGCAATAATTTGATATTTATTTCAAGAGAACAAATTACAAACGGATGTCTCCATTCGGCGTATCTTAACAGTGGTATTGCCTTTTTTCTCAATTCGGATTTGAAATTATTGGATTATCTTTCTTGATCTAAATGTATTAGATTATCTGTCTTGATCGGCGTTTTTTAATGACAGATTCTATCTGTCTATTATTGCTGTGCTAGACGTTTAAAGTAATTCCGGCTTAAGTTCTTACGGCTTTGACAGCCATAGAAATATGAGTCCGCACAAAATGTAGTCCGGTTTGGCGCAGTTATCAAAATTGTACAAGCGTATTAGTTGTCCTGCAAGCGTAATACAAACTTTTGAAGCAGACGACTTGACGATTTTATCTTACGATTCAGCTGCATCATGCGACGGGTTTGGCGACGACTGTAGTTGAAAAAGTTCCATGAAAGATCAGACGACACATGTCTTTCGTAAAACGAACAATGAACGTGTTAGTTATCTTAAAAGCGCCATGCAAAACATGAAGCAGACGAATTTACATTTTTATCTTATTTTTTCAGTGATTGGATTTCATTTGAATCAGCTGCCTGCAGATGAATTGTAAGAAATATGAAGTTTGTGTCGCAATTTAAGAGAAAAAAGGGAAAAAAAGATGAAATGGCCTCTGCTACATTTCAAAATGGCCAGGTTAAGATTTTACCCCTTCCACCCACGAGTTTCTCAAGTTCACTCTTCAGTCAATGAACTTGTATGCGTCCATTCTACACATGTAAATTGGGTGTCTAGTCAATAGTCGTCAACAGCATGTCAAACCATGTAGAACAAAATGCGATGTATCATTATGAGCCATCTCACCAGGTTCTACACTGTTTGCATCTGTAGGTATCTGTACTTGGCTATAAAGGGCTGAAAGGGTGCAAACTTACATGACCTAATTAAATGCGAAGTACGTGACGCTAGAAACTTCAACGTACGGTAGCAAGCCAGCAATAATATACTCCTAACAATTATCACTGTCCAATTCTGTTGTAGGTCTGAATAACTGAAAATGTAAGCACACTGTTGTGATAAATAATAAGTCACATGCCGCAAAACTTCAAACATCGCACAAAAAGTGTTTTCCTTTATTGTAGCGCACGACATAAGGCAGGTTCTTAACTGAGCCGCGAAACACATCTCAGTCAACAAGTGTTAGCTTTTACAAGAAAGTTGCGTCTACGCTTTGTGTTGTCATAAAACTGGCAACTATCCCAGCAGGCATATGACGTAATTGTGACGTCACATCAACGTCGGTGCAACTTCATGACGTTGCCCTAGCGACGTGTGCCTGCTGGCTAGTCATTTGCATGTTGTATTACCTGATAATGTGCAAGTCCTCAGTTTGTGAACCAAACTAGAAATCAGCACTCCAGCGCCATTGTCCTTATCACTAAAGAAAGTAAATCTGAACTTTTCGAAGAATCTGTCATATCAGTGCCTTTTGGCGCTTTGATTTTGTTTGATTTGATGTTGAACGCCCCTGTCAACACTGTAAAGGTCATTTTGGAGACGTTGCTTCCAATTTGCTGGAACTTTTACCCAACATTGAAATGAAATGACATCACAAGCCCTGCCGCTCAGTGAAAACAATAAGCAATAGCAGTACGACTCGCACCGCTTTGCCTGGGCAGGCTTAGATCCTCTAAGCGGTTCACCAGTGCTCGTGTGCGGGTCAGTTTCAGCTCTGCGTGGAAGCATCATGCAACCCATGTATTTCTTCAAGCCCCGATGGGCGGGTCGTCTTGATCGGCGTGGAATACGACTTAATATCGTCAATATGCCGACGCCTAGTCATCTAATTATCCGTTCATGAGAACATCCGTCTTTTCTCCAGTCCGTGAGTCTGTCTGTCTGTATGTCTGTCTGTCTGTCATTATTATCAGCATCCACTTCATCAATAGTTTTATAACTTTTACAGTCCCTTCGCTTTAGCGTCAGGGAAAATTGTGAAAGCCTCCGACCCTCGGCCTCCCGCACGCGCGCCCGCCTGCCCGTCCGTCCGTCTTTCTGTCTGTCCATCTGTCCGTCCGTTCGGACGCCCGTCCGCCCGCCCGTCCGTCCGTGCCTGTCTGCCTTTTATTTTTATCAGTTACCCCCAATATATATTGCATTTTAAGGCACTGACCTGATAAAAATATGCTATCTCAGGACAAGTGAGCTTTATCACGTCAACGTGACATTGCACTTTTACGAATGAACCAGACTACTATAAAAATGACAAAAATGTTATTGTTACTAGGAAAAATGGAAAAAAATTACCTGAAATAAAAAGATCATAGGAAAATATGGTCAGCTGATACTAAATATATCGACCGCTAGAATGCTCGGATGCACTGAGGATCATAAATAACTGATCGTAAATTGTTAATTTAAGAGTGTAGAAGGGGTTAAACTGATAAATAGAATACCAGATTCGTGTAATTTGATATCAAGTTTATGAGGCTCGGCTTCGAGAACGCATGTAGAATCGCTCGACAAGCCTCGCGATTCTACAAGCGTTCTCGAAGCCTTGCCTGATAAACTTGATATCAAAAGACACGAACCTGGTATTCTCTATTTATTATCATCCTCATCATCACTATTGTTATTATTATTGTTATTACAGTTCCTTCGCTTTAGCGTCAGAAAATATTGTGAACGCCTCCATCCGACCGGCCGCCCGTCCATCCCATTCTTCCGTCTCTCTGTCCTGCCCGACAGTCACGGTATAGCCTTATTTTATTTGGGGATTTTGTCTTGCGCCGGCTTATACAGGAAACAAAAGGTCGAAATAAAAATATGAGCATACTGCTGTTATTGCTTAACGGACATTATGTTATGTAAAACTTACAATTAATAAAATCTATACTGATCTTCCTTAAATTTATTTTGGGTCTGACCGAAAGCATTTATGGTACATAAGCATTGCACTGTGTTGTCTTATCTGGCTCGGCACTGTTTTGTTTGAATATGCTTAAAACTCTGATGCTTTTCAAAATATTGTTATAAACATGGTATACTGGCGAGGAATGTAGGACGATTTGGCCAGCGGACGATTTGGCCCGTGCGATTTGGCCTAGGACAATTTGGGCAGACAAAAATATTGGGTAGGACAATTTTGCCAGATTAATATAATGACTAGTTTAAACTGAAAATTTAATGTTTTAGGTTTGTTTTTAATATAAGTAATGTTTGAATATGTGGAAGGAACATTTTAAAGAAGATTTTAAACAATTAGATTTTTTTTTTAAACTATAACTTTTGGCCCGAGATATTCTTTATGAGCAAATTAATAAAAATGGTTAACTATAATCCCCCAAACACAAAAATACAATAAAATATTGAAAACAAAAATAATAAAATAAATAAATTTAATGATTTTGTTTAAATTGGCTGGAAAACAAGATTAATTACATTTTCTTGTAATCTATTTTAAAGTTGGGTTTAAGGGGGTCAAAATTAAAAAGGTGTGTTTTTGTTATTTTTATGACCTAAAAATACTTGTCAACGAAGTTCCTTATTTCTTGTCAGAAGTATATGTTGTTTGTGAATTCAATTGTGAAGTTATCTGAGTATTGTTTTATTTTATTTTTGTCTCCCCTATCTCGCTAGGCCGGCCTCGTTAGCGCATCTGACTGGCCGCAGGTTCGATACCCATTACGATAACACACTTGTGCGACATAGTTCATTTCTTCACAATGTCATGTCCAAAATGACTACTTTCTGGTGAAAATCTGTGATATTTTGTCTTACTATACTTCAAACATAGGTTCTAGCCAGTACCAACAACCTATGTCTTGGAGCAGAAATAAGAAAAATAATGTATACCCCCCATAAACCCTAATTTCTTCACTGTAAAGTTCATTTCACAGACTCGTTCACGTGACGCCTGCCTGGTTCAAGAATGTGCAATGCACTGCTTAACCTGCAGTTACACTTAGGGGAACTAATCTGCTCAATATGACCTAAATAGTGTTGACTGGGCTCAGATACTATAAAAGAGCAGAACATATGTAATGATGTGTGATAAAATATGTTGTCAAATGAAGAAACTGCTCAAACTATGCAATTTCCTCTTATGTCAACATTTGATTTTCACTCATCAAAGCCAAGAAATGACAGATGAAATCACTGAAAACACATGGAATATTTGATGAAAAATATGTAGCCAAATGAAAAAAAAAAAAATCCTATTGACATGATTGATAGAATAAGAATTGGTAAAACCGCTAGGAGAAATCAGTTTGGCCAAATTGTCCTACCCGGTATTTTTGGCTGGCCAAGTTGTCCTAGGCCGAATTGTCCTAGGCCAAATTGATCGGGCCAAATCGTCCGCTGGCCAAATTGTCCGCCCACCACTGGGAATAACGGTGTAATTAACGGCGTTAAACGGATTAAACTACTGAGCCGTGACATACGAAAGGGGGCATTCGAGCATGTACATTCCGGGAAGATTCAAATCAGCGTGGGTAGCTTTCCCGGCCCACACAAAGAGAAAATCTGGCACACCAGGGATCCGTTTATTGCTAAGCGATGACTGATGAGACTGTGCATATGGCTGGCCTGATTTGAGTCTTCACCAGGTACAACTTCTCACATGGCGCAGCTCGAATGTGCTTCAACACAATTAATATTCCGTGGTATCAGTATGTTAGTCTGACATAACACATTAGACCTATTGTATTGTATTGTATTGTAAAGTTTAAGCATTTTACGTCCGCTACGGTCAGGCGCTTTAGCATTGCTCCACAACAGGACGTAAAGTTTGAGTGCTTCTGGGCTGCAAAACGCGGCAGATTCAGTGAAATGTGAGTCATTCTGAACTGCCAGTGCCTTCCCCTGAGTAAAGTTGAAGCACTGTAATTTAGAATTTTGAACGCCAGATCGAAAATGGGCATAAAACTGCAGAGGAATCAATCCCAATTTCGGTTGCGAATTGAGATTTCTCTGTCTCACCCGAGAGCATACTAGTTCATGTTGCTCTCTCTTAGGGCCGTGTGTAAGGCTATGGACTGGTTAGAAATGATGAAAAACCCAAGTTATACAGGGTAGTCAGATGTGCGGCCCTAAGTTTGCAGTATAATATATATAAAATAGATATATAAATATTACAGAGGTATACATAAATATTTGAAATAGGTAAGAAAGGAAGAGAGAAAAAAAAAATGTGGAATATATCCAATAAAAAAAAAAAGAAAAAAAAAGGAAACAAAAGCATTTAGTTCTTGCCTGTTTGGTAAACAATAATAGTTTAGATGTATAAAATAATGTTTTTTGATCACTTAATTGGCAAGCTCATTATTGGATAGTAGTTATGAAAAAGTAAAGTGGTATTATTCATGAACAGGTGCATTTCATTGAAACATGGTTTCAGTTACAATGTTAATTGTTGGTGTCAAATTGCATTTAAGATGCAATTAGAATTCAATTGTAAAAAAAATGGTAGACTTCAAAGGTTTTTGAATATTTTACAAACATTTAGGTACACAAAAGAGCCATCTAACTGTCTTTCTAAAGAAGCATTATTTTGACCCTGACCATTGAAATATTTGATTACTCACACCAATATTGCATAGCAATTCTTCAAAGCTGTTAAATGTTAATTTGAGACAGGTGCAATAAAATAAAAATAATAATAATAATGAAAACAATAAGCATAAATGTAAATATCTATATGACTTTCCTTCACCATAAAACTATAATACATAATTTAACCCTTGTCCTGCTTGGCCCGAATATGTCTGATCTTTCAAACAACGCAGATCCAGATAAGAAGCCATCTGATCAGGATCCTCGTTGTTTGTGATTCAGTTTAAGAATTTCTTGCATTGACTTGCCTCAAGAAACCCGAATGGTTGATGATCTGTGGTGGGTGTGGCATATTTATATGTTCAGCAGGTCAAGGGTCAAGATTTATGGCCATGTTAAACAGAGTTCGTTTAACACGACTTTTTTTTTTTGATGAGATTTAAAAGGCGATTAATTGAGTTCTGTTCTGTATTCCGGGCGTTGTGTGTTTTCCAAAGAAAAAAAAAAAAAAAAAAACTTAATATAATGCACAACATTTGAGATGAAAAAATACTATTTACAAGTCTTTTAAAAAATGTACTTCTGCATAACAAAATAACACACACACATTCACTCACAAACACATTCTGTGAAACATATTTACAATATTTACATCTGTCTGAGAGGCAAGGAAATGACATAAATCATGCAGTGGCAGAGGTATGAGAGGCCATTCCGCCCAAAAGGGGGAGTCAGTATCCAACTCAGAAAAAAGTTAGACCCCTGCCACTGTGTACCTTGCTCTCTTTGAGGTATGAGTGCATCAAACAGCTGTATTGATAGGTTCAGCTTGCCATAGCTCCTGGATTCAAGCTTCACCCATTCAACAAACTGTTGCTTGCACTCACAAACACTCGAAGGATTGGCCTGCAATACAAAATGATTGCCCTCTTCGGTGCTGTATACTGTTCCCGCTGATATACATTTTCTTGATCCTTAGTTACATGTATGCATTGAGTATGCCTAAATTAGGTTAGTATACTTATATGTATGACAAGTATCCTGTATTGGTGACATATTTGAATACTGCTTCCCTTATAATTGTTGCATGGGCAGGTTGGGGGTTAAGAAGTACCTTAAGATCTATAACATTTATATCAGATATGTTATCTTTTATGGTTTGTAACATGATTTCTCTTTCATGTCTATGTTTTTCACAATCAAGAAGATAGTGGGTTGTGTCCTCAGTTCCCTCACAGTGAGGGCACTGAGGGTCCATCCCACTGTGTGTCTGATTGTTAAACCTAAGTCCATTCCTACCTAACCTTAACCTAGTGTATACCCTATCAAATTGCCTATTGTCGCTATACTGTATGAGTTTCGTTGGGAGATCACTACTGACCAACGAAAACCATGACCATGTTTTTTTCCAAGTTGATGCCCAGTGCGTTTTAACTTCTCTTTTTATAAGCCCATAAACTTCAGTTTTACCCAGCCTAATCTTTATTTCTTTGCCTATGGAACTTCCTAATTTTGCAGCTTCATCTGCAATGTCATTACCTTGTATATTGCAATGCGACGGACACCAGTCAATATACAGTATTGTGTTGCTCCTTAAAATTGTGTCAACTAAATTGTTGATTTGGATTAAAAGATCAGGTCTTGAGCGACTGTTCCCAGACTTTATTGCCTGAATTGAACTTAAGGAATCAGTGAGGATTACTACCTGGTCTGGTTTGTTCTGGTCAACCCATTTCAGGGCTTCAATTGTTGCAATTAATTCTGCAGTAAAAATTGTAACCTTGGCATTCAGTTTAAATTTTCTAGTTATTTGGTGTGAGGGAATGGTAAATGCAGACCCTACTTGATTCTTTCCATCGTCCTTACTGCCATCAGTAAATATTTGAAGACATGATTTGTATTTTTGATTGACTAAGGTTTTGGTTTTATCCTCAATGACCTTCTTGCTGTCTGTTTTTTTTTGTTTACATATTCCTTAAGAGTTTCCCTAGGTGTAATTGACTGCAAGGCAAATTTGTCCTGATATACAGGTTCCTGTACCAAAATATCACTTAGCTTATATTTCATCTGAAGATCCCTTACTTGCATTACAAATGGAATTTTACCCTTTAATCGATCCCTACAGGTTTCATATACAGCATAGTCATAGAGACTGTTCAAGGGGAGATTTTTTCCATTGGCAGAGGACCTAGCCCAGTATTTCAGGATAAGTTCCTCCCTCCTTAGCGCCAGTGGTTGAATGTTGCATTCAGCTTGCACATCAATATTTGCAGTTGATTTATATGCCCCTGTTATTATTCTGAGAGCAGCTGATTGAATTCTATCTATCCGAAGAAGCTGAGTTGGTGATGCAGAAGCATATGCTTGACAACCATAGTCTAGTTTACTCCGGATAAGTGTCTTGTAGATAGCCATTAGCGTTATCTTATCTGCCCCATATTTAGTTCCTGATAGATATCTCATGAGATTTAGATCTTTTTTACATTTTGCTACCAAGTCTGTTATATGTTTCTGCCAGTACAACTGGCTATCAAATGTCATTCCTAAGAATTTAGCTTCAGTTTTATATTCCAGTGATTTGTTTCCTATTTTCAATTTAGGTATATTTTCATTTGGAGTTCCTGGATGATTGAACAATACAACTTCGGTTTTATTGGAGGAGATTTTGATACCCAACGACGCTGCCCATGCCTCAATTTTATTCAAGATCTGCTGCATGAGATGCACCAAATGGGACTTACTGCGCCCTGATTTCCAGACTGCTGAGTCATCCGCATATTGAGACAGCTCACACGACAGATCTTTTAGCACATCATGTTGAGTGTTGATAAGAATGTTAAATAAAATTGGACTAAGAACACTGCCCTGGGGAGAACCGTTGTCAAGTACCTTAACTTCGGACAAGTTAGATCCGACCCTAACCTGTATTTTTCTATCTTTAAGGAAGTCCTGTACCCAACCTAATAATCTACCTTTGATTTTGAATTTGTTTAACTGCATTAGCACTCCATTGGTCCACATAAGATCAAAGGCTTTTTCTAGATCCAGGAATATACAAAGAAGGTCCCTATTCTCCATTTTAGCTTTTAGTATTGCAGTCCGTAATCGAATGATTTGATCAAGGGTAGACCTATTTTTCCTAAATCCAGATTGCGTAGGTGCCAAAAGTTTGTTCTGTTCAAGGTGACTTGTCAGTCTGTTTGCGATCATAGTTTCCATGACCTTACATGTTACTGATGTTAAAGAAATTGGCCTATAAGATCCTGGTTCATGAGGGGATTTATTTAGTTTCAGAAGTGGTACTATTGTTCCCAGTTTCCATTCGTCTGGTAGTTTACCCTCAGTCCATGATTTGTTAATTGCACGACCCGCAGAAAAAGCAACCGACTGAAGTCGGTTTTTTCTAAGAGTGCCCTAAAATCACAATGTCATTCTGTCATTCGGTCAGTCTGTCATTCTGTCAGTCTGTCATTCTGTCTGTCCATCCGTAACCCGTTTGTGAAAATTGGTGATAGTGACTTAACCGCTTGGAATATTTAAACAATTTTTGGCATACTGATAGATATCAATGAGATCTAACCAATGAACTTACGAAATATTACATTCCATTTAGTATAGCCTCGCCGAGGCGAAAAATGTGAAAATTTTCGAACATTTTTGAACTGCTTCTCCTCGGAAACCGTTCGGCCGATTGAAGTCAAATTTCATATGGAGCCTCTATGGAATGGGGGAAACCAAAATTTGCTCATGGGGTCAAGGTCACATGACCAAAATGGCCGCCAAGCCATATATGGTTTGTCTGTCTGTCCGTCCGTAACCCGTAAGTGAAAATTGGTGATAGTGACTTAACCGCTTGGAATATTTAAACAATTTTTGGTATACTGATAGATATCAATGAGATCTAACCAATGAACTTGGGAAATATTACATTCCATTTAGTATAGCCTCGCCGAGGCGAAAAATGTGAAAATTCTCGAACTGCTCCTCCTCGGAAACCGTTGGGCCGATTGAAGTCAAATTTCATATTGAGCCTCTATGGGATAGGGAAACCAAAATTTGCTCATGGGGTCCAGGTCACATGACCAAAATGGCCGCCAAGCCATATATGGTAAAACCCTTCAAAAATAGTCTTCTCCAGAACCACTGGGCAGATTTCCTCGAAACTTGATAAATAGCATCTGGGATGTAGGCCTATCATAAATTGCTAAAATGGTGACCCTGGGTTGACCTTGACCTTCTTTGGGTCCGTCCGTAACCCGTTTGTGAAAACTGGTGATAGTGACTTAACCGCTTGGAATATTTAAACAATTTTTGGCATACTGATAGATATCAATGAGATCTAACCAATGAACTTACGAAATATTACATTCCATTTAGTATAGCCTCGCCGAGGCGAAAAATGTGAAAATTTTTGAACATTTTTGAACTGCTTCTCCTCGGAAACCGTTGGGCCGATTGAAGTCAAATTTCATATGGAGCCTCTATGGGATGGGGGAAACCAAAATTTGCTCATGGGGTCAAGGTCACATGACCAAAATGGCCGCCAAGCCATATATGGTTTGTCTGTCTGTCCGTCCGTAACCCGTTTGTGAAAATTGGTGATAGTGACTTAACCGCTTGGAATATTTAAACAATTTTGGCATACTGATAGATATCAATGAGATCTAACCAATGAACTTGCGAAATATTACATTCCATTTAGTATAGCTTCGCCGAGGCGAAAAATGTGAAAATTTTCGAACTGCTTCTCCTCAAAAACCGTTGGGCCGATTGAAATCAAATTTCATATGGAGCCTCTATGGGATGGGGGAAACCAAAAATTGCTCATGTGGTCCAGGACACATGACCAAAATGGCTGCCAAGCCATATATGGTCTGTCTATCTGTCCGTCCGTAACCCGTTTGTGAAAATTGGTGATAGTGACTTAACCGCTTGGAATATTTAAACAATTTTTGGCATACTGATAAATATCAATGAGATCTTATCAATGAACTTGAGAAATATTACATTCCATTTAGTACAGCCTCGCCGAGGCGAATAATGTGAAAATTTTCGAACTGCTTCTCCTCGGAAATCGTTGGGCCGATTGAAGTCAAATTTCATATGGAGCCTCTACGGGATGGGGGAAACCAAAATTTCCTCATGGGGTCCAGGTCACATGACCAAAATGGCCGCCAAACAATATTTGGTAAAAACCCTTCAAAAATAGTCTTCTCCAGAACCACTGTGCAGATTTCCACGAAACTTGATAAATAGCATCTGGAACGTAGGCCCATCATAAATTGCTAAAATGGTGACACTGGGTTGACCTTGACCTTCTTTGTGCCTAGGTCAATATTTGACACATATGCTTTTGTGTTGGATTTTATCCTGCAAACGATTCAGAATACAGTACTAAAGTATAAGATATATTTTTGCTCCTTACGATAAGGCGCATTTATCGGGGGAACCGTTTTATGTCCAGGTCACATGACCAAAATGGCCGCCATACCCATATATGGTAACACTCATAAAGCTAAAAGCATCCGGCGGGTCGTGCACTTCAGCTGAAGCACTGGTTAATTGTAAAATTTGCCATTTGCATTTTTCAGAAGCATTTTTCAACATATCATAGTGAATTGTGTCAGCCCCAGGTGCAGTGCTCTGTTTCTTATTAAGCGCGGTTATAAGTTCCTTAAAGGTAAACAACTCATTGTATGCCTCACCCTCACCCATCGTGATGTTTTCCTGCACTGACAAGATAATTCCAGGTTCAAGTTCAAGTTTTCTTAGTCTGAAACTGTGTTCAAGTAATTCATTGCCACTTACTTTTTGGTAATGGTTAACCAGTGCATTTGCCTTATCTTCATTTTCATGGTATCGAATATTATTTAGTTTCAATACTTCCACTGGCCTAAATGGTTTTCCATTGAATTTGGATATTACATTCCAGATATATTTACTGTTTGCCTTGTGATTTAGCTTCGAGACAATTTCCTGCCATTTACACTTCTTTGCATTATCCTGGATATCGTTACTTTTGACTCTGGCTATTATATACAGGTCCTTAAGTTGATCAGAATTGTATTTTTTCCATTTCTTATATGCTTTACGCTTCTCACGGACTGCAGTTGAACATTCGTCATTCCACCAGGGAAGATGCCGTTGTTTAATGTCAGGATTTGGCTTGGTTTTAGGTATTGTTTCCTCACAAATGGCAATTAATTCATTTATGAATTGGTCATTAGATTCATTAATTGTTTGTTGATCGAACTGAATATCAATGTTGTTTGTCAAATTGCGAAAATGGGCCCAGTCAGCTTTAGTCAGTTTCCAGCGTGGTATTTGATCCTGTAGAATACATGTGTATTGTTTATTTAAAGTAGTTACAATGGGGAAATGGTCACTACCCAGACAGTTTTGGTGCACATACCACTGGAAATCTCGACAAACATCACGAGAGGCGAGGGTGAGGTCAATCGCAGTTGTTTGCCCCGATTCAATCGAGTAACGTGTTCCTTCCCCATTATTCAGCACCACCAGGTCATGGTCCTCTATAAAGTTTAGAAGCTCACGCCCTGCTGGAACCTCACCATCATGGTATTGATTATCCCAGAGGCTGTCCCTTATATTAAAGTCACCAACAATGATATGATTTTTACTTACATGAGTTAAAATATGATCATAATCAGCATTGCTTATCATGTTTTTTCCATTTGAATATATGTTAATAATGTCAGTACTTTTATTAATCCCAAATATTCGTACAATGGTAGCCTCAAGATTTGGATTCTTTTGCCTGTATAGAATTTCTTCCGAGTCTAGCCCTTCCCTCACAAATGTAACGACCCCACCACCCTTTTTCTCAGTACGTACATAGGAGACTGGTTGCTTGTACCCCATAAATTTTAGACAATTATGTCCAGTGTTATTCCAAGTTTCCTGGATGCAGACAACCTCTGGAATATCTTTAAATGTTAATAAGTAGTCATAGAATTCTGCTTTTTTTGTGTTGCATGGCATGTCCGCAGAGACTGCGGGCATTCCACTGCACCACTTTCAGTTCTGTTTTGCGGTTTATTTAGCCCATTATCACAACCTAATTGTTAAGAGGTAAAAACTATTTCTTACTTAGTCTTGGTTTAGTTGGTACAACGATTTTACCTCTGTAGACTTTACCCACATCAGGAGTTCTGCGATCTAGAAGCTCCTTTTGCAGGCTCTTCCCTGTTCGACGTGACTGATTAAGTCCACATTAGACCTCCAAATTTACAACGTTTAAATCCGCGAAGGAAAGCCCTTGTAAAAACCTACATATCACCTGTGCTCACAACGTAGATTGTCGCATTTTTGTCTCGCTTGAACCGCCGGAGACTGCAACGGAAGGTCAGGTACTTTCTCTCTGGGTACTCCAGTTTTCGCCCACACCTGATTAAAGATCGCCTCGATATAATTAAAGTATCTTGCAATGGCCGTTTGTTTGTTTGATTTGAGGTTTAACGTCCCCGTCAACACTGTAAAGGTCATTTTGGAGACGTTGTTTCCAATTTTGTGGGACTTTTACCCGACAGTGAGATGAAATGACATCTCAAGCTCTGTCGCCCAATGAAACCAAAAGGGTTTATTAGCATGGACGGTCCGCCTCGCACCGCGGTTCCTGGACAGGCTTAGATCCTCTAAGCGGTTTACCAGTACTAGTGTGCGGGCTGGATTCAGCTCTGCGTGGAAGCATCATGCAGCCCATATATTTCTTCAAGCCCCTATGGGCGGGGGCTTGCAATGGCCGTAAAAAAGCAAAGTGTTAACATTACTCTAGTTTTGTCTCTAGTTGCCATTTTGCTCACCAGAGCGGAACCGTTTTAGCTAGTTTGGTAGGGGGTCACCTATGCAAGTGCCCAAGGGTAAAGAAGAATATATTTTATAAAAGGGTTAAAAAGAAGTTGTCTGACATTACGAAAACACGTCTATATACATTTGACCCCCTGAAACCCCACTTTTATATAGTAAAGCTGGGGTTTACAGGGGTAAACCTTAATTTTCTTATTTCTGCTCTAAAATATAGATTGTGGGTACTCGTTAGAACCGCCTCGTCGAGGCGGTTCTAACGAGTATCCACAATCTATGTTTTGAGCAGAAATAAGAAAAATATCGAAATTTTTCGTCCGAAAATTTTCATTTTCGGTGGTGAAATTTACAATGTATTTGTATAGGCGTGTTTTCGTAATGGATTTTTTTTTCCATTTCAGCGATTGCGGCAATCTTGTTCACCAGAGCGGAACGATTTTAGCAATTTTGGCAGGTGGCCACCTGGACAATGTTCCCGTGATGTTTGAATCAAATTTGCACAAGGGTTTGGAAGAAGTTCGCATTTAAAGGAAATTTAATTTGCTCCTATTTTTAGCTCTGTTTTCCATTTTGCTCATCAAAACAGAACCGTTTTAGCTATTTGGTAAAGAGTCATCTAAACAACATTCTTATGAAGCTTGAATGACATTGGCTCAAGGGTAAAGGAGTTTAAGGAGTTTTGTTAGAAGAATTTTCTATTTTACCTCTGGTGGCCATCTTTAGCTGTTTTGGTAGGGAGCCCGCTAGGCAACATTCCTGTGAAGTTTGAATCAAATTGGCCCATGGGTTCAGGAAGAATATGCATAAAAAGCAAATTGTTGACAGTTTTTATGTTTTTGGAGGTTCTATTAAGTTAGAATTAAAATTGGCCCAGGCGGGGTAAAGGAGGAACTATCGATTGAAGATATGTCTATTTTCAGCTATGGTAGCCATCTTGTCATCGCAGCATAACACTTTTAGCTATTTTAGTAGGGAGCCACCTAGCCAATATTGCTGAGAAGATGGAATCGAATTGTTCCAAGGGTTCAAGAGGAGTTAGCATTGAAAGCAAATTAATTTAGATGGTAACCACAGCAACATTCCTATAAAGCAAGAATAAAATTGGCCCAGGGGTGAACTTCAAGATTATTATATTTTTAGCTCTGGCGGCTATCCTGTTTATCGGAGCGTAGTGGTTTTAGCTTTTTTTGGCGGGGATCCACCTACGCACATGCTTGTGAAATTTGAATCAAATCGGCCCAAGGTAACAATAGCTCGCCATAAGCACTTCGTGGGGTTTACAGCGGTTAATATATTTTTTCTTATTTCTGCTTTCAAATATAGATTGTGGGTACTCGTTAGAACCGCCTCATCGAGATGCCCCCACCCATAGGGGCTTGAAGAAATATATGGCTGCATGATGCTTCCACGCAGAGCTGAATCCAGCCCGCACACTAGTACTGGTAAACCGCTTCGAGGATCTAAGCCTGTCCAGGAACCGCGGTGCGAGGCGGAACGTCCATGCAAATAAACCCTATTGGTTTCATAGGGCGACAGGGCTTGAGATGTCATTTCATCTCTATGTCGGGTAAAAGTCCCACAAAATCGGAAGCAGCGTCTCCAAAATGACCTTTACAGTGTTGACGGGGACGTTAAACCTCAAATCAAACAAACAAAAACCGCCTCATCGAGGCGGTTCTAACGAGTACCCACAATCTATATTTTGATCAGAAATAACAAAATATAGCACAATTTTTCATCTAAATTTTTTTTCGGGGGTAAAATTTACAATGTATTTGTATAGACGTGTTTTCGTAATGCGAGAAATGCTACTGTTCGTGCGTCATTACGAAAACACGCCTATACAAATACATTGTTAACTTTACCGCCGAAAAACGAAAATTTTAAGATGAACAATTGCGATATTTTTCTTATTTCTGTTCAAAATATAGATTGTGGGTACTCGTTAGAACCGCCTCAACAAGGCGGTTCTAACGAGTACCTACAATCAATATTTTAGAGCAGAAATAAGAAAAATAAGGTTTACCCCTGTAAACCCCTGTTTTACTATATAAAAGTGGGGTTCAAGGGGGTCGAAATTATATAGGCGTGTTTTCGTGATGCCTTTGATGCTTGATGATGCCAATTCTAGCTCTGAACTGTCTGTTGCAGATGAAGCAACAGAGATTAGAGGACGAAAGCGCTTTTGGTGATGCGTTAGCTTTGATTTTGCGCTATGCACGTTTCTTCCCGGCTTCGCTGATTCTTTTCAGAAGCACCCCTTCTGATGAGGCCTCGTCACTTTGCTCGGCCCTGTGCAATTTGTTTCTATGCTGAAGTCCTGGAAGGAGGCTTACAGGGTGATTCTGTAATGCTTCTTCTGGCCACCATAGGAGCGTTTCTCTATCTCTAGTTAAGAAATAGATCAGCTCTAGCTGTGATTTGTTGAGTAATAAATCACAGTTTGGAGGTCAGTTGTAAAGTAGACAAATCACGAGCGCGTAGCGCGCGTGATTTGTCTACTTACAACTGACCGACAAACCGTGATTTATTACCCAACAAATCACTGGCTAGAGCTGATCTATTTCGATTCTAACACGCTGAAAATCGGCAATAATGCTGTTGTTTCCTTCAAAATCTCACAACCCTTCGCCATTGTTAGAAGAAATCCCGCTAAAATTATCGACTGAAACACATGCATTTATATCCTTTTCTTACGTTTTCGAAGCGAGAAAATGACGTTACACCGTCTAACGTCAAGGAAATCGACTAGTGACGTCATAAATTTGAAGTTTTTAATGACGTCACACGTCACGCTCTTCCGAGCTGTGATTTGTTGCAGAATAAAACACAGTTATTTTGCATTGCCTATATAGGCGCGCTGTGTTAGAATTCTCCATAGAAGATTTTCTTCGGCAAACGGTTCTCAAGCATCCTGGTAACATGGCCTGTCCAACGTTACTTTGCCAGTCTCAGAAGACCATGTGCAGTCTGCATCCATGACCTTTTCAGGAGCTCTATGTCTGGAATCCTGTGTTGCCATTTAATATATAAAAGTTTTGTAAGACAGCTTGTATGGAAGTGGTTCAGTCCTTTCTCGTGCCGTTGCAAACTTTCCTCGTTTCACATACAAATAACAGTGTTGGCAGAACCACAACTCTGTAGGCTTTCAGCTTTCTGTCAAGTCTGATTCTACTTCGATGCCAAACGCTACCACGTACACCTGGCTAGCCAAATGCTGCACTAACCTTGGGAATCCTGCCATTTTGACTTCATCATCAATATGCGCGGCTATTGACAGTGTGCCACAAGGTAGGTATTTGCAGTCTTTGACCGTTCATTGGAATGGCGAACCCTTTGTCAGGATTGTTTGGTCATTACTGTCACAGATGTCAGATAGTTGATCTACAGAATTATTGCGTGTTAACTCACGGAATGCGTACATAGTATTTTTACCACGACAACGCTCCGTCTCGAATGCGTACATTCTATTTTACAAAACCTGTATTTTGTTGGCTTGATTTTTATTCACGTTTTGCGGCCCAGTGAATAGTGATTCCGATGGGTTGATGCAGAGTCGGCAATACATTCGAACTTCAATGGCTCGAACACCTTTGGGGCAACAATCTGTTCGAGACAGGGGTAGTTCGAGCCACTGAGGTTACTCTCAGGAGGCATAACGGGATACTTTTTGACATCTTTTCGGTGTTCTATAATGAATATGTATGCGGTGTGTACTCATTAGAATCGCCTCATCGAGGCGATTCTAATGAGTACATTTGCAAGATAAAAGACTAAAATCTTCTGAATTATCCCCCAATTATTTCTTATGTAGAGGATTTTGCTAGGGACTTAAGAATGTGTTCGACTCATCCTTGGTAAACGAGCCATCGGTGTTCGAGTCATCGAAGTTCTACTGGACTGAGCTCAGACCAATCATGCAAATATTGGTAACTAATAACTATGCCACAATGAAACTTACCCCACCCCACAGCCTTTGATTGTGTGTGTCGGGGAGGAGTGCACACAGGCTTAGGGAAACGGCGGATAGTATAAGTCATTGAAAATAATTAAAAAAGATTTCACAGAGAAATTTATAAACACTCTAAAATCCAAACTGATTGCTCTTTATTTATTACTTTTCAAATCGAGCCTGTTCATTTCATTAACACGACTTGCAGTATAAATCGATTTTAGGACTTTAAAGTGAAAATATTTTCTTATTTGTATTATTTTTGCGCTAAATATTTCTGTATGTGCCCGTTTAAACTGCCTCATTGACGTGGTTCTCACGAGTACCAACGCCCTTTGTTTTGAGCGGTTACAAGAAAAAACGTTTGTAAATTCAACATTTACGAAGCTGGGGTAGGCCTCACTTTCTCGAGGTGGGTTTTACCGGACTCTTCGTTGCACAAGCTTGTTAACATAATGACATTTTGAATTTGTGCAGGCACAACCAGGTGCAATTGCTACTTAGAGAAATCTCACATTTTCATGAACAGCTGCGCATGAAATTAAGTTTAATGGCTGATCAGACAGAGAGTCGCATGACTCAATGAATTCATACAACGTTGAATCAATGTCAAAGGGCCATTTTTGGCCTCATCTTCAAAATCATTAAAATTTTGCCGAATGACAAAATATTAGTTGCGATTTTGAAAAATGTAAATAGTTGTAACATTTGAAGTCTTTTGCCATGGCAACACGCGTTGAAAGAAATACACCGTTTTCCCGAGCAAAAAATGGTGCTGCCTTCTTTTTCATTGTTAAACTGGCATATATCATAATGCATTTTATTCAAAGATGTAATGGTATATGCTAAACGAGGCTTTTAGTTAAGAAAAGTCATATTATCCGATAAAAATACCCGCTGGAATTATGTCCCCCCACCAGAGGGGATGGGACATATTGTTTTTGGTGCGGATCCCGTTTGCGTCGACGTCAGCGTCGGCGTAGCCTATTTGAAGCATTATATCTCCTGAAACTATGGATGGGTTTTGACCAAACTTGCATAGACACAATACTAGCATAAGAATAAACAGTCTTTAGGTCATGATGACCTTGACCTCATTTTCAAGGTCACAGCAACCCCCAAAATGTCATTTTGGGCCAAAAAATGGCTTGTCTGCACTTTGTCTTATAAACAAATTGATTACTTTCCATCAAACTTGGTACAATATATAATTACAACATTTCGCAGATTTGGTTAGAAATTGGTGACCTTGACCTCATTTTCAAGGTCACAGCGACCCCAAAAACGGCCATTTTTGGGCCAAAAACGGCTTGTCCGCACCCTATCTCATTAACGAATTGATAAATTTTAGCCAAACTTGGTACAATAAATCATTACAACATACCACATATATGATTGGATTTTGGTGACCATGACCTCATTTTCAAGGTCACAGCGACGCCAAAACAGTCATTGTTGGGCCAAAAATGGCTTGTCTGCACTCTATCTCATTAACGAATTGACCAAATTTCGTCAATCTTGCTACAATATATCATTACAACAAACCGCAGAGTTTGGTGACCTTGACCCCATTTTCAAGGTCACAGCGACCCAAAAACAGTCAATTTTTGGTCAAAAATAGCTTGTCAGCACTCTATCTCATTAACGAATTGATTGATTTTCGTCAAACTTGGTACAATACATCATTACAAAAAAAAACGAAGATTTGGTGAGATTTTGGTGACCTTGACCTTTTCACAAAGTAGACTTACCGATAACCCTATATCAAAAGGTCAATCATTGTGACTCAGGCTCATGAAGGACCAATGCTTTCGGGCGGACCGGTGTGCAATTACCGGGCAAAATAGAGGGTTATACATGTAACATCACACAAACCCACACTGGGTAAAAAAATGAGCTACTCCCATTTCACCAAAATGGCAAAATAACAGTTAAAGAGCCAGCACAGAGAGAGAGAACCTTCAATCAGATGTGCGACTAGAGGCGATGCAGGTACTAGAGAGAGAGAGAGAGAGAGAGAGAGAGAGAGAGAGAGAGAGAGAGAGAGAGAGAGAGATAGAGAGAGAGAGAGAGAGACGTACAAACCATACCATCTCAGATGATCTGACCAGAATATTCACTGTTTGAATTGAATAATTACTGCATCTAGCTCGGTGCAGTTCGTAACTGTCTGTTTGGAATTTTGTCCGGCTCTGGTGCATTTAAGAAAATCTTGCAACTGTTAATAACATTGAAGGTCTTCTTTATGCATTGGTCGTGGGTGTGCTTTTACGGTCCTTTCAAGATAATTTTACTGCTTTCGAGCCGATCGTCAACCAGAGGACGATAAAAACCGGAGTATCTGGAAAAAATAAACACCTGACCTTCCTTTGCAGAACTTTGCGTCTGACATGACCCGAGTGGGACTCGAACCTACAACGCAGAGATACCTTATCAATTAAGAGACAGCTAGCACTCTTGTCCAATTAGCCAATGAGGTCTGTAATGTGTTCAATGAACGTGCCCTACGGCGCCCGAAAGCAGTGCTCTGTTTAAATAATCTCTGGTTTGACCGTCGTCTTGACTGGCCATGAAAAGCCCTAAGACCTGTGTAATGAAAATGTATTTTTTCCTGTTAATGTTGCTGTTTTCAGCATCTCTATTTTCAGTCTCTCTCTCTCTCTCTCTCTCTCTCTCTCTCTCTCTCTCTCTCTCTCTCTCTCTGAAATGTATTTTTTCTGTTAATGATCAGTCAACATTTAGAAATTGATAGCCATGGGATTCTATATTTTTAAAAAAACTTCTTAACTCGTCTGTTATGGAACAACATGTATATAACGAGCGCTGACAATTTCAAACGCGCAACCATGGTCACTGGCACTAGTTGGGAGTTGTCAGTAGGCCTAGGCCCTATTATAAATACCGTTTTGTTTGTTTGATTTGAGGTTTAACGTCCCCGGCAACACTATAAAGGTCATTTTGGAGACGCTACTTCCAATTTTGTGGGACTTTAACCCGACATTGAGATGAAATGACATCTCAAGCCCTGCCGCCCAATGACACCAATAGGGTTTATTAAGCATGGACGGGCCGTCTCGCACCGCTTTGCCTGGGCATGCTTAGATCCTCTTAGCGGTTTACCAGTATACTATTGTGGGGGTCGGTTTCAGCTCCGCGGGGAAGCATCATGCAGCCGATATATTTCTTCGAACGTCATTAAAATAGGTGCAGCGAAGACGGAACGTGGTAACTCAGTGGTTAGTGCACTTGCGTCTGATGTTAGAGGTCCCGGGTTCGATCTCCGACAGTGGAGATGATGACATAATTTGATGAGTCCTCCAAGTGTACACTTCGTTGGATCCGGGTGTGTGTGTGTGTGTGGGGGGGGGGGGTTACTGGAGGTCATAATTTAAGAAAAATAATGTTTACTCCTGCACGCAAAGAATGCCGGGACACAACGTCGTATCGCTCTCGGTTCGACGCTCACCCGCTGTTTGATGCTGGCTTGGCTGTCCCCCGGTGCAAGTTAAAGATTTCAACTGCCTATGTGACGTAGCCTACGTCAAATGTGGTGGCAACTCCGGTTAAATACCGTGAATTGCAAGGGAGGCTATTCATGCACAGAAAACAGTAGCCGAAACAAAAAGATAAAACAGTAACAACAACAGCAAGACATCATTTAAATTTATTGTAACTTAAATTCATTTTGTATTTTAGTTCAATGAGTAGGTTTATAAAAGTAGATATATTCACATCTAGATCTAGAAAATTGCAAATAATAAGAGCTAGTCAGATTTATGCAGATTTATCCTTGATCTAGTTTGAAATATAATTCAATGCCGTGACAAAATATTTTACCGTATACAAGCAAAATAAATTCTTCATTCATGTCAAAAATGCTTCAATTCTTCTGTGGCGGTTTATTTATGGTGTTGCTTGTTACTTACTTTGCGTATCATTTGTGTCTTTTTATTTTGGATGGCCATATGGCCATTTTGTGGGAAAGTAACTGTCCTTATGGCCTTCCTTTGTTTAGGTTTCCATTATGGTCTGGTCGCTTAATGCTTGTGTTTCTTTCCCTTTGGTGTCTTTGATGGGTGGAGTAAGTTAATTGTATCGATTCTTGATCTTTGTTTTACTTCTACTTTTCAAAGGTCGATAAAATGTACGTTTCACCAAGGCTTTTGGTTGTTGTCTGTAATTTTAACTGCACCACCCCTCGACCAACACGAAACATTGGTGATAAGACGAACTTGACGTTGTCTTTCTTTTGCGACATTTTTCATGTTGGTCGAGGGGTGGTCTGGTACTTTAATTTTCCGTTGAAACATGTCAAAACAACTAAAAATTTCAGGAAAATGGCGTTTCGACCTTCCTTAGTGACGTCACCATAGCAATACGTGCGCACAATCCGACGTTCTAATAGCATTTCTTGAAACTTTATATGGTGTTCTGTTTTAACATGTATAAAGCTATAAAGTAAACATGTAATTTTGATTTTTCTGGAAAATCGAGGCCAAAAATGCACCTTATCGACCCTAGCCCTTTTGGACGACTTAACGTCGACTCGGCGTTGAATCGACGTTTTGTGTTAACGGAGACAAATGCGCCAATAATTGGGTGTATAATGACTTTCTAAAAGATGCTTCGGCCCCCACCCATCGGGGCTTGAAGAAATATATGGGCTGCATGATGCTTCCACGCAGAACTGAAACCGACCCGCACACGAGTACTTGTAAACTGCTTAGAGGATCTAACTAAGCCTGCCCAGGCAAAGCAGTACGAGTCGGCCCGTCCATGCTTGTAAACCCTATTGGTTTCATTGGGCGACAGGGCTTGAGATGTCGGGTAAAAGTCCCACAAAAAAATTGGATGCAACGTCTTCAAAATGACCTTTACAGTGTTGACGGGGACGTTAAACCTCAAACAAGCAAACACATTTTAAAGTTGCTTACGAAATAGGGGAGACCGGGGCTAGTACGGCCCCTTTTTAGAAAACGTTCATTTTTTCAGTGACTCTTACAGCTAGGTCTCAGAAAACTATATATGTAAGTAAAGGACAATGGAGGCGTACTAGCCAGGGTATATGCCTTCTTATATCTCTGTCTGATAAAGGGTATTTTTATAGTCAAAGAGACCGGGTCATTATGGCCGAACTTGCCCCGCTAAGGGGCAAGTTCGGCCACCCAACGGGACAAGATCGTCTCGCAGTAACTGTCCTGAACTATTAATATATTTCACAGAACTAACCTATAGGGAGGAAAGCAGTGTAAATATATAACGCATTTATCATGTAGTTTCAATTCTGTAATTAAAACATAAACTTTTCTGAAAGTTTAAAATAGTTTAAATACCTGAACGTGAGAAAAGTAGGGGAGACCGGGGCTAGTTCGGCCCCATTTAAGAAAACGTTCACTTTTGGAATGACTATAATACAGCTGGGTCTTCGAAAATTGTGTATGTAAGTAAGGCCGGTATACGCCTTCTTATGTCTCTTCCCGATTAAGGCTATTTTTAGTCGTAGCGATCGGATGATGGTGGCCGAACTTGCCCCTGACAGACTTTGCAGAACCATCACGTGAAATAACCCTTTTAGGGTGCAGGAAAAGAAATAAATAATGTATTACATTAAAGCGCAGTATCGTACCGTAATAAATGTATAGAAATTAAATCGGAATCAAAACACTTCTTAAGAAAAATAAAAACTATAATTACTATGGAAATTTTTCTCAGCATGCACGAAAACGAGATTTCGGTTCCAAAATCTATACTATATTCTTCAAGGCGGTCATTATGTACTGAAGTAGGTAAATTCGTCATAAATGACTTCACATTATGATTCCCAGCTCAATAACATGATTGACATGCTAAATGTAGCCATATGCCGAACATGCCCCGGGGCCGGACTAGCCCCGGTCTCCCCTATGTTGGAAATGTGTTGGAAAAACGCATTAAACCTATACTTTTTCACACAGGGTGTGTACCTTTGACAGTTGGTTTCAAAGCCACTACATGTATATATGCGTATGTAATGTTTTGAATAGCGAAATGGTTGCATTTTTAGAAAATTACCAGATTTATGCTGTGTTTTGAAAACTTAAGATAGCAGAAAGAACGATCATAGGTGAAAAATCCGATTTTATATGGTAGGAAGAGTCATCTCCTCATAAAATACCAACCAATATAAAAAGCGCCCAAGTTTTACATAAAAAGTTTAAAATTAAAATGTTCTTGCGGAAAACGGAATAATTTGCGAAAAAGGACAATTTTGAAATGAATAAAATATTCATGTTGAAGAACGAGCTCTTTGATTTCGTTATCAGTGAATGAAGAGTTATCTCCCCATTTTTAGTATGATGCTACCCATGTTGATGCTTACGACCAATTTATAAATAAAGTAGGGACATTTATCTTTAATTTGAGACCAGTTTTATCCTTTATGGCGGTGAGGTATGTTTTTGTACATTGAACTTTGTTCGGCAACGCGCCTATAGGGCTGCATGATGCTTAAATAGTATCGAAGGGGACTTCAATCCTCGAATCAAACAAACAAACCGAGTTTCCACATTTTAATTTGGCGGACTCAAAGGGTCCTGGTTTCAAATGGGAGCACGTGTACATGAAAGTATTCGGGGTTCGCTCATGATTCTTTGCTATAGGTAGAAGAACGGCATTGTTTTCTTCCCTGTATGTTTACTGTTTATTTTATTTTAAAACGGAATATTCTTAGTACACACCACGACAACACACCCATATGCAATCATTCATACCTTAAAAACGGGTATTTAATGATGATATTTTTCTAATTTTACTCCATAAGTAACTTGCGGTTTCTCATTAGAATCGTCTCACTGAGGCAGTTGTAACGAGTACCTACCTCTAGGAACAGTGTAAGGAAAAAATGTAAACTCCAGTTCTCTCTATATACTGTACATGTAAAATGGGGAATAGTGGGTTGTTCATTACATGGGCTTTATTAATATGCACCACCTGTTTGCTCCAATTAGGAGTATTAGTTAGGGGTGGGTGAGGGATCTGGGAAGGAGACTTGGTAGCGCAAATTTATATTGAGTGTTCAAAAATGCGCGCAAATGCAAAGCAGTGTGTCATTTTTCACGGGCCTGCATGGAGCATGGCGTGTTATAGGAATCGGGTTTTCCTCCGTTCCTCCGCGACATAGGCCTAGCCTGCGGTGGAATTCTTTTGTTCCTAATAAACTGGTCACTAACATTGCATTCAAAGCACCGCTTGCTGTACCAATTAGACAGTTTGAAAGCATAAATGATTGAAGCCAATCTGAGCCTTTTGGTAGATATCGCACATCAATATGGTGTTAATTACCTACATGTACGACTCATTATGAAAACTCGCTTTTTTTTTTTTTTTTTTTGGTTTGAGTTTTACGGCCCTTTCAAGATTATTTCACTCATATCGAGCCGATCGTTAATCAGAGGTGGGCGAAAACCGGAGTACCCGGAGAAAAACCACCTGACCTTCCGTTGCAGAACTTGGCGTCTCACACGTGGCCCGAGCGAGGCTCGAACCTACGGCGGTGAGAGACCTAATGACTAAGAGTCAGCGCTCTTATCCACTAGGCCACGGAGGCCCATGAAAACTCGCTTATTCAAATATATTTAAAATTCTACCATAAAAAGCGGAAAATTTATAATAAAAATCCGACATTTTTCATATTTCTGCTCAATATTGTGGATACTCTTTAGAACGCCTCGGCGAGGCGGTTTTAATGTTTTAATGAGTACCCACAATCTGTTTTGGACCAGAAATAAGATGAATAATGTATACCCCTGTGCACCCCAGTTTTACTGTATAAAACTGGGGTTTAAGGGGATAAAATATAAATAGGCGTGTTCTCGTGATGTGAACAAATTTTGTCAAGACACTTTTGAGAAGAATTATACAATGGAGAAACAAATTGCACGACCCGCAGAAAAAGCGACCGACTGAAGTCGGTTGATTTTCTAAGAGTGCCTTAAAATCACCGGGCCATTCTGTCAGTCTGTCAGTCTGTCTGTCCGTCCGTAACCCGTTTGTGAAAATTGGTGATAGTGACTTAACCGCTTGGAATATTTAAACAATTTTTGGCATACTGATAGATATCAATGAGATCTAACCAATGTACTTGCGAAATATTACATTCCATTTAGTATAGCCTTGCAGAGGCGAAAAATGTGAAAATTTTCGAACTGCTTCTCCTCGGAAACCGTTGGGACGATTGAAGTCAAATTTCATATGGAGCCTCTATGGGATGGAGGAAACCAAAATTTGCTCATGGGGTCCAGGTCACATGACCAAAATGGCCGCCAAGCCATATATGGTCTGTCTGTCTGTCCGTCCGTAAACCGTTTGTGAAAATTGGTGATAGTGACTTAACCGCTTGGAATATTTAAACATTTTTTTGGCATACTGATAGATATCAATGAGATCTAACCAATGAACTTGCGAAATATTACATTCCATTTAGTATAGCCTTGCAGAGGCGAAAAATGTGAAAATTTTCGAACTGCTTCTCCTCGGAAACCGTTGGGCCGATTGAAGTCAAATTTCATATGGAGCCTCTATGGGATGGGGTAAACCAAAATTTGCTCATGGAGTCCAGGTCACATAACCAAAATGGCCGCCGAGCCATATATGGTAAAAACCCTTCAAAAATAATCTTCTCCAGAACCACTGGACAGATTTCCACGAAACTTGATAAATAGCATCTGGGACGTAGGCCCATCATAAATTGCTAAAATGGTGACCCTGGGTTGACATTGACCTTCTTTGTGCCTAGGTCAAACTTTGACACATATGCTTTTGTATTGGAAAAGTGAGAATGCATTTTATCCTGCAAACGATTCAGAATACAGTACTAAAGTATAAGATATATTTTTGCTCCTTACGATAAGGCGCATTTATTGGGGGAACCGTTTTAGGTCAAGGTCACATGACCAAAATGGCCGCCATACCCATATATGGTAACACTCATAAAGCTAAAAGCATCCGGCGGGTCGTGCACTTCAGCTGAAGCACTGGTTATTAGACTGTAATTGTGTAACATGAAAGAATATTTGATTATCATTTAACAATGACTACCACGTGCCTTCGTTAAAAACAACGTTAAACAAACGAAGAAATAATAATAAGCCGAAATTTGACTTTTACATTCCCGTTAGCCCATTTTTTTTTCTCCGCGAAAAGCGGGTAAATCCATTTTCAGTGAAAGCAATAGGTCATATTTTCGCCGAGAATCACCGCGAATTTTCTCCGCGAACCGGGAGAAATTTCTCGCTCATTTTATGTTTTCTCGCAGTTTCGCGGAGAAAATAGCCGATTTCGCGTTAGTCGCGAAACAAAAAATATGGGTTATTAATTTACCGTTTGCTGGTCTTACAAAACTTAGCTTTACTCAAACATAGTCAATTAAATACTTAGATTAAAACCTTACAATATTACCTGATATGAATAGCGTTCACGCTTTTTGAGTTTTCAGTTGGACGGGGACACACATTACTAGAGCATTCGCTGATTGTTGTTGATGTCCAGGCTCTGTTGACGAAGAAGAAGAACATGTCGCTTCCATCTCCATATAAGTGTGTATACTTTTCTAGGGGATTCTGGATGTGTGTAAGCCATGCAATTTTAGCTGCATCAAAGTTATGCTCTTTCATGAATTTACAAACTGTCAGAAGGCTACTTTTCAAACTGTTTTTGTCCTCAAACAATTTCATTTGAAAGCTTGAGTCTTCTTCAAATTTGAGAAACAGTATAACAAAACCATTGTCGACGGTGCACGTTTTCACCAATGTCACCGAATCATCAATTCTTCTGCCCCATTTCGGTTGAACAGGGCATGCAGTTATTTGAGGCTCTAATTCTGGCTGGCTTCCTACATACCTAATCCTTGGTACTTTGGGCTTTGTCTGAGTCTTTCGAATTTTCCATTGTTTCTCTGCATGATCTGGGTTTTCCGACGCCCTACGTTTTAGATTTTTCTTTTGTCTGCACCCAAGGAATTCAACTTCTAAGATGTGGCATCGATGCCTTTCTTCAGCGTGAAGGACGCTCATGTTGTTTCAAGCCTAAGTCATGCTTAACAGACTTAAACCAGTTTTCTGCTGGGTTATTTGTATCTCTAGTAACAACTTTCCCATCATTATTGGGAAATAAGCCCAGAAGTAACCCACTCAAAAGGGGATAGAGGTACATATATTTGTCTGTTAAACAATCTACAATTTGAGGTAGGTAGTATGTGTTACGCTCAATTTCCCTTTCATGCGAAACTTTTTCCAGCTCAGTGGTCACATACTACCTAATTGACAGAAATATTTTATGAAATGTCGCGGCTTCCTTTATTCTTTTTGTGTCTTTATCATATTACGTCGCGTCTGAGAGTTTAATAACGCCATGTAATAAATTCGATAATCCACTAGTGGATTAAATATGCAAATAAGTTAGATACGCCCCGTGACGTTACATGTATGACGTCTTAACGACGTTGCGTTTACTAATGGCGGAATATTGACAATTTTGTTAAGCAATCGTTAATAAAATGCGTTTTAAATGTCATATGATAAATAGAATCTTGAATTCGTGTTCATGTATTATTTAATTTATTAAACTCGTTGAGGAAAATGGATAAAATGCTCGGCAAAGCCTCGCATTATATCCCTTTTCCTCGACTCGTTTAATAAATTCAATAATACATGAGCACTCATGAAAGATCCTCTATATATTCTCATTTTCAAACTGAACCCTGTCTTCACTTTCAGCATCGTCATCCTCAAATTAGGGTTTAACTGTATTCAAAATTGGGATTTGGGGAGGTAAATCGGAGGTTTTACGGTCGGGAATTTCGTTTTATGGCAAAACGGAGCCGTCAGCGGAGCCTTAACCGTAATATGCGACCGTAAAACCGACAATTTACCTCCCCAAATCACAATTTTCAGTACAGTTATCCCCATTCCAATGCACTTACACGGTTGTTTTGTTAAAAACTGTATTATTTGCACAAAACGGCTAGCGCTGCGAGATGATGAATGAAAAGCGACATTACGCGATGACGTTGGATTTGACGTTATCAAATCAGACGTCGCGGTACATATGCAAGAACATTAGCTTCTCGTTCGGCTGCAGAACTACAGAATACAACTACGAGCGTTTTTGCTCTTTAACCTTGGATATGACTGAGCCAGTAGCATCAATATACAGACGAGGTGCATTGTTTGAAGCAAGCTGAATTTTACTATATAAAATCAGATAAAAGGGATCCAGTCCAACTTCTTGTATATATGTATCTCCATTTGCTTGGTAACACGAAAACACGCCTATATAATTTTGACCCCTTTGAACCCCACTTGTATACAGTAAAACTGGGGTTTACAGGGGTAAACCTTATTTTTCTTATTTCTGCTCTAAAATATAGATTGTGGGTATACAGCCTTTATATTTGGCATGTAGGTTCCTTGTAACAAGAGCTTTACATGCTTGCGAAATATTTTGTGTACTTGACCTTTGACCTACCTAAATGAAAAAAATAACATTTGGGTCATAACTTGCGAACCGTTTGGGATACTTGTACATATTTGGCATGTAGCTTGTTTGTGATAAGAGCTTTAAATTCATGCCAAACTTTTTGACCATGACCTTGACTTTTGACCTACTTAAAACAACAAATAAAAAAATAACATTTTGGTCATAACTTTCGAACCGTTTGGGATATGGCCTTCATATATGGTGTGTATGTGGCTTGTGATAAGAGCTTTACATTTATGCAAAAACGTTTGACCATGACCTTGACCTTTGACCTACTTAAAGGACAAATAAATTTTTTCATGACTTTTGAATCATTTAAGATAGAGCCTTCATATTTGGCATGTAAGGTCCTTGTGCCAAGGGCTTCCCACTCAAACCAAAAATCCTGACCTATGACCTTGACTTTGAACTGTGACCAACTTTGCAAAAAAAAAAATGAACATGCCCGGGGACATGTTCGTGTTTCACAAACACATCTTGTTTTCTCTCTCTTTTTTTCAGAAAATATGCGACCCAAAAGAACGTGCTCATGCAAAATCCATGACACTAATACACACGTGATTCACACGTGACAGTGCAAAACATTGACACCTCTAAAAAATCTCTTTTCACGTTGAGGAAGGTAATTTCAGCGCCAGAGGAAAGTTGTTATGCAATGCTTGCTATGAGAAGGCCTGCCTTCGTTATGAAGATCATGAAAAAGTTAGCGACTTTGTAAAAACACAAAAGTCAGATAAATAGTTTGGATTTGAGACCAGATTTCGGAAAATTTAATGCACCCAAAATTTTCACGCTTTATTTGCGCTGTTTCATTGAGATAGAAGCCTAACCAATATGACATGTGATTATTTAGCAAATCTGGTGGGGAAAAGGGGTTGAAAATTCTATGAGTTTACACCCACCCCCAGTGGAATGGTATAGTTGGATTAAGTTTAGTTATGTGTAGCTTGCGCTTCCAAATGAATGTTGATTTATTGTATCAGCCAAAATATTTGTCAATACTCGAAGACACCAAAATTCATGATATGACGTAACTTCCTCCGGTGTTACCATAAATTTTGACCATTGAAATTTGACCCACACATTTGGTCAATTTTACGCTCTTTTCGCGCTAAATGATTTTTAGTACTTTTTGAAATAATTTCGTTTTCGTCAGTATGCAGGACGGTTATTTTTGCACGTGCATGTGAAACTTGATGGCTCAGTTTTAATCCGGGCATGAACAAGGGACTCCGATACCTATGGACCCTTTTACTGCTTTTTCCTGTTGTGTCACAGATCGTGATAAAAATACATATTAAAACAAACATAAGATAAATTATTTTACTGGCTGGTCATGTATCATAACAGGGACCAATAGATTTATTTTTGAAAAGTTACTGATGGCCATTTCCTTCCGGATTATATTTAAATATAAAAATATCAAGTGATTCTCTAAACTGGTGACTTGAATCAATCAACATTTAATGAATACATTGTATATTTCAAGAATCATTATCCAAAGTTTCCGGTTTGTGCTGAAGGCTCCCCAAGTAACATTGACATTATTGTATTTTAATCACGTAAATGTTACTGGCCACTACAAGGTCTCTATTGAAATCTTATAGGGTACCTTATTTTCTGTTAAGTCGCACACTAAAAACAAATAGTACCCGAGCTTTAATGTAACGTAAAGCCACCCCTTAAACATTCTTCTATCTTCCCTTTTCCAAGAGTTGTGGTATAACCTGTAAACGTACATCTTAAGATGTCATCTGCACTTAATTTCTACCATTTCGTTGGGCAACATGCCTTCGATAGCCCTGTCCTTCTATTCACCATTAGCTCTTAATTATTTTGTTTCTCTTGTCGCACACTGATTAATCTGAACTTCACCTCCTTTTTTACTACTTCCTTTTACTAATATTGTCCCATTTATTGATTGTTTTGGGTTTAAAGGCACGTCAACCCTTGTTGGTCATTTTGTAATCTCTCCCCAGAGAAAGGGATAAAGGCGATAGAAGATATAGTTGAGAGATTAAAGCTAATGACAGAGGAGAAAAGGGAAAAAAGGAAAAACAGAAACAGAACAAATAACAGTATTCCCCACCCCTCCACCCTTACCTGCTGCAAGATTAGCAGGTCTTGTCCAGCTGTAAGCCAATATCAGTTGGACGCCCTATTGACGCAAGGTACACGTCGCCTTTGCCTAACCAAGTCACCCCAATTGTCCATACAGATTTGCCAAAAAGGCCTTCCATGACAAGCCATCACGAGTTATCACGTTTGAAAAACAGAGTGTAGGCAATGATCAGGAATCTATACAAAATATCTCACATCCCTCGTTGAAAACACCAAAATGAAAACGTCACGAATGGAAAGCCAGAAGGACAATTATCTCCCTACATGGCCAAAACGGCTATTCCAAATAAAACGGCATTAGCAATACATACAGCTTGAGGACTATCTATGAAAATAATAAAACACAAAAAGGGCCGCCTTGGAACGAGGTCAATAAGAAGTTTTACGGGGATGGGGGTGGACACTTTAATTGGTTTTAGGTGGCCACAATACTCGTCCTTGATTATCTTGGTTAAAACCGATCACTCTACCTGGCGGAGTTGTCGCTCATCAGTGCAACATCTCCGAGAACAGAAAATCCAAAGAATAAAGAGATGAAACAACGATGGGGACTCTACAGCATGAAATAGCTAGAATGCCGCAGCAAAGGAAACCAAATAGTTAGGCTCCGGTTAACCATACCAGAGACAGAGCATCAGACACCAACCTTCAGGCGTTCTGGCGGAAATGATTTCGTACATATGAAAGGAACTAGGCGGGCGGGTTAATTTACTTGAGGTTGCAGCCTGATATATCAGATATATTGAACAGTGAACAGGGTCGATGAATTGCATAATAAATGTTACGATTCCTACGTAAATCAAGCTTCTTCTCTACACCTTTGTCAAAAAGGGTGGGAACATCGGGTTCAACACAGACTCTCGACCGATGTTTTCTGCATCTCCACGTAACTTGGTGACCTCAATTTGCGCATGTTTGCCAGAAGATCGACCAAAACCAGAGTCATTCAATCAGCAAATAAGCTGGAGTATATCAAAATTAGATGCTGATCTTTAAATTTAGTAGAGTATCTTTTTCGGCAGCAAATTAAAGGCAAAAACCAAAACAATAAACCTCTAAAACATTTTTGTAAAGTCGTTCCACCAAATACTATATAATATTTCTTTTTGTTTGCAGTAAAAATTTGCAGACCTTCAGTCAAAAGGAGGCTGGATTGTTCAGAGGAGTAAACTCATTGAAATACGTCTTTCCTTCGATTATGAAATACTGGACAAAAATCTGCGAATCCTTTGGAAAAAGACGGAAATAGGGCCGCGTTGTTATTTTCACTGGACATTGTCGTCTTTCAGAGCTATTTCTGTCATGGTAAATTCATACCCAACTACCACTGGGCATCAATTACTTGTTTATGAAGGCTTGAAAATTCAGCTAAGCAACAGGCGCAATAAGTAAAGCAGAAAACTGTGGTTGCTGTATCTTGACAACGCCAATTAAATATGGTTTACGCTTGCCATCAAGCTTACGCGACTTTTAATAAATGCCCTGATCACAAAATTATAAACTACGTTCACCAGAGCTCAAGTGGGCATAAATCGCTAACCCCCAACCCCCGTCGCCCGCTTGGTGTCCATTTTTAACTGACTATAATGGTTTAGTAAAGGCCAATCACAGATCCATTGCTGCCAAATTATTTTGAAATAAACCATTGTTTTTTTTTTGTGTTTTTTTTTTTTTTGTTGCCGTCGCATACATTATGGTCAGCTTTGAACAATCTTTGCAGGGCTAGAATCCAAAATGCTGCATACCAAGGTCGTGTATTTCTTATGATGCAGAATTTAAAATCCCTTTTGGTCATATATTGGTGTAACGATCACACAGATCACTGTAACTAACTTTGATTTCTCGACCACACTGATGCAGTATATGTAATTTGGTATCATTTAGCCCAGTAGTTTAAGAAAAAGTAAAAAATATTTAATTTTATGGTCTCAGGATCATTAAGCTGATTGCAAATATCAACCTTGATGTCATAGGCTGCAACAGAACCAGAAAATCTTGTCTTTTCCATACAAAATCCTAAGTCACCGAATGTGACCTTGAAGTAAGAAAAGTCAGGGTCAACGAAATGTCACCATTTGAACAAATTTGATAGGGCCCGGGTCCCCAATATTGTATACCAAGTTTCAAGGTCGTCGGTCGTTTGGTTCCTGAGAAGGCGATTTTCAAAGGTTTTTACCATATATGGGCATGGTGGACATTTAGGTCATGTGATCCAGACATTCAGTATATAGAGGATATTTGATTTTTTCAGTGTAAGATCGAATTTTATTTCATCGAATGAACACCAAAACTGTTATTTTCACGAGTGGCGTAGCCACGAGTGAAAACAGCAGTTTTGGTGTTCATGAGTGAAATAAAATTTGATCTTGCACTGAAAAAATCAAATTTTCTGTTTCTTACATGCTTCAAAAGGCAATATTTAGCGTCTTTAATGGTGTCTCTCACATTCGGAGAAAATTATCTTTGTTCCTGTTCGTTTCGCGTCAATTTAGTGGTGTCCATCGTGTTTAGTGGGTATACTATTGGGTGTAAACTATAAGTTTGCACCTGAGAAATGGCCTGGGATGGTATTATCATGAATGATTAAAGAAATAATTGAGAGAGTATTTTTCCAAAGAAGTTGCTGGCAAGTCTAACGTCGCGCGACAAAAGACGTGACATCAGCGTAAATGACGTCAGTAACGTCCCCGTCACACATGAATGGGCTATGCGTCAATTAGAACACATTTCAGTATTGTTCAGTTATCTGACAAAGATAAAATTGAAATTAGAGTTAGATTTGAAGAAAAAAGTAGTCCCAAACAATGAAAAATAAAAAATCGTATTTTCACTGTTTGAAACAGTGAAAATATCGATTTATATTTCACTGATAAATCTCTATCATTCATTGAAAAGCATGTAAGAAATATGTTTGTTCTTACATCCCATGGCGGCTTCACTTATAATTTGGTTCTAATTGGCATTGGAGTTTCATAGGAGATGTCATTTGGAATTGTTTGGATGCTTAAATGAGAAAAGAGATAGGAACATTTATCTCCCCTTTTTATGTCTTTTTCTCACTTGTTTTGATTTTCTAACTCCATTTTCAAGGTGCTGAGAGACTTCTAAATAAATTCTTATCATAGTTAAGTGTGAGAAAGTAAGGTGCATTAAACTCCCTAAATACGGGTGCTACGAATTTCAAATTCCCGACTAAAATATACTGTTGAAGAATTTGTAGACTTCATAAAAAACAAAAGCCTAGATGAAATTACTATGAGTGAAATGATGAAAGCAACAGGAAATTTTATGACGCGCTACACAACAATGTTTTTATCTTCATCCCCAGACAATAGTGCACAGATTCTTATTTGTGCTGAAGTCAAAAGTAATTTCATTGGTAAACTTAATTTTTCAATGAATTTGATTTCATACTTTATCAGTGGTAGCAGAACTTTAGTTGAGCTTAGGTCACGATATTCTCCGTCTGGATCATACACTACATTAGTGAAATATTTAGATAAACACTCCCAGCGTAGAAATGAAATTCCAAAAGACAAAGACATAGTTATTTTTTTGATAACAATCAAGTTTTATCTAGAAATTGGAATGTAAAATATGACAGTAAGGCTTTAGTAAGTGTTGTCACAACTCTCATAAGCCTTTGCCCGCCAAATACTTCACAGCTGGAAAAAATCCTAGTTTATCCTTTCTGTATTGGCTTCACAATGATAACAAAGAAGAAATTTCTAAATTATATAAAGTTGATGAATTCGACAATTCTTTCAGGGTACACAGAAACAAATTCATTGGTGACTTGTTGACTGAAATTCTGAAAGAACAAAACAAAGATAATGGAAATGTTATTGATTAAATTGATACAGAAATTGAAAGAACTAGACTTGTGAAGTTTGATGACAGTCATAATATATTGTATGAAAAGTCAGAAACAGACCCATACAGTTCAATTGAAACAAATTGTGATGGTAAAACCGTTGTCACTGTACTAGACCCTCTAGATCAGAACCCCTGTTCTTATGAATCGGTGTCAAAAGTCATGTCGCATATTCAGACAGAATCTGATAGAGACTGGAACATTATAGGGTGTGATGGTCTTCCTTACTTGCTATGTGCAAGACTCATACAAAACTCCCATACATGTCCCCAATGTTCTCTACAATTTAAATCAAATCTGACTTTGAAGACCGTATAGAGGTTAACCACCCTAATGCTGCTATAAATGCTTATGCCTGTAGAACATATGGTAATATTCTTCTTATACCTGGCTTAGGTCACTATGAGATAAACTATACCAAAGCTCTTTTCAAGCTTTTATGGTCCGTGATTATTATAGATTTAGCAAAACTTTTAGGCTTCAGAAGCATTAAAGCACTTGTGAGCTGTGAAGCAGCCACCAACCGCCACTAATCATGCCACATTATTCAAATATCCATGAAGGCAACATCAAAGAAAATACTGGTAACATATGTAAAGGAACGTGTAAGAAATGGTGTTGATCCGGAAGTGAAGGGGTTGTACACATGGCTAAACAATTCAAAAAGTATGAATCTGAAATTCCTATTTACTTGTGTATTCACCTACTGCTTTGGTCTAGATTTATTCAGAAAGGGTATGAGGAGGAGCAATTATCAAGTTATACTGACCGCCGTGAACAAATTATCGTCATTGTTTTATGGATTGAATAAAATACAGTACATGGAGATCGACTTAAGGCACAATATCACAATGCATCAGTGTCCTGCTGTTGTAAAACAGTTCGTTTGCCACGTATTATCATAATCTCAGTCTGGTCATCCTAGCAAGTGTGAGGGTGGAGATTTTATTCTGGAGAGTAAAAACAGACGCATGAAGATATGGCCCCCTTCTGGAGCACCGACATTGGAAAGATGGTTGAGAGTTTGTCGAAATCTAGACAGCATGGAGAGGATGAAGGAAAACGTATGTGATGGTATGAATAATGATTCCATGGATGACGGTTTCAGGTTTGTAGTAAGTAAATAATGAAATACTGTAATAATAAGAAGAAGAAGAAAAAAGAAGAAAGAAGAAGAAAGAAGAATAAAGAAAAATAAGAATAAAAAAACAAAATGGAAGAAGAAAGAAGAACGAAGAAAGAAGAGTTAGATGAAGAAGAACGAAAAAGAAGGAAGAAGAGAAAAAAATGAAGAAGAACAAAGAAGAAAATGATGAAAAAGAATAAGAATAAACAGGAAGAAGAATAAGAAACAAGAGCTGTCACTATAGGTGACCAATGCCCCCTGTGGGAGCCACTTTCTGGGTTTTTGCAAAATTTCAAGGGGAGATAATCCAGCCAAAAATGACAACAGAGTTATGGCCCTTGGTCAGAATGTAGCCCTTGTGATGGTGAATTAGTGTGCGAAGTTTCATGGGGCTAGGTCAAATACTTTTGAATTTATGATCAGGGTTAAAGTTTTTGTGACGGACAGACAGACAAACAAACAGACAGACAGGGCAAATACTATATGCCCCACCCCTTATCAAAGATTATCGGGTGGCATAAAAATAAGCAAAAGAAGAAGAATTACTTGAGTAAATCACATCACGAATACATGTCTATGAAATTTTGAACCAGTAATCCCAACTTTTATCATTTAAAACTATTGTTTACCGGGGTATTTATCATTTTTTTACAATTCGGTTCAAAACATAGAATTTGTGTACACGTTAGACCCGACTCGGTGAGGCAGTTCTACCAAGTAACTAAAATTCAGTATAATTTTAGAGGAAGATTTTCAGTAAGCGGATATAAAATTTATAGTTTATGCCAAAAGGACAATCACTTTCCAAAAAAATGAGCAAGTGGCTATCCAAGATAAAATACACAAGCGATACATTCAATGAATGACAAACAATATCACAAATAAACCGCCACAGAAGACCCGCCTTTGAACACTAACTTAAAAGACCGATTTAGCAACTCTCAAATTAATCATAATATTTTGTAATGAAAAATGAATAGAAAAATTGAAATGATTTCATATAACAATATGGCACAAATATCCAATTTTACATCTCTTTTCAATTTATAAATTTTCCAATTTTTACATGTAAAATAATTTTAACATACATATTATAGGAAGACAGTTCAAGACAGAGAAATAAAAGAGTGGAGGTACACGATCAGAAAGTCTGGCTATCTAGAGAAAGAGGGAGTCCACACTTCATTCAGCAACAAACCATTAGACATAAGCCTTATTAACTTTGAAAAAAAAATGCGTTGAAAACAAAAGGGAGTATTACCAAAAGTTTCCAGACCCATGTAAGCTACAGAGAGTCTTCATCGCCCCAGATCAAAGAAGTAACGCCAACGATATATCAAAGAAAGCCAACAATGAAATAGCTGGGTGTATAGAAGAACTGTTGAAGGTAATTTTTATGCACTAGCAATGATGCATCATTCGAAATATAACACGCGGATATACATTCATAATCTAAGTTCATACAGCAATAAATTAGCAGGAAGAACTTATAAGGGAACATTATTTTCATCTGCACAGTATCACGATTTTTTAAATACACATATACTATTTAATAGACAATATTTCAGACAACGAAATGTAAAATAGAAGTAAAGGCGGTGATCAGGAATCGATACAATTACCCAACACTTCTCATTCAAGACACCAAAGGGAAAGAAGCACAAACATACATGCACGCAACAATAATAATAAAACTCTAGAATGCACACCCCACATATGTAAGCAACCCCCTCACCAAATTTTGTTGGATTCCGATTTATGGTTAAGGAGATAGCAGAACAGACAGACAAAGACATACGGACAGACAAACGGGAGCAATTTTCGGATGGCAATCTTTATTTTTTTTAATTTCTATTCCATTCTTACACTGGATTCTGGAGACACCAGCCTCTGCGAGCCAGTTCTAACTAGTACCCACAATATATGTTTTCCGGCCGAAATATGGACAGTAATGTATATTCGTGTAAAGCCCATACACGAACTAGTGTTTAAGGTGTAAGGGAGGCAAAAATATACCGGTGTGTTTTTGTGATGCTTATGTCACTTTGTTTATGCTCTGTTACTCAACATATTTTTTTAGCAAATTGAAGATAATGGCAACAGCGACGAAGCTAACAATCTAAAAAAAATTGGCAAAAGGAGCGGCAAGGGAAGAAAACTTCTTTCATTTTACAAAGAGGTAGTTCAAACACTAGAAGAAGTATCGGAAAAACAGGACACAGACATCGTTTCGGGTAATTTTATTTCAATACAGTTTATTTATCTGTGCACTGGGCAATTAAATGGTATCTTGCTCACAAATCATTTTGTTAAATTTTCTTGGTACTAAGCATGCAGTTTGCATGCATCCAGTATTTACAGTGGGGTGTATCACACCCCTACCAAGTGCTTTGTTGGGCTTTAGTGTCTTTGTCATACTCCGACCCACAGATGCTACATTGTCTGTCTGTGCCTGGAAGTTCTGTTATTTTTTTCACCCATGGCCACTTGAACACCCTTGTCAGCGTAAACAAGGTTCCGAACTTCTATCTGTACATGTTATGGGCTCCAGGATGGATCATCCAAGGCCTCCGGCATAGAAGGGTAGCTAGTGTTTGGTTTTTGCTGAAAAAAAAAATAAGATAAATTTCCATATATATAATGGCTTACAATTCGGTTCTTCTTGGCGGTATCAATAATTTACATTAATGATATATATAATTATCAATATTTTTGGATATCATAAACTGTATTCAATAATACGTTGTATACATTTTATATATACATGTATATATAAAAATATGCATGATTTCCGTTATTCCCTTGTATTTATGGATATCTAAAAATCACACTGTAGATATCTAGAATTGGAATTATAAATATCATTAAACATAATAGGGATATCATAAAATAAATAATACATAGCTAATATTAATAATAGATATCTAATAATATTTATAGATATCCAATATTTTGTTATAGATATCATGAATTTTAATTATAGATATCTTGAAATTGTATTAAATATTAAAACGGCACCCCATAATATGTAACTGTCTGTTGTTGTTTCGATAAGGGTCTGGTTACTTCATGTTTGGGGTTCTTTCCATTTGGTGTCTGTGATAAGAGGTTTATTAAATTGCATCGATTCAGGATCATTGGTCCAATTCTTTTTTCAATGATTTACTACTTTAGGAATACCAATATCTATGCTGCGTTGTCATTGTTAATGTATCGTTTCTGAGCAGTTTAAACATCTCGTTCGCAGAGATACAGAGGGTTAGAGAATGTATTTATGTAGATAACAGATAAGGAAATGATAAAAGGTATCCCTTTAGACCGATGAACTCATTATAACAACTCGAACGATCCTGTGTGTGCAGTTTTGGCTAAAAGGTCATTAAGGGAGTATTACCAAAAGTTTCCAGACCCATGTAAGCTACAGAGAGTCTTCATCGCCCCAGATCAAAGAAGTAACGCCAACGATATATCAAAGAAAGCCAACAATGAAATAGCTGGGTGTATAGAAGAACTGTTGAAGGTAATTTTTATGCACTAGCAATGATGCATCATTCGAAATATAACACGCGGATATACATTCATAATCTAAGTTCATACAGCAATAAATTAGCAGGAAGAACTTATAAGGGAACATATTATTTTCATCTGCACAGTATCACGATTTTTTAAATACACATATACTATTTAATAGACAATATTTCAGACAACGAAATGTAAAATAGAAGTAAAGGCGGTGATCAGGAATCGATACAATTACCCAACACTTCTCATTCAAGACACCAAAGGGAAAGAAGCACAAACATACATGCACGCAACAATAATAATAAAACTCTAGAATGCACACCCCACATATGTAAGCAACCCCCTCACCAAATTTTGTTGGATTCCGATTTATGGTTAAGGAGATAGCAGAACAGACAGACAGAAAGACATACGGACAGACAAACGGGAGCAATTTTCGGATGGCAATCTTTATTTTTTTTAATTTCTATTCCATTCTTACACTGGATTCTGGAGACACCAGCCTCTGCGAGCCAGTTCTAACTAGTACCCACAATATATGTTTTCCGGCCGAAATATGGACAGTAATGTATATTCGTGTAAAGCCCATACACGAACTAGTGTTTAAGGTGTAAGGGAGGCAAAAATATACCGGTGTGTTTTTGTGATGCTTATGTCACTTTGTTTATGCTCTGTTACTCAACATATTTTTTTAGCAAATTGAAGATAATGGCAACAGCGACGAAGCTAACAATCTAAAAAAAATTGGCAAAAGGAGCGGCAAGGGAAGAAAACTTCTTTCATTTTACAAAGAGGTAGTTCAAACACTAGAAGAAGTATCGGAAAAACAGGACACAGACATCGTTTCGGGTAATTTTATTTCAATACAGTTTATTTATCTGTGCACTGGGCAATTAAATGGTATCTTGCTCACAAATCATTTTGTTAAATTTTCTTGGTACTAAGCATGCAGTTTGCATGCATCCAGTATTTACAGTGGGGTGTATCACACCCCTACCAAGTGCTTTGTTGGGCTTTAGTGTCTTTGTCATACTCCGACCCACAGATGCTACATTGTCTGTCTGTGCCTGGAAGTTCTGTTATTTTTTTCACCCATGGCCACTTGAACACCCTTGTCAGCGTAAACAAGGTTCCGAACTTCTATCTGTACATGTTATGGGCTCCAGGATGGATCATCCAAGGCCTCCGGCATAGAAGGGTAGCTAGTGTTTGGTTTTTGCTGAAAAAAAAATAAGATAAATTTCCATATATATAATGGCTTACAATTCGGTTCTTCTTGGCGGTATCAATAATTTACATTAATGATATATATAATTATCAATATTTTTGGATATCATAAACTGTATTCAATAATACGTTGTATACATTTTATATATACATGTATATATAAAAATATGCATGATTTCCGTTATTCCCTTGTATTTATGGATATCTAAAAATCACACTGTAGATATCTAGAATTGGAATTATAAATATCATTAAACATAATAGGGATATCATAAAATAAATAATACATAGCTAATATTAATAATAGATATCTAATAATATTTATAGATATCCAATATTTTGTTATAGATATCATGAATTTTAATTATAGATATCTTGAAATTGTATTAAATATTAAAACGGCACCCCATAATATGTAACTGTCTGTTGTTGTTTCGATAAGGGTCTGGTTACTTCATGTTTGGGGTTCTTTCCATTTGGTGTCTGTGATAAGAGGTTTATTAAATTGCATCGATTCAGGATCATTGGTTCAATTCTTTTTTCAATGATTTACTACTTTAGGAATACCAATATCTATGCTGCGTTGTCATTGTTAATGTATCGTTTCTGAGCAGTTTAAACATCTCGTTCGCAGAGATACAGAGGGTTAGAGAATGTATTTATGTAGATAACAGATAAGGAAATGATAAAAGGTATCCCTTTAGACCGATGAACTCATTATAACAACTCGAACGATCCTGTGTGTGCAGTTTTGGCTATTGAGCTAGTAAGAAAAGGTCATTAAGGGAGTATTACCAAAAGTTTCCAGACCCATGTAAGCTACAGAGAGTCTTCATCGCCCCAGATCAAAGAAGTAACGCCAACGATATATCAAAGAAAGCCAACAATGAAATAGCTGGGTGTATAGAAGAACTGTTGAAGGTAATTTTTATGCACTAGCAATGATGCATCATTCGAAATATAACACGCGGATATACATTCATAATCTAAGTTCATACAGCAATAAATTAGCAGGAAGAACTTATAAGGGAACATATTATTTTCATCTGCACAGTATCACGATTTTTTAAATACACATATACTATTTAATAGACAATATTTCAGACAACGAAATGTAAAATAGAAGTAAAGGCGGTGATCAGGAATCGATACAATTACCCAACACTTCTCATTCAAGACACCAAAGGGAAAGAAGCACAAACATACATGCACGCAACAATAATAATAAAACTCTAGAATGCACACCCCACATATGTAAGCAACCCCCTCACCAAATTTTGTTGGATTCCGATTTATGGTTAAGGAGATAGCAGAACAGACAGACAGAAAGACATACGGACAGACAAACGGGAGCAATTTTCGGATGGCAATCTTTATTTTTTTTAATTTCTATTCCATTCTTACACTGGATTCTGGAGACACCAGCCTCTGCGAGCCAGTTCTAACTAGTACCCACAATATATGTTTTCCGGCCGAAATATGGACAGTAATGTATATTCGTGTAAAGCCCATACACGAACTAGTGTTTAAGGTGTAAGGGAGGCAAAAATATACCGGTGTGTTTTTGTGATGCTTATGTCACTTTGTTTATGCTCTGTTACTCAACATATTTTTTTAGCAAATTGAAGATAATGGCAACAGCGACGAAGCTAACAATCTAAAAAAAATTGGCAAAAGGAGCGGCAAGGGAAGAAAACTTCTTTCATTTTACAAAGAGGTAGTTCAAACACTAGAAGAAGTATCGGAAAAACAGGACACAGACATCGTTTCGGGTAATTTTATTTCAATACAGTTTATTTATCTGTGCACTGGGCAATTAAATGGTATCTTGCTCACAAATCATTTTGTTAAATTTTCTTGGTACTAAGCATGCAGTTTGCATGCATCCAGTATTTACAGTGGGGTGTATCACACCCCTACCAAGTGCTTTGTTGGGCTTTAGTGTCTTTGTCATACTCCGACCCACAGATGCTACATTGTCTGTCTGTGCCTGGAAGTTCTGTTATTTTTTTCACCCATGGCCACTTGAACACCCTTGTCAGCGTAAACAAGGTTCCGAACTTCTATCTGTACATGTTATGGGCTCCAGGATGGATCATCCAAGGCCTCCGGCATAGAAGGGTAGCTAGTGTTTGGTTTTTGCTGAAAAAAAATAAGATAAATTTCCATATATATAATGGCTTACAATTCGGTTCTTCTTGGCGGTATCAATAATTTACATTAATGATATATATAATTATCAATATTTTTGGATATCATAAACTGTATTCAATAATACGTTGTATACATTTTATATATACATGTATATATAAAAATATGCATGATTTCCGTTATTCCCTTGTATTTATGGATATCTAAAAATCACACTGTAGATATCTAGAATTGGAATTATAAATATCATTAAACATAATAGGGATATCATAAAATAAATAATACATAGCTAATATTAATAATAGATATCTAATAATATTTATAGATATCCAATATTTTGTTATAGATATCATGAATTTTAATTATAGATATCTTGAAATTGTATTAAATATTAAAACGGCACCCCATAATATGTAACTGTCTGTTGTTGTTTCGATAAGGGTCTGGTTACTTCATGTTTGGGGTTCTTTCCATTTGGTGTCTGTGATAAGAGGTTTATTAAATTGCATCGATTCAGGATCATTGGTTCAATTCTTTTTTCAATGATTTACTACTTTAGGAATACCAATATCTATGCTGCGTTGTCATTGTTAATGTATCGTTTCTGAGCAGTTTAAACATCTCGTTCGCAGAGATACAGAGGGTTAGAGAATGTATTTATGTAGATAACAGATAAGGAAATGATAAAAGGTATCCCTTTAGACCGATGAACTCATTATAACAACTCGAACGATCCTGTGTGTGCAGTTTTGGCTATTGAGCTAGTAAGAAAAGGTCATTAAGAAAAGGCCACAATATGAAAAGGCAACTTTTTCAAGTTACCTATAGAATTTGACATGTGGGCACAAACAAAAACAGACCAGAAAAATGAATCAACGGCACAAAGTCTCATAAAAAAATAAGACACTGCGAAAGAACGACCGCCTCATCGGTAAACCCAATACTACTTTGCACTGAAAACCAATTGTACAGTTTGCAGAAATTCCATTAAAAGTTTGATTAGGACAGTCGCTTCAAAGTCTGAAATATACATCAAATACATCCAAAGAGTCAGCCTGAGTCTTAACCATTTAAGTTATTACTTACCTGTTCGCTTATCTCTTTCTCGGTTTCATATGTATCGGTTACACCAAGGTAGCTAACGTGTAGCTTAACCTTGGCCCCTGTTAGAACTTTAAGTTCACGAGCCTGGAAAGGAATATGTGTAACAGGCTATATGGATAGGTATATCATATACTTGTAGTCCGTGGTTTTTAAGCCTATATTAATAATTACTGAGCCTCACAAGGCGGTATTTCCATTGCAGTTTTATTTGTTTTATGTTCGCTGCTTTTATACAAAGAAATGAAAGAAATTACTAGGATAATTTAACTTTAAACTTAAGTCAGTAATATTATTATGAATCAACATAATGCAAAAGTTCCAGATGATTGGTTTAAACAATGTGTGCCCCTTTTACAATAAGCGAGAGAACTATGACCCTGTCAATTGTAGGCGAATCATACTGACTTGTATTTATTGCATGTCTCCGGAGCACATCCTTGTGGGCAAATAATGCAACATCTCTCAGAACATAAGATTTTAGTTATGCCTCAGAATGGTTATCGTATTGCCAGATCATGTGAGACCGGGCTGATCAAGTTTAATTATGGCCTTCAGGAAAACATAGGGGCCGATAACATGGGTCAAATGCAGACATACCACATCATTATAGACTTTGCTAGGGTTTCGATAAGGTACTCCATAGACGGCTGCTCTATAAACTGTATTTAATGGTATCCGAAATGATATCCTCCAGTGGATCTAATCCTGGCTATGTGCACAGCCATAAACAGTACTTCTGGATGGTGTTTGTTCAGACCCCAGGGCTCTGTTTTTGAACCGATATTATTCTTTATCTTCATTAATGACCATCAAGATACCCTTAGCTCAACAGTCGCCTTTTTACTGTGTAGGAATATCAGATGATTTGGATAAATTGCCACTTTGGGAGAAGGCATGGCGAATGAAATTCAGTATCGCCAAATGTCACTCTATAAGGGTGAATACCCACCCCCACCTTCAAAAAATATCATGTGTGGTTATACATCACATGAAAAGTAGAAGTAAAACAAAGATCAGGAATTGATACAATTAACTTACTCCACCCATAAAAGACACCGAAGGGAAAGAAATACAAACATTAAGCGACCAGACCATAATGGAAACCTAAACAAAGGAAGGCCATAAGGACAGTTACTTTCCCACAAAATGGCCATATGGCCATCCAAAACCAAAAGACACAAGTGATACACACAGTAAGTAACAAACAACAACATAAATAAATCGCCACAGAAGAGCCGCCTTGGAACGGTCAGTGGAAGATTTCCACTGGGGGGCTTAAATCGATTTTACGTGGCCACAATCCTCGCCCTTACTTCCGTCGCGATTTAGACAAATAATTTGTTCAGTCCGCATGAAGGTCTCCTAACTCATCAGTGCAACATCTCCGTGAACACAAAAATCAAAGAACCACAGGGGTGAGACAACGGTGAGGACTCGACAGCAAGAAACCACTGAAATGCTGGAGCAAAAGAAAACCAACAGTTAGACTCCGATGAGCCCGACCAGAGACAGAGCATCAGGCACCAACCAACATTATCTCTCTAATTTTCAATAAGCCTTTACGTTGGAGCCGTCATAGAATCTGAGGCCTGACCCACCGGCGTGCAATTAAAGAGGGAAGCAAAGTTGCCAACCGTGATTGGGTTAACTACCATGCATGCAGTCTGTCGTATAATATCCATGTTGTACCCAATCTTTTTATATCGAAGAATGATTTTACGAAACTGGGTGCTGAAGTCATTGCGGTTATATATCTTTCTGAATTTATATACTAAGTCACCATAAAATTCGGGTTCCGATAGACCTTGTTGCAGAAGAGATTTAAGTCCAATATGTATTTTGAAATTAAATCAGAATGGCGTCTATAAAATTTTGAAAAGGCTTTGCGTAGTTTATGGTACCGATAACCCTGATTAAGGAGTTTAGCCGTTAATAATATATTACGAGTGTTGAAGTCAGTTACATGACTACACACTCTAGCAAATCGAATTAATTGCGAAATATAAACGCCATAGGATGGCGCACGAGGAACATCACCATCCAAAAAAGGAAAATTTACAATCTCAAAATCAAAGTCATCGCGTTTATCATAAATTTTGCACGAAACAAATCCATCTACAATAGATAGATGTAAATCCAAAAACGGGGCCTCGGTATCAGAAGAATTTGCTTTATTTAACTGAAGTTCTAGGGGGTAAATCTGACTGATCAAACCATCAAAATAGGTATTATCAATACTTTTACAGAATGTATCTTCACCTCAATATTTAGGGATTAAAATCACAGATGAATTGTTGAAAGGGGTCAACGCATCAATGAAATCACTAGTTCGGTTACTAAGACATTAGGTTTCCTCGGAAGAAATCTTGAATATGCACCTGTCACAAGCCGCTGTGGGTAACAGGAGAACCAGGTCCCATCCCTTTCAGTATTGCCGTCCAAAACCATATAAGGATGGTTGTCAAAATCCTTTTCCCATGGACACATGCAGCGTGGAATGGCTTTACAGCCTAAGCTGTCTCTTCTGAGGCATAAGATATGTTAAGTGAGTGAGTATTTGAGTTTTACGTCCCACCAACAGCTATGGGCATACGGAGACGGGACCTCGGTTAAAAGACTCATCCGAAAGTCTGGAGAAGCCCGGGATCGATCCTGCGATCCCTTGTTTACAAGGCGAGTAGCGTAACCACTACACTACGGAGGCTTCTATTAGATAGGTTAAAGCCGAATGTATAAACCTTAGGCTTTGGCAGGGGGTGGGAAAGGATTGCCTGCCCCTGATGAGATTTTTTTGGTATTTATTTTTAAACTGCTGGTATCAATGTCACAAGTTTATTTGTTTAATGTTAAATTATGTGCCATACCCATAACATGCCATTATGGTCATTATGAGCTGTATAGAAAGAAAGAAACCAGTCGCTTACCTTTCCAAACAAAGTTTCCTTTCTTGTGGACATAACCTTACTTCTCTTTATTTTGTCTTGTATAAATTTTATTTGTAAAGGAACCTTATGGTGGTGTTCCAGGGCCTTTAGGGGTGGTACCTTCTGATGCCCAGTGGCCTTCTTTATCTTCTTGGAGTACTAATCAATACAAAAAAACATGTCAAAATGTACTTTTTATTTACATGGGGTGTCCAGAAGACACACATACCACCACAGGCATCATCAATGTTGGTCGTTCTTTTGGACAGTATGTATTGTTAATTGGCCTTCTGTGGTTGGTTCATGTTTTGTCTGTTTTTTGTGTACACCACCATGTCACTATCGATAGGTGACTTGAGATGGCTGGTATTGTGGTCTTTCCTGAGTGACCTTTTCTTACTAGTTTGGATCCATGGTCTGTGTCATTGGAATAATTTTATCGTTTGAATTGTTTAACATATTAGATCTTCATCACGAAAACATGCTTATAACTTTGACTCCATAAACCCCCTATTTTATATAGTAGCATTGTTGATAACAGGGGTATGCATTATTTTCTTATTTCTGCACAAAAACATAGTTAGTGAGGACTCGTAAGAAACGCATCGCTGAGGCGGTTGTAAACAGTCCCAACTTTCTATATTTTGCGCAAAAATACGGAAAAAAGCATATTTTTTTTTATCTGAACATTTGCAGTTTTTCAGGGAAAATTGTTCAATATATTTGAAAAGATATGCATGTTTCGTGATTGCTATGATTGTTTTAGGTTTGCTGCATGGGAGTTATAATTTAGAATTCGAAGTCCTTATTTGCTAACAGCTCTTCCAACAGCGACCCCCATTTGACCAAGAGCAAAAAATGATAAACAATCTATCTCGACTTTTTCTAGCGTCATCCCTTGGGCGCGATGTACTGTTAGTGCGTATGCTAATTTCACGGAAAATTGAAGTCTCGTTGCCAACACTTTATTTTCTACAGGTTCAAAAATTTCAAACTTGATCCTGTCTAATGTAACGAGTATTCCAGAGAAGTTAACTGTGGGTCCTGTTGTGCTCATAGAGTGGATAACACCTTTCAGGCCATTATAAAAGTGTCCTGGAAGGTTTTGTATCAGAATCACTGGAGCTCCAACTTTTAAGGCCAGCAGGTTTTCAGCCCCACAACGTCGCAGCAAACTTGTTTTTGCTAAATAAAATACACTGACTGTAAAAAGAGACTATAGCTATTGACAAGACAAAAAGGTAGGGGCATAGTTTGTTTGGGTTGTCTATATGCGTGCATGTTCTTGCGTATGCACAAAGCCCCCTCTCATTACAAAAACACACCCGTGCGGCAAAGTGGAATTTTTTAAATCTCGAAAATGGCTAGTTTTGTGAGGAAAATCCGTGCCAGTTTTCTTTTTTATACAGCAAATATAGGTTGTTGGTGCTCGTTAGAACCGCCTCGTTGAGGCGTTTCTAACGAGTATCTAAAATCTGGAGCAAAAATCCGAAAAATAATGTTTACCACTGTAAACCATAATTTTCTCTATACAAAGTGGGATTTAAGGGGGTGTTAATTTCACGGACTTGTTATTTATATCGTTTTGTGAAAGAACACGGGAAAGAATAATGGGGGAATACATTTTACCAAACATAGAAAAAGCATATATCTTATTCATGTTTAATGAATTCTGGGCCTTTTTCGATTATACATGTCTTCAAATGACTATATATTCTGTCAATCACTATATAAATTGCATTTATACTGTCTCTTGCAATTACTGACATTCATTGTCTGATTTTCATCTAGGGTCACTAATAAGACCTTGGTGGCCGCCAGTAATGCGACGTTAGATGTAGGGTTATGGTATTGATTCCTGATCATTGCCTTCACTTCTACTTCGTTGCTTCTGCGTCTTATGTTTGCGTGAACATATACAGTAAAATTCTTCTATTAACACCACCTATGGGACTGTTCAAAGTGGTCTTCGAGACCACTTTTGAACAGCCCCAAATGTGGTCCCTGATCAGAGGACAGTGTATGCAGAAAAAAAAAAGAAATAATAACTGCAACCTTAAAGCAAATTTAGTCTAAATGTTTGATGGTCTTAATAGCGGAATGTTTCTGTATATCGTTTTCTGATAAGGATTTGGTTGGCTGCATTTTTGTTTGTTTGTATTGAGTTTAACGGCCCAGTCAACACTATTTTAGGTCATTTTTGAGCCGGTCAGTTTACCTGTCTACACTTTTCCTGGGCAGGCTTAAACGTATGCAGTTAACCAGTACAGTGCACATTATTTCGCCAGAAACTGTTAACTGCCCTTCTTGAATCAGTGGAAGGGAGAGAATGACCGTAGAAAAGATTTCATGATTCATGATCAATCTCCACGAAAGAATGTTGCTGACCCCGGCAAGTATCAAACCCGCGTCTTAGTGGCCACCTCTATTATGCAAGCAACCTGTCTTAAGCAAGCAGGCATTCAGATCCCCAAAGAGGCAAAAATGTTAAATTTCACCTGTATTAAGCAAGCACCTGTCTTAAACAAGCTTATTTTAGTTATCCCTTAGGTGCTTGCTTAACACAGATTGGACTGTACGTTAGCGGTTAACCAGTACAGAGCACATTTTTTCGCCAGAAACTGACAACTGCTGATTTCTTATTTTACTCTTTTCTGAGTAACTTTGGGTTACCATTGCAATGCATTATTTTACCACTGCAGTGCACATCTCGCTACTGTTAAGTCGAAATACGCTAAGCCTGTTCTTACCTCTTAAAATGTTGCAAACTCTTTAACGTATGTAATGCACACAAAACATTCAGGCATTTGATACATGGATATACCCTTCATCAATTGCTTTGAATGTGGACAAATCACAATCCTGAGAATCTAAGTACAGTTGATTTACATAGGCTGCGTCAAAGTTGGTGCCATATAGACGATAAACGTCATTCTCATCTTTTAACTCCCTCTTGAGACTTTTCATTAAAGTTTCTGTTTCTTCATCTGGACACCCGTTGCATAACTTATTTACTGCTCTGACAAAATCTGTCTCATTCTGGCGCATAATCTAAATAATAATAAAAAATAAAAATTAAGAAGAATAAAAAGAAAAAAAAAACAAAAACAAAATAGATCAGCAGTCGATGGTATACCATCGCAAATACCAGCTTTTTCTATGTATAACACTAATGACTATGTATTAGCTAGCCAAAACTACATGTAATTTAAAAAAAAAAATGTTGAAAAGAACATTCTAACTGATAAGCAAAGTTTCAGAAGTGTAACTCTTATAGTTTAGAAGATATTGCAAAGTATTACTTTTTGACCTTTGACCTTGGGGTTATGTTGAGGTCCACTAAAAGTATCCCAATTTATTCTATATTCCAACAGCCATCCAATAACGAAGTTTGAGAAGTATAACTCTTATAGTTTAGAAGATATGGCAAAGTCATATTTTTTTACCTTTGACTTTGGGGTCATGTTGAAGTCAAGGTCACACCAAAAGTATCCAAATTTATTCTATATTCCAAGGGCCATCCAATAATCAAAGTTTCAGAAGTGTAACTCCAATAGTTTAGAAGATATGGCAAAATCATATTTTTTGACCTTTGACCTTGGGTCATGTTGAGGTCGAGGTCACACCAAAAGTAGCCCAACATATTCTATATTCCAAGGACCATCCAATAAGCAAAGTTTCAGAAGTGTAACCTAAATAGTTGAAGAGATATGGCAAATCATACTATTTAACCTTGGACCCTGGGGCCATGTTGGGGTCAAGGTCACAAAAAGTAGCCCACTGCCATCTACATACCATGTACTATCCACATGCAAAGTTTCAAAAAGTGTAACTTCAGTGGTTGCAGAGGAGATCCATTTACAAGAAACGTGACGGACGGACAGACGGACTGACGCCGGACTGAACTGTGGTACGAAAACAATATACCCGATTTTTCTTCGAAAAGGCGGGTATAATAATAGATGTGATGATGATTATGATGGATGCTGATGATTGATGGTGATGATGACGGTGATGATTATGATGATGTTGATGATGATAATGATGATGAGGAGGAGGAGGCTGATGGTGATGAATATTGTCGTTGTTGTTGTTGATGATGATGATGATGATGATGGTGATGATGGACGATGATGATGATAGATTGTGATGATGATGATATTGATGATGATGATGATGATGATGATGATGATGATGATGATGATGATGATGATCACTTTCGTGATGGTGTCTTCCGTAAGGATGATGCAGACAGAAAATCACAAAACGAAGAAGAACATTTTGTGATGACTGATATGAAAGTAACAAATCAGAAGAAATAATTACTTCACTTAGATCAAAATGATGAGGGAATACTTCTTTAAAAACATCACTCTGGAAGCAATGGTGACCAGGGTCGTTGTATCTGTAGTTAGGAACAGGTGGCAGCTGCTTGAGGTCCCCACATGCAATGACCTTCAATTATAGAAATAATGAAAACCTCTTTGATTGATGATTCAAAGAATTTGTAGAATAACAACTAAAAATGAGCAAATTCATTTAATTTTCAGTTTATTACATTATTGAATGGTTTGAGCCAGCTCATAAATAAACGTTGCTTGTCACACAAACGAATAGTAAGCCGTTAGGCGAGTCTATGCATATGCGCCGGCACATGGGAACCATTGCTGTTCGCAGGCATCCCGGCAGCCAAGGAAGAACCCCTATTCTGGTAGAATCAGATGTCTGAGTCCGCACATCCAGTCAATGATAAAACTGTTTTGTTGTTGTTTTTTTTTTTCTCACGAATCGGCTCATGTGTTTATCGCTTCTGTATGCTGCTCATTTGCGCCCCATCTTGTTTTGTATATGATCCTTTCATATGTGTAACATTGTTTTGTCACATTAAGACCACGTCTTTAAGAGGAGAGCGAGGTTTTGAATCTGTTTTTTTTTTTTTTTTTTTTTTGTTGGTTGAGGCAACATTTTATGCTTCGTGCCACAGATGGACTGTAGCCTATGATTGTGGATGTTCCTGAAAGTTCGTGATATTATTCGTATTTATTGTTTGTTTGTTTTAGAGTTTAACGGCCCACTCAATACTATTTATGTCATTTTTGAGCCGGTAAGTTTACCTATCCACACTTTTCCTGGGCAGGCTTATACGTAAGCGATTAACCAGTACAGTGCACATTCTTTCGCCAGAAACTGACAACTGCCCTTCTTGAATCAGCGGAAGGGGGAGAAGGACCTCAGAAAAGATTTCATGATCAATCTGCACGAAAATATGTTGCCGAACCCGGCAGGTTTCAAACCCGCGTCCTCCTGATCACCAGTCAGTTGCGCATCCGACTGAGCTACCGAGGCTGGCTTATTCTTATTTATACTAAAAACATAGGCTGTTGGTGCTCGTTAGAACCCCCTCATTGAGGCGGTTCGAACGAGAACCCACAACAAATGTTTAGGAGCCGAAATAATGAAAATAATATATACCCACGTAATCTATGTTTTCTCCTTATAAAGTAGGGTGTAATGGTGGTGTTCATTTCACTTTCTTCTGTAGCGTTTTTTATTGTGGTTTGTCTTTGAGTGTGTGTACTGCTTATATTATTTTGTTTTGGATAGTCAATCGGCCATTTTGTGGGAAAGTAACTGTCCTTTTGGCTTTCCGCTATTGATGCTTCCATTATTGTCTAGTTTTATGTTGGTATGGATTCCTGGCCATTGACTTCACTTCTATTTTGTTAGCGTGATTATATATATATATATATATATATATATAGGTTCTAACATACGATTTCATTTCATATGATATTTATAAAACGAGTATGATAATATAAATCTTTGCGAGCATTCACAAGCTAAAGATTAAAATTATCAAAAGAGCTTGATAATAATCACATGAAAGAAACATCGATGTGAAACTCTCTTTATCACATGACCCCTGAAATGTGTTTTGTGTGATTTTTTTTTCTTCTGATATCATCATGTTTGTCTTTGTATGTTTTGTCGTTCAACGGCCCATTCAGCACTATTTAGGTGATTTTGAGCCGGTCTGTTTACGTAATATACTTGAGCGGTTAGCCAGTACAGTGCACATTCTTTCTCCAGGAGCTGACAACTGCCCTTATTAAATCATTGGAAACTAGAGAATGGCTGTAGAAAAGAGTTCATGATAAATCTCCTGGAGAGAAAGTTCCCAACCATGAGAGGTATCGAACCCGCATCCTCCTGATCACCAGTCATATGCGCCCCCGACTGAGCTACAAATATGTTCAAGAAAGGGTTATCCTTTAGAAGCAAGGATTACTCCACAGAACTGGAAAATATGAATTGTACATGTTTTCTGGGTCAGGCTAGCTAGTTTCGACCAATTAGGCCTCATCAGTGACCCTCAATTATTTTCAAACTACCACAATGGAATCAATGATCCTAATGGACAAGAAAAAATAAACTACACTATGATGACCGGGAAAATATCGCGGTTTCATATTATACGCTTTTTATGCCCCCGCCATTCGAAGAATGGTGGAAAGGGCATATAGCGTTGCCCCTGTCCGTCCGTTCGTCCGTGCGTCTGTCCGTCCGTCCGTGCGTCCGAAACTTAAACGCAGTCAATAACTTTCTTATTTCTGGATTGATTTTGAAATTACTTTCTACAAATGTTAACCATCAGGAGACCTTGTGTCACGTGCAATACCCAGGTCCATTCCTTGAAGGTCAAGGTCATACTTAGGGGTCAAAGGTCCAAAAAAGTGTCCGAAACTTAAACGCAGTCAATAACTTTCTTATTTCTGGATTGATTTTGAAATTACTTTCTACAAATGTTAACCATCAGGACACCTTGTGTCACGTGCAAAACCCAGGTCCATTCCTTGAAGGTCAAGGTCATACTTAGGGGTCAAAGGTCCAAAAAAGTGTCCGAAACTTAAACGCAGTCAATAACTTTCTTATTTCTGGATTGATTTTGAAATTACTTTCTACAAATGTTAACCATCAGGACACCTTGTGTCACGTGCAAAACCCAGGTCCATTCCTTGAAGGTCAAGGTCATACTTAGGGGTCAAAGGTCCAAAAAAGTGTCCGAAACTTAAACGCAGTCAATAACTTTCTTATTTCTGGATTGATTTTGAAATTACTTTCTACAAATGTTAACCATCAGGAGACCTTGTGTCACGTGCAAAACCCAGGTCCATTCCTTGAAGGTCAAGGTCATACTTAGGGGTCAAAGGTCCAAAAAAGTGTCCGAAACTTAAACGCAGTCAATAACTTTCTTATTTCTGGATTGATTTTGAAATTACTTTCTACAAATGTTAACCATCAGGAGACCTTGTGTCACGTGCAAAACCCACGTCCATTCCTCCTAAGTTAAAGGTCATACTTAGGGGTCAAAGGTCCAAAAAAGGGTCAAAGGTCCAAAAAAGTGTCCGAAACTTAAACACAGTCAATAACTTTCTTATTTCTGGATTGATTTTGAAATTACTTTCTACAAATGTTAACCATCAGGAGACCTTGTGTCACGTGCAAAACCCAGGTCCATTCCTCCAAGGTCAAGGTCATACTTAGGGGTCAAAGGTCCAAAAAAGGTGGTCCGAAACTTAAACGCAGTCAATAACTTGCATATTTCTGGATGGATTTTGAAATTACTTTGAAGAAATCTTAACCATCATGAGACGATGTGTTGCGTGCAAACCCAGATCCGTACCTCCAAGGTCAAGGTCATACTTAGACGTCAAGGGTAAAAAAATAGTCCGAAACTTAAACGCAGTCAATAACTTTCTTATCTCTGGATAGATTTTGAAACAATTTTCCTTATTTCTTTATGAAAACATACATTGTGGGTACTCATTAGAAGCGCCTGATCGAGGCCCTACTAATGAGTACCCAGAATGTATGTTTTCGTGCAGAAATAAGAAAAATAATTCCAGTATGTGGATATCCCGCTTATCTGGGGATGTGGTATACATTATTCCTTTATTATGCCCCCGCCATTCGAAGAATGGTGGGAAGGGCATATAGTGTTGCCCCTGTCTGTCCGTCCGTCAAAGGTCAAGGTCATATTAAGAGATCAAATGTCATCCGAAACTGAATGCGGTCAATAACTTCCTTACTTCTGGATGGATTTTGAAATTACTTGGTGGAAATGTTACTCATCACGAGATGATGTGTGTAACCATCATGTGATGATGGCATGTGACTATGTGTCACCTGCAAATTTAAAACCAATCAACAATTCGTTTGTCGTCCATCGTGTGTAAACTTCACACTCTAGAGGCCTCTGTATTACCTCGCTTATTTTTACTTTAGGGAACACATCAACAATTACTCTCACTTGAATTTTTTATACTTCAAAATTGAAATTTTATCATTTCAGAATACAAATACTTAAAACAAAATTTCTTGTGGGTATCATTAGTTCCTAGGGATACTTCTTGTTTCTATTTCAGATGCTGCTAAAGGCAATGTCTTTTTCAGTGAAAGTCATTTATTGAATATAGGTTTAATTTTATTACTTTGTTCTCTGATTTGTTACAGCACTCCAGGTCACAGTGTAGGTAAATCTATAAGGTTATTCTTGTGGTGGTAATGTAATTTCAGTGATATCAACCTTTCATCATTACAAAAGTGATGTTCATTCATATGGAAATATGTACTTGTAATTTGACATACTATAATATTTGACAGAAAAAATAAACAATTATATCATCACTGAAGATATTACCATACAGAAATTTCTCTTAACATTTTTTTCATTATTTTACTAACACTTTGTTATGAAATGTATGTATGCATGCTGTTGATTGAAGGTCCAGGCTTTTTGCAAAGGGATTTGACATTAGATAGATGGTGTTCAATACCTTTGTAATTGGAACCACAGTTGCTGGGTCATATGCTTGTTTCTACTACTATCACCAGCAAGGTGAGAACTTGTTTTCTAATAGAATTAATGTTACCAATACACAAATACAAAGTGAACTTATTCAAAAGATTAGACTCACTTTAAAATGTTGAAAACTGGTCTACATGAACATCAACATCCATTAACATACTTTCCATTATACTGTGACGCGAAGAAAAGGATCAGGAATCAATACAATTAACCCACAGCTGCCATCAGAGATACTAAAGGGAAAGAAACACAAACATGAAAGAATTAGACACTAAACGAAACATCAATAGTGGAAAGCCAAAAGGACAGTTACTTTCCCAGAAAATGGCTATCCAAAACAAAAAGATATATGCGATACAAACACTCAAAGACAAACCATAACAAAAATAAACCAAAACAGAAGAACCCCCTTGGAACGGTCAGTGAAAAGAATTTCACTGGGCGGCTTAAATCGATTTTACGCATTCTTCGTTGGGATTTAGACAAATATATGTTCAGTCTGCATGAAATCCTCCTAACTCTTTAGTGTAACATGTTTAAGAACACAAAAATCAAACAACCACAGAGATGAAACAACAGTGAGGACTCAACAGCAAGAAACGACTGAAATGCTGGAGCAAAAGAAAACCAACAGTCAGACTCTGATGGGCCCGACCAGAGATACAGCAGCAGGTACCAATGCTGGAACCATCATAGAATCTGAGGCCTGACCCACCGGCTTGCAATTAAAGAGGGAAGCAAAGTTGTCAGCCATGATTGGGTTAACTACCATGCATGTGCACAGTCTGTTGTATAAAACTTATGTTGTACCCAATCTTTTTATCCCCCGACCGAATAGGTTTGGGGGATATAGCGATCTGCCTGGAATCCGTCCGTCCGTCTGTCCGTAGATGCAACCTTGTGATGGCCATTACTCCTATACCCTTTGAGATTCATTGATGGTTCTTGGCACAATTGTTCACAAGGCTGAGATGGCATGTCATGCACAAGAACCAAAACCTCCCCTTTTAATAAAATAGAATGAATACCTTGTGATGGCCATAACTCCATTACCTTTTGAGATATATTGATGGTACTTGGCACAGTTGTTCACAAGGCTCAGAAGCCGTGTCATGCACAAGAACCACAACTCTGTATGCCATGGTTTTTGAGTTATCTCCCCTTCCAATAAAATTGAGTGACTACCTTGTGATGGCCATAACTCCAATACCCTTTAAGATATATTAATGGTACCTGGCACAGTTGTTCACAAGGCCGAAAAAATAAACAATTATATCATCACTGAAGATATTACCATACAGAAATTTCTCTTAACATTTTTTTCATTATTTTACTAACACTTTGTTATGAAATGTATGTGTGCATGCTGTTGATTGAAGGTCCAGGCTTTTTGCAAAGGGATTTGACATTAGATAGATGGTGTTCAATACCTTTGTAATTGGAACCACAGTTGCTGGGTCATATGCTTGTTTCTACTACTATCACCAGCAAGGTGAGAACTTGTTTTCTAATAGAATTAATGTTACCAATACACAAATACAAAGTGAACTTATTCAAAAGATTAGACTCACTTTAAAATGTTGAAAACTGGTCTACATGAACATCAACATCCATTAACATACTTTCCATTATACTGTGACGCGAAGAAAAGGATCAGGAATCAATACAATTAACCCACAGCTGCCATCAGAGATACTAAAGGGAAAGAAACACAAACATGAAAGAATTAGACACTAAACGAAACATCAATAGTGGAAAGCCAAAAGGACAGTTACTTTCCCAGAAAATGGCTATCCAAAACAAAAAGATATATGCGATACAAACACTCAAAGACAAACCATAACAAAAATAAACCAAAACAGAAGAACCCCCTTGGAACGGTCAGTGAAAAGAATTTCACTGGGCGGCTTAAATCGATTTTACGCATTCTTCGTTGGGATTTAGACAAATATATGTTCAGTCTGCATGAAATCCTCCTAACTCTTTAGTGTAACATGTTTAAGAACACAAAAATCAAACAACCACAGAGATGAAACAACAGTGAGGACTCAACAGCAAGAAACGACTGAAATGCTGGAGCAAAAGAAAACCAACAGTCAGACTCTGATGGGCCCGACCAGAGATACAGCAGCAGGTACCAATGCTGGAACCATCATAGAATCTGAGGCCTGACCCACCGGCTTGCAATTAAAGAGGGAAGCAAAGTTGTCAGCCATGATTGGGTTAACTACCATGCATGTGCACAGTCTGTTGTATAAAACTTATGTTGTACCCAATCTTTTTATCCCCCGACCGAATAGGTTTGGGGGATATAGCGATCTGCCTGGAATCCGTCCGTCCGTCTGTCCGTAGATGCAACCTTGTGATGGCCATTACTCCTATACCCTTTGAGATTCATTGATGGTTCTTGGCACAATTGTTCACAAGGCTGAGATGGCATGTCATGCACAAGAACCAAAACCTACCCTTTTAATAAAATAGAATGAATACCTTGTGATGGCCATAACTCCATTACCTTTTGAGATATATTGATGGTACTTGGCACAGTTGTTCACAAGGCTCAGAAGCCGTGTCATGCACAAGAACCACAACTCTGTATGCCATGGTTTTTGAGTTATCTCCCCTTCCAATAAAATTGAGTGACTACCTTGTGATGGCCATAACTCCAATACCCTTTAAGATATATTAATGGTACCTGGCACAGTTGTTCACAAGGCCGAAAAAATAAACAATTATATCATCACTGAAGATATTACCATACAGAAATTTCTCTTAACATTTTTTCATTATTTTACTAACACTTTGTTATGAAATGTATGTGTGCATGCTGTTGATTGAAGGTCCAGGCTTTTTGCAAAGGGATTTGACACTAGATAGATGGTGTTCAATACCTTTGTAATTGGAACCACAGTTGCTGGGTCATATGCTTGTTTCTACTACTATCACCAGCAAGGTGAGAACTTGTTTTCTAATAGAATTAATGTTACCAATACACAAATACAAAGTGAACTTATTCAAAAGATTAGACTCACTTTAAAATGTTGAAAACTGGTCTACATGAACATCAACATCCATTAACATACTTTCCATTATACTGTGACGCGAAGAAAAGGATCAGGAATCAATACAATTAACCCACAGCTGCCATCAGAGATACTAAAGGGAAAGAAACACAAACATGAAAGAATTAGACACTAAACGAAACATCAATAGTGGAAAGCCAAAAGGACAGTTACTTTCCCAGAAAATGGCTATCCAAAACAAAAAGATATATGCGATACAAACACTCAAAGACAAACCATAACAAAAATAAACCAAAACAGAAGAACCCCCTTGGAACGGTCAGTGAAAAGAATTTCACTGGGCGGCTTAAATCGATTTTACGCATTCTTCGTTGGGATTTAGACAAATATATGTTCAGTCTGCATGAAATCCTCCTAACTCTTTAGTGTAACATGTTTAAGAACACAAAAATCAAACAACCACAGAGATGAAACAACAGTGAGGACTCAACAGCAAGAAACGACTGAAATGCTGGAGCAAAAGAAAACCAACAGTCAGACTCTGATGGGCCCGACCAGAGATACAGCAGCAGGTACCAATGCTGGAACCATCATAGAATCTGAGGCCTGACCCACCGGCTTGCAATTAAAGAGGGAAGCAAAGTTGTCAGCCATGATTGGGTTAACTACCATGCATGTGCACAGTCTGTTGTATAAAACTTATGTTGTACCCAATCTTTTTATCCCCCGACCGAATAGGTTTGGGGGATATAGCGATCTGCCTGGAATCCGTCCGTCCGTCTGTCCGTAGATGCAACCTTGTGATGGCCATTACTCCTATACCCTTTGAGATTCATTGATGGTTCTTGGCACAATTGTTCACAAGGCTGAGATGGCATGTCATGCACAAGAACCAAAACCTTCCCTTTTAATAAAATAGAATGAATACCTTGTGATGGCCATAACTCCATTACCTTTTGAGATATATTGATGGTACTTGGCACAGTTGTTCACAAGGCTCAGAAGCCGTGTCATGCACAAGAACCACAACTCTGTATGCCATGGTTTTTTGAGTTATCTCCCTTTCCAATAAAATTGAGTGACTACCTTGTGATGGCCATAACTCCAATACCCTTTAAGATATATTAATGGTACCTGGCACAGTTGTTCACAAGGCCGAGATGGTGTGTCATGCACAAGAACCACAACTCTGGGTGCCATGGTTTTTTAGTTATCTCCCCTTCCAATAAAATAGAATCACTACCTTGTGATGGCCACATCTCAAATACTCTTTGAGATATATTGAGGTTAAGCAGGTGTGTCACGTGCAAGAACCACGACTCTGGGTGCCCTGGTTTTTAGCTCCCCTTGTCACGCGACAAGGTGAGCTTTTGTGATCACTTTTCGTCCGTTGTCAGTGCATGTTTGTGTGCATGCATGTGTGCGTGTGCGTAAACTTTTTCTTCAAATGACATCTCCTCCTAAACCACTGATCGGATTTTTACCAAACTTCACAGGAATGATCCTTAGGTGGTCCCCTTTCAAATATGGTTCTTGTCCATTGCACATCTAGGTCACAGGAGCTAAAAATAGATTTTTTAAACGAAAATTTTAAAAATCTTCTTCTCTGAAACCGCAAGGCCCAGGTCTTCGATATTGGGTATGAAGCTTCATCTAGTGGACCTCTACCAAGATTGTTCAAATTATAGCCCTGGGGGCCAAAATGCCCCCGCCCCAGGGGCCTTTGGTTTTACATGGGCTTATATGGAAAAATCATTAATATTTTAATATTTGGTGTGAAGCTTTACCTGATAAACCTCTACTAAGATTTTTCAAATTATAGCCTCGTGGCCAAATATGCCCCCGCCCCGGGGGCCTTTGTTTTTCATAGGCTTATACAAGGAAAATCTTTACAAATCTTCTTCTCTTAAACCGCAAGGCCCAGATCTTTGATATTTGGTGTGAAGCTTCATCTAGTGGACCTCTTTCAAGATTGTTCAAATTATAGCCCTGGGGCCAAAATGCCCCCGCCCCGTGGGGGCCTATGGTTTTATAGGCTTATATAGAGAAAATCATTAAAAAAAATCTTCTTCTCTGAAACCACAAGGCCCAGGTCTTTAATATTTGGTGTGAAGCTTTACCTGGTGGACCTCTACTAAAATTGTTCAAATTAAAGCCTTTGGTCCAAAAATGCCCCCGCTCCGGGGACCTTTGGTTTTACATAGGCTTATACAGGGAAAATCTTTAAAAATCTTCTTCTCTGAAACCGCAAGGCCCAGATCTTTGATATTTGGTGTGAAGCTTCATCTAGTGGACCTCTACCAAGATTGTTCAAATTATAGCCCTGGGGGCCAAAATGTCCCCGCCACGGGGGCCTATGGTTTTACATAGGCTTATATGGAAAAATCATTAAAAAAATCTTCTTCTCTGAAACCGAAAGGCCCTTGTCTTTAATATTTTGGGTGAAGCTTGACCTGGTGGACCTTTACTAAGATTGTTCAAATTATAGCCTTGGGGCCAAAAATGCCCCCACCCAGGGGGCCTTTGGTTTTACAAAGGCTTATACAGGGAAAATCTTTAAAAATCTTCTTCTCTGAAACTGCAAGGCCCAGATCTTTGATATTTGGTGTGAAGCTTCATCTAGTGGACCTCTACCAAGATTGTTCGATTTATAGCCTTGGGGGCCAAAATGCCCCCGCCCCGGGGGCCTATGGTTTTACATAGGCTTATATAGGGAAAATCATTAAAAAATCTTCTTCTCTGAAACCACAAGGCCCAGGTCTTTAATATTTGGTGTGAAGCTTTACCTGGTGGACCTTTACTAAGATTGTTAAAATTATAGCCTTTGGGCCAAAAATGCCCCCGCCCCGGGGGCCTTTGGTTTTACATAGGCTTATACAGGGAAAATCTTTAAAAAAAACTTCTTTGAAACCGCAAAGCCCAGATCTTTGGTATTTGGTGTGAAGCTTCATCTAGTGGACCTCTTTCAAGATTGTTCAAATTAAAGCCCTGGGGCCAAAAGTGCCCCCACCCCGGGACCCTTTGGTTTTTCGTAGGCTTATATAGGGGAAACCTTTAAAAATCTTCTTGTCTGAAACCAGAAGGCCCAGGTCTTTGATATTTGGTGTGAAGCTTCATCTAGTGGACCATTACCAAGTTTTTTCAAATTATAGCCCTTGGGCCTAGAATGTACTGGAGACACTAATTCTCAGGTGAGTGATTCAGGGCCCTCTGGGTTCTCTTGTTTAATTATCTCCCCTGACAATATAACCTTGTAATGGTCATAACTCCAATACCCCTTGCGATATATTGATGGTACTTGGCACAATTGTATACAAGGTGGAGACTGCACTTCACACCTGAGAATCACAACTCTGGGTGCTATGGTATTTTTTAGTTATCTCCCCTTCCGATATAACAGTATGACCACCTTGTGATCACATTACCTCCAATACCCTTTGAGACATACTGGTGGTACTTGATGCAGATGTACACGAGGTAAAACAGGTGTTTCATGCTCAAGAATTACAACTCTGGGTGCTCTTGTGTTTTTAGTTATCTCCCCTGACAATATAATCTTGTGATGGCCATAACTCCAACACCATTTGAGATATATTGAAGGAACTTGGCACAATTGTATACAAGGTACAGAAGGGGCATCATGTGCAAGAACCACAACTGTTGGTGCTGTGTTATTTGATATATCTATCCTTCCAATGTGACAGTAAGAGCAGATTGTGATCACCATATCTCCATACCTGTGAGACATATTGATAGTACTTCGTACAGAAATACATGAGCTTAAGCAGGCATGTCATGTGCAAGAACCACAATTCTGAGTGCCCTGGTTTTTGAGTTATCTCCCCTGACTGTATAATCTTGTGATGACCATAACTTGAATACTTTTGTGATATATTGCGGGTTTATTCCGGTGCACTTTCTATTGGTGAACAATCTTCTGAAGACCATATTGGCTTTTGGTCGGGGGATTTGCCATCTCTTCCGATGGCTATTTTTAGATCGAAGAATGGTTTTACGAAATTGGGTGATGAAGTCATTTCAGGTATATATTCTCTGGCCCATCGGGGCTTGGAGAAATAGATTGGGCTGCACAATGCTTCCACGCAGAGCTCATACCGACCGCACATGAGTACTGCTAATCCGCTTAGAACGTCTAAGCCTGCCCAGGAAAATTGCTGCGAGTCGGCCCGTCCATGCTTATAAACCCTATTGGTTTCATTGGGCGGCAGGGATTGAGATGTCATTTCATCTCAATGTTGGGTAAAAGTTCCACAAAATTGGAAGCAACGTCTCCAAAATGACCTAAATAGTGTTGATGTGGATGTTAAACCTCAAATCAAACAAAAAAAAAAACAATATATTTTCTGAATTTATATTCTAAGTCACCATAAAATTCAGGTTCTAACTTGTGTAACATTATACATTTCCAGTTTATAAAAATAATTTTATACAGTATTTCTTTTTTTCTTTTCAGGCAGTAAGAAGATGACTACTCACTTCCTCCTTAGCAACAAAGGGGCCCACATATATAATGGCAACATGTTCCAGTGCCCAGAATGCTCCAGGACATTCCAGTACAGAGCCAACCTGCAGAGGCATAGCTGCAATGTTTGTATAAAGTGTGGAAACCAATTTTCTTCGGCACAGAGGCTGAAAGGACACGTTTGTAGTGACAAGAATAATTCAGTGCAGATGGACAAGCAAAAGTCGGTGAAGGTAGACAAGTGTGACTCAGCTGTTAAACAGACAGTGCAAATACACAAGCATCGGACAGACTTGGAGTTAGCAAAAGTAGACATGTGTGATAAGACTGTCCAAAATTTCTATCCACCGGATCTGGGGTGGCAAGTGCAAAAATGTAGAGAACTTGATCTACCTCGTCTGACCAATCATGCTACCATGCAGTCAAGACCAATTGCTGAACCAAAAACTCTCTTCAAAACAAAGCCTGATGGAAACTGTTTTTTCAGATGTGTCTCTTACATTCTCACTGGAGATTCCAAATTCCATTTTGATATCCGTAAAAAGCTCGTTTCATATATGAAAAATATTGCGAGACTGTTGGCATCAGTTACCGAAACAATGTCCTTAGAAACCCATCTCCAGCATACACGGGTGGAAAGTGAAGGAAAATGGGCAACTCAGACAGAGTTATTTGCTGTTGCACATCTGTTGAAAACAGACATCTGTGTTTATACCAAGTCTGGGCGAACTTGGAAGTGGCTTCGATACACTGGACAGTTCATAGATAAAAACTTAGTGGTTCATGACACTGCAATTTATTTACAGCACACTGGACTATGCCACTATGATGTTGTAACAGATGTCAGTGATAATTGTGTCCCACTGCCAGGGAACCTACAAATGACTGACAAAAGCTCAAGTGGAATGACACAGAAGAACCAGCCTGCGGCAAGTCATATGGTTCCTAATCAGCCTGCAGCAAGTTCACTGGCTCCCAGTCAGCATCCTTTAAGTGGACTGACTCCCAATCAGCCTGCAGCAAGTCAACTGGTTGTGAATCAGCCTGCATCAAGTCAACAGGTATTTAATCACGCTGCATCAAGTCGACTGGCTCTCAGTCAGCCTTGTAGAAGTCAACCAACTCAGAAGAATCTGCCTGTATCAAGTCCACTGGCTTCCAGTCAGCCACCTTCAAATGGACTGGCTCCCAATCAACCTTCTTCATCAGTAGCTTCAGATATGTCCTGGTATGAGGGCTATTTTGAACAGCAGAGACAGATGTCAAAGAAGTTTAAAAGGAGGAAACTCACAACAGACAACAGCAAGTTGAAGGACAAAGAAAAGACTTAAAACAGAGTGGCAGAGTCAGGAAAAGTACAGATGATGATCAATATGCAAAGGAAAGAGACAGGAAAAGAAAAGCATTTAAGAGACAAAGTGATAGAATAAACAAAAGTGCAGAAGAGTTACAAGCTGAAAAGGAAAGAAATAAGAAAAGGATGATATCTAAGAGACTGACTGATAGAATGAACAGAAGTGCACAAGAGATACAATATGAAAAAGAAAGAGACAGGAAAAGGAAAGCATTAATGAGACAGAGTGATAGAATGAACAAAAGTGCAGAAGAGGTACAAGCTGAAAAGGAAAGAAATAAGAAAAGGAAGGTATCTAAGAGACTGACTGATAGAATGAACAGAAGTGCACAAGAGGTACAATATGAAAAAGAAAGAGACAGGAAAAGGAAAGCATTAATGAGACAGAGTGATAGAATGAACAAAAGTGCAGAAGAGGTACAATATGAAAAAGAAATATACAGGAAAAGGAAAGCATTAATGAGACAAAGTGATAGAATGAACAAAAGTGCAGAAGAGGTACAAGCTGTAAAGGAAAGAAATAAGAAAAGGATGATGTCTAAGAGACTGACTGATAGAATGAACAGAAGTGCACAAGAGGTACAATATGAAAAAGAAAGCTACAGGAAAAGGAAAGCATTAATGAGACAGAGTGATAGAATGAACAAAAGTGCAGAAGAGGTACAAGCTGAAAAGGAAAGAAATAAGAAAAGGATGATGTCTAAGAGACTGACAGATAGAATGAACAGAATCGCACAAGAGGTACAATATGAAAAAGAAAGAGACAGGAAAAGGAAAGCATCAACCAGACAGAGCAATAGAATGAACAAAAATGCAGAAGAAGTACAGACTGAAAAGGAAAGGGACAGGAAAAGGAAAGCATCAAACAGACAGAGTGATAGAATGAACAAAAATGCAGGAGTGGTAGAAGCTGAAAAGGAAAGAGACAGGAAAAGGAAAAATTCTAAGAGACAGACTGATAGAAAGAACAAAAGTTTTGAAGATGAGCAAGCATTAAAACATCATGACAAACAACGAAAAAGACAGGAAAGGCACCCTACTAATATTGAATTGTCAATTGACATGTTTCAGAAAGATATTAAGGAGTATGTAAGTATATTTGTACCTGCTGCCATAGGTTGATGTACAAAAAGAGTGTGACAAGAGTAACAAAAAGGTCATTTGAAATGTTACCAGCCGACCTTGTGAAGAAATGTATAAGGAATGTTAAATCAGCACTAAGAATGGAATGGATATGTAATACTTGCAAATCCTATCTTCAAAAGCATAAAATACCACCACAGTCAGACTACAATAGCCTTGATGTTTGTACCATACCTAGTGAACTGAAAAATCTGTCTTCTCTTGAAGTTCGCTTGCTTTGTCAAAGGTACCTATTCATGAAATTAATGGCCCTGCCAAAGGGTAAACAGAAAGGTCTGAAAGGTTCTGTTGTTAACGTCCCAGTGGATCATAAAATGGTCTGCAATAGCCTTCCTTCCACTCCAAGACAAGCAGGGATCATCCCTCTGAAACTGAAAAGAAGGATAAGGTATAAAGGACATGAGAAATTCCAATACATTAGACCAGAAAAGGTTCTTCAAGGACTGCGTTGGTTACAAAAAAACAATGACTTGTATAAAAAGGCAGATGTGAATGAAAACCCAGACTGGAAAGAATCATGTATTGAGGAAGATGCCGACACCTGGAATGAATTAACTGATAGTGTTACCGACAGCCAGTTGGATCAACAAGATGTAAGTTCAACAAGCAAAGATGGAAATAACAATATTGTTAACACAGGTAATACTTCTACTGTTTATTTAAAGGCTACAGGTGAACATCAGCATGATGTTCAGGGTATTGAAGAACACAAGGGATCTAACAACAAGGAGAATGAGGTAGATGACTATGAAGATGATCCAGTTGGAAAACTTCGAGGTGTCAAGTTTGACACTTGTATTCAATCGGCGAATCCCATGCTTGACGTAGACAAGGTAGTTAATATAGCCCCTGGGGAAAACAGACATCCTATTAGTATCATCATGGATGAGAAATTTGAAGAAATGGCATTTCCACACTTGCTACCAGATGGAAAATTTGGTTGGAAACACACCAGAGAAGTCCCTTTAACTGCCAAAAAGTACTTCCAAAAGAGACTTTTAGATGCAGACACAAGGTTTGCTCAGGATGTTGAGTATTTGTTTGTAGCACAGACAATAACTGAAACAAAGCAAGTGATGGACAGCATGAACCTAGCTCTTCGGAAGTGTTTTCATGGCTCTGATGATACTGCGCTCACAGCAGGCATACTTCGTGACTCAGAGTCTCTGAAACGGTTCATATTCAAAGACCAAGCATATAGATACCTGCAGCCTGTAAGAGGCACTCCACCATACTGGCAGAGGGTTCAATATAAGCTGCTGTCGGCTATCAAACAGCTTGGCATTTTCACATGGTTCTTCACTCTCTCAGCTGCAGACCTACGATGGCATGATACCATACAGGAAATCAAAGTACAGTCTGGTCAAACAATTACCCCTGAACAGATTGATGGTCTAACATGGGAACAGAAGTGCCAGATACTTGCATCAAACCCACTTTCTGCAGCTCGTCATTTCCAGAATAGACTTGACCTATTTTTGAAGCATATCATCCTAAGCAAGGCAGAGCCAGTTGGTCCAGTTGTCCATTACTTCTACAGGATAGAATTTCAGCAAAGAGGTTCACCTCATGCTCATGGAGTCCTCTGGATCAAGGATGCACCAAACCCTGAAAAGGACTCAACAGAGACAATAGCGGCGTTTGTTGACAGATATGTAAGCTGCGAGTTACCATCAGAGGACTCTGAACCAGAGTTGTTTTCACTGGTGACACAGCTACAGAGACATACTCACTCTGCATCCTGTAGGAAAATAGGCAAGGCATGCAGGTTTAACTTTCCTAAACCAATATCAAATGAGACATTTGTGACTTCTACGGACTTCCCAGATATAGCTCCTGAAATAGTTTCTAAACGGAAAGAAGCTGCAAAAGTGACCCTGGGTGATGTTAGAGCATTCCTTGAGAAAACAGAAGGAGTTCAAGATATGTCATATGATGATGTGTTGGATCATTGCAATGTTTCAAGCCCTGTGTACAAGGCCTCATTGAAGATTTCATCAGATTCAACAACTGTGTACATGAAACGCAGTCCTTCTGCAATAAATTTAAACAACTATAATCAATGGTTACTGAAAGCATGGCAGGCAAATATGGATTTACAATTTGTGTCAAATGCCTACGCATGTATACAATACATTGTATCCTATATTACAAAGGAAGAGCGTGAGATGGGTACACTGCTACAAGCAGCTGCGAAAGAAGCTGCTGATAAAGGAATCAAGCAACAGATGAAAAAATGTGGCCAGACCTTCCTCAATGCAAGATCAGTAACAGCTCAAGAATCAGGTTATAGAACTCTGAGCCTTCCTCTATATAAATGCAATTTCACAACTGTATGGATATCTAGTGGGCTACCAAATGAAAGAGTAGGTCTGGTGAAATCTTTTTCTATTCTCAGCAGTCTGGATGATGAGGATGAAAATATTTTTGTGTCTGGACTGCCTGATAAATATAGTTGCCGACCTGCAGTGCTGTGTCATTGGTTTCTGGGCTTGTTTGCATCATGGTATGAAAATGATTACAAACGTGAAGACAAACAGGACTTCCAGCCTGATGTTCTGAAGGATGTAGAAATGGTGGAAATGAATGAAGTGGTTGGGAACATTGAAAAGGCTCCAGCAAAGATAACAATTGAGCTGCCAACAACGACCTGTAAAATGAGAAAAAGGAAGCGACAGGCTGTCATACGATATCACAAATTCTCCGAGTTCAAACAACCAGAATCCTTTTACCACTCACAACTCTTTTTGTTTCTTCCATGGAAAAATGAGGCAGATGATTTGTTGGGGAATTTTGATTCCTATATGGAAAGCTACATGCACCTAAAAGACACAATTGATGCTAACAAGAATAGCATTCTGCTGCATGAACAATTGATAGAAGAAGCCATTGAATCTCAAGATGATCCACCAGTAAATGCATGGGATCAGCTGGCTGCTGAGACTCAACAGGAACAGTATGAATGTGAAGAGGAAGGTCCACAGATTGACCCAGACCATGCTGTGTTGTATCCAGAAGAGAATGCTGTGCATGAACGGGCTAGACTGCCAGAACCTTCAGCAAGTATGCAGTGTTCCATGGCTATAGATACAGTACCTACAGCTCTCCCATTTAATGATTATAGCAGTCATGTACAGTCACTCAACAGACAACAGTATGAAGTGCTCCAAATCATATTGAATTGGTGTGGTACTTACCAGCAGACAAAGCAAAAACCAGACCCTATTCATATGTTTATATCTGGTGGGGCAGGGACAGGTAAATCACACCTCATTACAGCAATCTATCATACCATTCAGTTAATGTTGAGGACAGAGGGAGACGAGCCTGACTTACGAAAAGTATTGCTGCTTGCACCCACTGGTACAGCTGCTTTCAACATTGAAGGAATCACAGTCCACTCTGCTCTTTTGCTTACATTAACAAACACACGTGAGAGAAATAGGGAGAAAAAAACGCAGTTATCAGCCCCTTTCAGATGAAAAGCGAAACACACTCAGGGCAAAGTTGGGTTCACTGTGCTTTATCATCATAGATGAAATTTCTATGGTCGGGAGTGATCTGTTTTTGAGGATACACCAGCGCCTTGATGAACTGTTTGGGGGAACCAAACTATTTGGAGGAATATCCATTTTAGCATTTGGTGACATGTATCAGATTCCACCAGTAGGCCAGCGCTTTATATTCTTCCCTCCAAATGATAGCTATGCATCTCTTGGAATGTCTCTATGGGAGCATTTTAAGTACATGGAGCTTACTGAAATCGTGCGACAGCAAGGTGACAAGAGATTTGCAGAAATGCTAAACAGAATCCGCACAGGAGAACATTCCCTAGAAGACCTCAGACTTCTTAAACAAAGAACATGTAATGAGAGCAGCATTCCACCAGGTACTCTACATGTGTATCCTTTCAATGCAGAGGTAAGGCAACACAACAGTGATAAGTTGCAGAAATTGCCTCATCCGGCAGTTCTCCTTCAAGCTGTTGACAAGAAACCAACTTCAATGAGAAACTACACTGTGTCTGATGATGAGAGATTCACTGGAGGATTACCAACAACAGTCACGTTAGCAGTAGGTGCACGTGTCATGCTGATACGCAATGTTGATGTGGCAGATGGACTTGCAAATGGTACACAAGGAGAAATTGTGAACTTCAAGTTCTCTACAAACAGAATGCCATTGGCTGTGTTAGTAAGATTTGACAATGAGAAAGTTGGAAAAAATGCAAGACTGCAGTCATCAGTGGATATGTCAGGGTATCCACCAAATGTTACTCCAATAACACCCATAGAAGTATCATTTTCACCCACAGGAAACAACCTTAAAGTGATTAGAAAACAGTTTCCCTTGAAACTTTGTTGGGCATCAAGCATACATAAGGTACAGGGTGCCACTGTATCGAGCATTGCTGTCTCGTTCAAGAGAACACTAGGTGCTGGAAAAGCTTACGTGGCTCTAAGTCGTTCCAAGACCCTTGATGGTATCTACATCACTGATTTTGACGAGAAACAGATCAGAACAGACCCCAAAGTTGTGGGAGAAATGGCACGTTTATCTTTGGAACAGAGAATGCCAAGTCCTTTTGATATGCACTCTCCACAGTGTGTTTCAGTTTCGTTATTGAATGCAAGATCTGCTAGACTCCATTTCAGGGACTTGAGAAGTCATCCTCTTTTGAAAGAAGGGGATATAGTCTGCCTGACCGAAACAAATATTCCAGATGGACAAGCTAGTGAGTTTCGGATGGATAACAAGTCCATGATTTGCCTTGGGTATTCACCTGCAGACAACTGTCATGGGTTGGCCATATATTCAAAAACAATGTTCACTGTTTATGACCATTCAAGTGAGTTCTACCCACACATGGAACTGTTGTCTGCCCATATTCATTGTGAGACATTTTCAAAGCGAATTGCTTTAGTTTACCGTTCACCATCTTCTCGGCCAAAAGCATTTATTGAGCAACTCTCAGGATGGGCTGCTAAACATCAACCAGATTTGATTCTTGGCGACATGAATCTGAACACCAGCACTGGGTCTTTCGGCTGCCTTTCTCACAGTCTCCATGACTATGTGCAGCTGATTCACCAACCAACTCATATTGCTGGGTCAACTCTAGATGTAGCTTTCCAGCTAAGGCAGAGTGCTATTCCAGAAGTACATATTTTTCCAACATACTTTACGGATCACTCCTTGATTCATTTAAACTACAGAATATAGACATTGGAGAGATACACATTTGTTTGATTTGAGGTTTTACATTCCCCGTCAACACTGTATAAGTCATTTTGGAGACATTGCATCCAGTTTTGTGGGACTTTTACCCGAGGTTAAAATGAAATGACTTCTCAAGCCCTGTCGCCCAACGAAACCAATATGGTTTATGAGCATGGATAGTCCAACTCACACGGCATTGCCTGGACAGGCTTAGATCCTCTAAATGCTTTGCCAGTACTCATATGCGGTCGGTTTCAGCTCTGTATAGAAGCATCATGCATTCCATCTGTTTCTTAAAGCCCCGAGTGGAAGGGGGCAGTGGAGACATGCACTGTTTGAATTAAAGAAGAAAAGGTTCCTCACACTGAAAGGTTGAAGCAATGTCCATCCCATCCAGCCCATAACAGCCAACCAAAAACAGATTGAAGAGGCAAAGTTTCTACCACATCTTCAAACAACTTTGCAGACAACTTGGGGAAATCATCTACAACCCTTAAACTGAGCTTCATCTCCTATTGAAATGCACCCTCCAGTTTGATGATTGTCACTTGAGAGAAAATAAAAGTAAGCAATACAGTTAAGTATTTTATGAAATTTATTTGTAATGAGTCTGGTTTATAACTGTTTGAAATGATTCACATCTTCCAAAGTACTTAACACATACTAAATACTGATATCTGTCAGTATGGCTTTAGTGTTGTTATTGTATTATTCAAAGTTGTGGGTCTTCACAAAAAAATTACATATCAAGGTCATGTGGTTTGTTCCCTGATTGCTGATGGAAGTTAAAAAGGATTTTCTTTTCTATGGGTTAATACTAAAATCAATATACTTTCAGGCGGGGGCATCCGTGTCCTGTGGACGCATTTCTAGTTTAAAATCAGATGATCATAAATCCCGTTTTTCCAATAGTTCAATACCCAAGCTAGTTTTACCTGTAAATCACCAAAAAGTTTGTTTCTGTCCTTGACCAGTCTACACACAACCTCCAATTTATTAAATGTACACTCCGAAATCATCCCAATTTCATCAATTGCAAGGACCTGGGTCTCTGATATTCTTTGTCTGGCTTCGCAAACTTCTCATCAGTTAGGAAGCTAGCCATTAATGCCTCTGTAGAATGTCTTCCATCACCCAGTCCCGACCAGTGATGCAGTGTAGTTGAATCCGGACCCAACGCAATGGCAGCTATTCCAGTCGCAGCTGTCACGGCCACATTTTTGTTTCTTTTCAGCTTCTTGATGATAAGTCTAAAATTAGAAGTTATCAAAATCATTTTATCTTGGAGAGTTGCATCATATGCTTTGATGTTTTCTTTCAGGCTTGCAATCAACTTGATATATGCCTCGCCCAGCCAAAGTGCAACCCCTTTACGGTTCTGCCATATCTTCAATCGCTGCATTGATTATTTCTCAGCACAAAACCTAACGTCACCTTCGAAGAATGTCATAAGCAAACAGATTCTGGCGTTATTCAATGTACAATCAACTATCATATATGAAAATGGTGAAAAATATAGCGCATACAAAGGTCTTGTTTTCAGAAATATTACAGCAACAACTGACAACTTAAATATCCCAGACCATTGCTGTGTGACATTAAACTCGTGCAAAGAGATGAAATTGACATGTAAGAGAATATATAATTGACAACATGCAGCTAGAAATTTCTGCATTGTTTGGTCGCCATGAAACCGTACTACACGTCAGTGGTTCCGCACTTCCATTAGGTAATGGCCATGAAATTAGTATTGAGCAATAACTGTAACTTGTGGCAGTGGTTCATGGAAATGAATACCTGTCTCTAATATAATTCTAGGTGGTCACTGCCAACAGTCATCACCATTAGTCATCGACAACAGTCTCTGCTGCCAGTATAATATAGCTCTGCTCGCACTGGGGTGGGTCTGGGGTGAACACTGTATGGCAATATAATGTGTTAAAGTTTTATACGATATTTCTGCAGAATTATTGATAATACATTGTTTTGTCTGACTCCCTTTTATTGTCTAGGGTAAAAATTCAGCAGTGATAGAATGTAGTTTGGTGGAAAGATCCACAAAATGCGTATACTCACTGCTGGATTTTACTACGTTTTACTTGGCGTCTGATATGACGACTGCAGTTGTGGCGGTAAGCATGTAATATTCTTTTGTTTTGGGATAGCCAACCGGCCATAAAAATTGGTGGGAAAGTTACTGTGCTTTTGGCTTTCGGCTATTGGTGTTTCTATTAGGGTCTATTTATTTTATGTTTATGTTTCTTTCCCTTTGATGTCTCTGACGAATGCGAGCCGTTTCGCCCGTGGGTCGTTTCGCCGGGACGTTTCGCCCTCAGTCGTTTCGCCCTGACTTAGGGATGGGTCGATTCGCCCTTATGAGGTTAGTCTTTTCGCCAGTGGGTTTTTGCGCCCAAAGTATAATTTTGTAAGGGGACAAACGGGATGGATGGGTAAACGGACGGACGGACGGGAAACGGGATGAATGAGTAAACGGACGGGATTGTGCATTGGTAGGCAGATGGACTGAAGTGTCAAGATAGATAGATAGATAGATAGATAGATAGATAGATAGATAGATAGATACTGCATGGTTGGCCCTCGCCCATCGGGTCTCAAAGAAATAGATGGGCTGCATGATGCGTCCACGCAGAACTGAAACCGCCCGCGCACGAGTACTGGTTAACCCCTTAGGGGATCTAAGCCTGCCCAGACAAAGTCGGGCCGTTATAAACTGCATTGGTTCCATTGGGCGACAGGGCTTGAGATGACATTTCATCTCATTGAGATGTGATGTTATCTCAATACCGGGTAAAAGTCCCACCAAATTTGAAGCAACGTCTCCAAAATGACCTTTACAGTGTTGTCGGGATTGTTAAACCTGAATGAAACAAAATTTTCAAACATTTGGTAGCTCTGTTGAACAACCTAATGTAGAAGTCGTCAGTAGGTCGACCAGCTGCCAAAAACGAGGATATTACAATATAAACCTGATAAGCAAAACATACTGAATAAGCAGGCCAGAGTGCACCAACTCCCCAGATCCCCCAACTCCTTTATAAACCAAAACATACCATAACTAAATCCATAGGGGTTAAATAAAACATAGGCGAATCGACCCATCAAATCCGCCCGAAACGACCCTAGAGCGAAATGACCCAGGGCGAAACGACCCAGGGCGAAACGACCCAGTGCGAAATAACCCATGGGCGAAACGACTCTGGGGCGAAACGACCCATGACCGCCTCTGAAAGGGGCTGTAGGTTAATTGTATCGAATCCTGATCATTCTATGACCTGACCTTCTATTTTACCAGCATATGTGCTTCTAATTGTTCACCCAGAAACTGGTCAATCTTTCTTCATGGCAGTGTGGAGAAACGTAATCAAATCAAGCAATGGCTACGTACATTTTGTAAATCTACCATGTAGAGTCAAACTGCACCGAATCAGTACTTGGTTTTAGCCACTGGTAATTAAAGACAGCAAGACCAATTAAATGTGCAACAATGATTCTCGTCAAAATCCCTTCACGTCTATTTTACACAAGTTAATCACATTATGCAGTCATACTTGCACACACTAAATATGTTCTAGAAAGGGTTATCCTTTGGAAGCAGGGAATACATCACAGAACTGGAAAATATGGAGTGTACAAGTTTTAAGTCACTACAGCTGGTGTCTGGGAATGTGTGGCGGCCGTATAATGTCTCCTTGCCCTAATTCATAGTGTAGTTTATATTTTCTTGTCGTTTGGGATCATTGATTCCATTGTGGAATTTTGAAAACATTTGAGGGTCACTGATGGGGCCTAATTGGCCGAAACTAGCTAGTCTGGCCCAGAAAACATGCACACTACATATTTTTTAGTTTTGTGGTTTTTTCCTTGCTTCCAAAGGATAACCCTTTTATAGAACATTTCTTATGCATATTAGATCTGTCAATGTGAGTACTGACGCAGTTCACTGTAAACAGCAGTTAGCATTGATCAGGAATTTGATAGCAGTGATCAGTGACTGTTGACAGTGACTAGCATTCAATACTAACAGTTACTGCTTTCTACTAACTTTGTCCCAATCTCTAGGTATTCACATCTCACCATCCCAGATGACAGTTGATGGTATGATTTTTCTCATGGAAAACATCAAATTATGTAAAGGTATTCCTTGCCAGTTAACAGATACTGCTTGTGAAACTTGGTCACGGATAGGAGATGAGAATTCCCATTCCGTTTGTACAAGAGCCAATAGTTGTCAAAAGATTTTATCGTTTTGGTCTAAAGTCCAGTTCTGTGAGCCCTGTGGACAAAAACTGAAGCGTGATGAACAGAAAAAAAAGAAAACGCGACAATGTGAAACCGTCTGAATTAGTTAACAAATATTCAAAATATACTGCAACAGATCCTGAAAATGAAGCGGCGTCTCCAAGTAGTCAAGCAGCTGAGACTGATATAGACTATTCAAAACATGTTGGAATTGACCCTGAAAATGAAGAGGCGTCTTTCAGCACCCAGATACATGAGAGTGATATAGATGACACATATATAATTCAGGCATTACAGAAAACAGAACTTCCAGAAAAATTTAAATCCCTGATAACGTCTCAATTACACGATTCCAAACAAGTTTTAAACCCAAAGGCAAGAAGATGGGATTTAAACTTCATCAGCATTTGTTTGCTTCTGTATGTCCGTTCCCCCGCTGCTCTTGAAGACTTAAGAAATTCAAATCTCCTTATTTTACCTTCAGCTAGCCTGCTTGGACTGTATAAAAATGTATTTAACAGACAACTGGCATCAATATTGATAATATTCTTTTGATGCAAAGAGTGGGTGACAAGCAGAGTATATCACTACATGGTAAGCATGGGGGGCTAGTGCTTGATGAAATGACATTGTAGGATGACCTATCTATAACTAAACAAGAGGCCCATGGGCCACTACGCTCACCAGAGGTCATGTGGTTTATTCCATATACAGGCAAGGTGCCCGTCTTGGTCAGGTGACAACAATACCACGAATAATGTTTAATTGCCTCACCCCCATTGAGGCTTTTCATGTAAATTGGTTTCAATCAGCACAGCTCTTTTACTGGAGAAGCAGATAAAAAATACTGAATCTGAGCCATCCAAGACAAAGGTAAGTAATGACCTTGACCTTTGGAATTAATAAACTTCCATTCAGCTAACTGCAAATATCATTTTTTTATGTCACAGCTTACCAGGCAATCGGAAATATCCACTACTTTGCCATTTTTCCATACAAATGTCTAAGTGACCAAGTTTGACCTTGACATAAAACAGGTCAAGGTCAACCAAAGGTCATAATTTGAACAAACTTGGTAGGGCCAGAGTCCCTGATGCTGCATACCAAGCTTCAAGATCATCGGCCACTCGGTTCTTGAGAATAAGATTTTTAAAGGTTTTTACCATATATTGGCATGGTGGCCATATTGGTCATGTGACCCAGTCCTCACGGACAAACTTTCGTTCCCTCATTCCATAGAGGCTCCACATGTAATTTGCTTTCAATTGACCGAGTAGTTTAAGTGAAGAAGAAGATAAAAATACTGATTCTGAGCCGTCCTGGACAAAGGTCGGTAAATGACCTTGACCTTTGGAACTGATAAACTTCCATTCAGCTGATTGTAAATACCATTTCTGATGCCACTAGCTAATATACAATCAGAAAAATTCACTGTTTTGCCATTTTTCCATACAAATGTCTAAGTGACCAAATTTGACCTTGACGTAAAACAGGTCAAGGTCAACCAAAGGTCATCATTTGAACAAACTTGGTAGGGCCAGAGTCCCTGATGCTGCATACCAAGCTTCAAGATCATCGGCCATTCGGTTCTTGAGAAGAAGATTTTTAAAGGTTTTTACCATATATGGGCATGGTGGCCATATTGGTCATGTGACCTAGTCCTCACGAACAAACTTTTGTTCCCCCATTCCACAGAGGCTCCACATGTAATTTGGTTTCAATTGGCCAAGTAGTTTAAGTGAAGAAGAAGATAAAAACACTGAATATGAGCCGTCCTGGACAAAGGTCGGTAAATGAGCTTGACCTCTGAAACTGATAAATTTCCATTCAGCTGATTGCAAATACCATTTCTGATGCCACTAGCTAATATACAATAAGAAAAATCCACTGTTTTGCCATTTTTCCATACAAATGTCTAAGTGACAAAATTTGAACTTAACGTAAAACAGGTCAAGATCAACCAAAGGTCATCATTTGAACAAACTTGGTAGGGCCCGAGTCCCCGATGCTGCATACCAAGTTTCAAGATCATCGGCTATTCGGTTCTTAAGAAGAAGATTTTTAAAGGTTTTTACCATATATGGGCATGGCGGCCATATTGGTCATGTGACCACGTCCTCACGAACAAACTTTCATTCCCCCTTCCCATAGAGGCTCCACATGTAATTTGGTTTCGATTGGCCAAGTAGTTGCAGAGGAGATGTTTGAAAATGTTGACGACGCAGACGCAGACACGGACGACGACGACGGACCAATGCCTATACTATAAGCTCCCCCGGAGCCTTCGGCTCTGGTGGGCTAAAAAGGTGACTCATGGACTTTAGTTGGGGCATGTGATATTGGTGTTACAAACAATAATATTTCTGTTGTAACTACTGGAAGAAAAAAGATCGAACTAGCCACCCTCTGTTTACAATATGTTTTTCATGGCTTTACAGGTTTTAGGTGGCCCGTAGCTTATTACGGTTCCAATCCCGCTACTGCTCATCAGCTATACCTGACAATGTGGGAATGCATCGATGAGTTAGATGAAGCAGGGTTCACAATAGATTATATCATGTTTGATGGTGCATCCACAAATAGATCCCTCACAAATATGCTTTTAAATGAAAAGGCCAGAGAACAGCAATTCACGGCAAAAAGTATTTTTGACAGTACACAGTCTATACATATAATTCAAGATCCAAAGCATGTATTTAAAAAGATTAGAAACAATTTACAATCAAGTTCCCAGGATCATAAATCATCACCTGGTCGTTACCTGTGTTACAAAGGTAAAAGCATTGTTTGGGATCACTTTGTGGAGGCATTGCATTTCAATTTTCAAAGGGGTCTAAGAATTCACCCAAAACTAACAAAAGACCATATTGAATTGACGAGCGCCTCGAAAATGAGAAATAAGCTTGCAGAAGACGTTCTCAGCAAAGATATGTTATATCTAATGCAATGCTACCAGTCAACTGTCGAACATCCCGATCGTTTATCGTCAACAGTAGAGTTTCTACAGTACACCTCGATCATTGTTAATTTTTTTAATGATACAAGGGTTATAGCAAGTGTATCAGATAAACATCTTGATGATCTGAACCAGGTTTTGATTTTTTTAATTGCTGGGAGAATGAGATAAAAACTTGCAAACTTTTTTTTTTTCAGAGACAAAGCATCTGCTTACTGTAGAAACTCGTGACGACCTGAACTCCTGTTTATCAGGATTCTTAGGAATGTGCAACAAAGTAAGTGGCAGGGGTGACAGTATAACACCGGCATATATAAATTCAAACATTGTGGAAAATCATTTCTGTCAGCAGCGGGGTACATGCCACGGAGTAAATACTAATCCTACACTCGCCCAGTATGGTCCCTCAAATACGGCCATTTGTATTGGACAAACAACCGTGTCTGGAAAGTGTAACAGCGGGATAAAGGCTTTGCTTTTCAATGCAACAACACCGTGCCCCTTGAATAAGAACAGAAAAAAATGTAAAGATGGCAAGAAGTCATTTCTTTCATAAAACATTACTGCAATACATCCGTGTGATATAGTACATTTTTCCAACCTCAGAAAATGCAATTTTTCTGATGAAAATTTGTGATTTTTTTTCTTATTTATACTCCAAACATAGGTTTTGGGTGCACGTTAGAACAGCCTCATTGAGACGGTCCTAACGAGTACCCACATTCTATGTCTTGGAGCAGAAATAAGGAAAATAATGTTTATCCCCGTAAACCCCAGTTTTATCTATATAAAGTGGGTTATAGGGGGTCTTTACCTTGCGGACTTGTTCACGTGATGTACATGTATACAGGCCAGGACTTATGTGCACATGTATATATTATTAGAATATATTTATTGAGATACAAACCAAAGTATTCACTTGTTTCAACGTATAGTTCCTAAAAAATGCAGAATATACTTTTACTCATTACAATGTGGTATAGTAAAACTATTGAATCAAATACTTGACTAAAGACCATATGTTCATGTCGATTTTACACTTTTGCTACATGCACCATTTTTGGCAGTCCAGTTGGGCTGTAAATATATATCTGCATTCTTAGTTGATTGTTAAACAGAACCAACACTTTTGCATTTCGTTAATATAATGACAAGGTACAACAAAATACTTTTCACTGGCCGTTCTGAGGCAGTTCTTCTGTGGCGGTTTATCTTTGTTATATAGTTCATCTCTGAATGTGTGTGATGCATATATTTTGATTCTGGATAGCCAGGTGGCCGTTTTGAGGGAAAGTATATATCCTTTTGGCTCTCCGCTGTTAGGGTCCAGTTATTTCGTGTTCGTGTTTCTTTCCCTTTGGTGTCTCTGATGTTGATTAATTGTACCGATTACTGATCACTGCCTTCACATCTATTTTGGGATGCATCACGAAAACGCGCCCATATAATTTTGGCCACCTTGAACCCCACGTTTAAATAGTAAATCTGGGGTTTACAGGGGTAAACCTTATTTTTCTTCTTTCTGCTCTAAAATATAGGTTGTGGGCATTCGTTAGAACCGCATCGATGAGGCGGTTCTAACGAGTACCCACAATCTATATTTTGAGCAGAAATAAGAAAAATATCACGGTTTCTCATCTTAAAAGTTTCATTTTGTGGCGGTAAAGTTTACAATGTATTTGTATAGGCGTGTTTTCGTAATGGGCTGTAGTCTTTCATTGGGGCTCTTCCTTTCTATTGTTCAAGGTATGAGCATGACAAAGGGGCATTGTTTACACTCTGATTATATATGTCAACAAATCATCAGACATATTTTCATCATATATTATATATTACCTCATCAAAAACGGCTTCCCTGTGCCACACTGGCCCGTAATGAGTGTATTATGACCGACAAATGTGGTATTGAAGACATATTTTTGCGACTGATTGCAAAGATTCATCCTCTCCAAGTTGTTTACATTTGCCAGTTTTCTAGATTTTACGGACTCCTTTAAAGGCCGGTACTTTTAGTTAGGCAACAATCATTCACGACTGATGCAGCCTACATAACCCCAAGATCGTAAAGGAAAATAAGATGGTTAGTAATTTGTTTAAATAGTTATTCATATATTTATTCAGTACTATGTTTTCTAAAAATATGACAATTCAATTACATGTAACAATATTGAAACATTTTATGGGCAATACATGTTCATAGGCAATGTCTAGAGACATTATCAAAAATAATTCATAAAAGCAGTACGGCCCCAGTAGTACCGGCATTTAGTCCATACTGATCTCAGCGTATTGAAGCGCTTGCAACATTATTCGGAATACCTTAATCACGTAATGGAAGTTCAGTTTTGAGGAAAAAAGTTCAGTTTTGAGGAAACGTCAATTATTTCGATCGAAAAAAGATAAATTATCGCCAGTATAATGAACATATGAAATGTGTTCTGGGTAAGTTTATAGAGAATACATAGTTGAATAAGACGGCAGGTATTTCTTGGCGAAAACCGCTGACATTTAAAAACTGTGAATGGCGAAATAGATTTTGAACCCGGAAATGCATATCGCGGTGTTTCCTTCCTTTCACGACTTCGTCGCTCTATAAGGAAATTGGGGTGTTTAGGCTTGTTTCTTGTTTCTGTGAGATAACTTCAAACTCCTGTGGCTGAAAGAAGAGAAAAGTGAAAATCGAACGAGTATTTACTAGTAATTTCTAGTTTTTATGACACTTCCGGTACATTTACAGTTAATAAACAAGTTTATTATACCCCCGCAAACGAAGTTTGAAGGGGGTATATAGCAGTCAGCTTGTCGTCGTCTGTCGTCGTCGGTCCGTTACAAAAAACTTTAACATTGCTCATAACTTCCTTATTCTTTGACCGATTTCTTTAATATTCACACACCACACACCTTGCCACTAGTACTTAAGATTGATATACACAAACCTGACCTTGACCTTTACGTTGACCTTCCTCATGGTCAAATACTTGTAAAAATTTGTGGGTACAAAAAAACTTTAACATTGCACATAACTTCCTCATTCTTTGACCGATTTCTTTAATAATCACACACCACACACCTTGCCACTAGTACTTAAGATTGATATACACAAACCTGACCTTGACCTTCACGTTGACCTTCCTCAAGGTCAAATACTTGTAAAAATTTGTTGTCGGTCCGTTCCAAAAAACTTTAACATTGCACATAACTTCCTCAATCTTTAACCGATTTCTTTAATATCCACACACCACACACCTTGCCACTAGAACTTAGGATTGATATACACAAACCTGACTTTGACTGAGTGACACCTTGCATGTAATTTGATTTCTATGATTATCATAATATTTCCGACGTTGACCTTCCTCAAGGTCAAATACTTGTAAAAATTTGTATATAAATTCTTGTAAAAATTTGTTGTCGGTCCTTACTTGGAGTTACTATCTGACAACGCATGCGGGGGTATAATTGGCGCCCGTTAGGCGGCAGCTCTAGTTTTCACAGTTTTCGTCAAATTCCGCCGATGGATACACTTGGAACGCTTTGGAAAATGAAATATTACCGTTCTAGTTTTGTTCATACTGTCTGAGATCCTGCGGTTTTGATTCTATCCAAAGTAGCACGTATAAAATGGGATAAGTATTCGAATATCTGTCGTTTCATAGATAGGTAAATCTATAAATCGACAGAATATCTGTCGTTTGAGGGAAGTTCTGTCCTTTTGTGGGTTTCTTAGACCTGTCTATATCTAGTAACCATATAAACAGGCCTAAATTTCTCTCACGCTCCTTTCCCCATTATTTCAAACTGTAAATGACATGCCTAACTGTCACATATAACTGTATATATAACTGTAACTTCTATAACTTACGATATTTCTAAGAAGATAACTGTTTTTCTTCTTGAAAATGTGACAAGTATTCGCCGGCATGAAGTTCGTGAAGACTTTGGTCTGTCAAAAAGGACGTAACGAACCTACTGTCGCGAAAGGTTTCAATAAGTCAATACAGGTCTGATAAATCTGTAGCATTCGATATTACGTACATTTAAAAAAAAAAACTTTTATCAATCGATATCTACTAGGGTAGTCCTACTCCTTAACTACTACAAGGTGTTCCAGCAGTTTTAATTCTGACCTAGTGCAAGTGCCCTCTCTCTCTCTCTCTCTCTCTCTCTCTCTCTCTCTCTCTCTACTAACTGTATTTGTCTGCTCATAAAAGTCTGATCATGTTTAGTCATGACAACATACGTGTAAAAATGGCATTCATATTTGTCTCAATAATTTCAAAGCTGATCCTGATATTTATGAAGTAATGTTTTTGTTTGTGAATGTATATTATATAAGTACCGGTCATCAATGGGAGGATACGTATAGGCTGAGCCTATATCCAATTCTTTGATACATATGTATGTATTTTGTATGTATATATATGTTGTCAAGAAATTGATAATAAATAAAATAAATATGTTAACGCAGAAATAAGGAAAATATGATTTACCTCTGTAAACCCCAGTTTTACTGTATAAAAGTTGGGTTAAAGGGGGTCAGAGTTATAAAGGTGTGTTTTCGTGATGTTTTGAACTCTTTTGGCTTTATACTCTTCCACTCATTGTCATTTATAAAAAAAATCAAACACTCGGTCCTTGTTTTCATGCGCCTCTTTTATAGAACTTTCTTTCTGTGATCGGCATTCTGTAGGTTGTAAAAATCTTACCTTGATTGAATCAAACTGAAGTTTGAACGAAAACAAGTCAAGCAAGGTGTTTCTGCACTGAAATTGTAAGCAACATTTCTTATATTCAATAATTTTCACTTATTGTTAGCCGGAAAAGATTTCCCAGCGAAAAGAGTCGAATTTTAATTAACAATTTGGGGACGCGGGTGATTGGGTGAGGCAAAGGTGAGGTATATCTTGCGTCACTTGGGCGTCCAACTGATATTGGCTTACAGTTAATTTGGACAAGGCCTGCTGTCCTTGCAGCAGGTGAGAATATAAGGGGGGGGGGGGGTATTTCTTCTGTTACTGTGACTTCAATTTATTGTCCTCTTTCTCCTTTGTCTCTTACTTTCGTCTGTTCTTCTATCTCATCTGTCCCTTTTCTCCCTTCCTCTGAATGATCCGCAAGGGCTGACGCGTTGCCAAACCTGAAACAATAATTCAGTCAATATCAAAGACACGGGTCGCTAAAATAAATATATTAGCTATACATGCAAACGATTAATATATGATGTAAAAGACGATGCATGGCATTGCTTAGGAGATTCCGCACCCCCCCCACCACACACATACATACAGGCACAGACACACAAATTAAAAACAAGAGATCCGCCGAAGGCTATGTCGCGCCTGTGGGGGGCGCAAAGTAATCGAGCCATGATATGTAGGTCAAGGTCAAACATAGATGCTTGCACAAAATATTCCATTCTCAAATGCAAGTTGTACTAAGTATCATTAATGAAGCTCTAATTATTCTTGAGAAATGAACTTAACCATTAGGGTGAACGCTAGGGTGGTCGCAATATTTTACAAAGTCAGTGAACCATGAAATTTAGGTCAAGGTCAAATATGGATGCTTGCATTTAAGTTGCAATCCCCAGATTCAAGTTTGCACCAAATATCATTGATGACGCTCTTATAGTTCTTAAGAAATAAACTTGACCATTAGGGTGAACGCTAGGATGGTCGTAATATTTTACAAAGTCAGTGAACCATGAAATATAGATCAAGGTAAAATTTGGATGCTTGCATTTAAGTTACCATACCCAGATACAAGTTTGTACCAAGTATCATAAATAAGGCTCTTATAGTTCTTGAGAAATAAACTTGACCATTAGGGTGAACGCTAGGGTGGTCGCAATATTTTACAAAGTGAGTGAACCATGAAATGTAGGTCAAGGTCAAATATGGATGCTTGCATTAAAATTGCCATCCACAGATACAAGTTTGTACCACATATCGTTAATGAAGCTCATATTTCTTGAGAAATAAACTTGACCATTAGGGTGAACGCAAGGGTGGTCGCAATATTTTACAAAGTCAGTGAACCATGAAATGTAGGTCAAGGTCAAATATACGGGCCTCCGTGGCCTAGTGGATAAGAGCGCTGACTCTTAATCATAAGGTCTCTCGCCGCTGTGGGTTCGAGCTTCGCTGGGGTCACATGTGAGACGCCAAGTTCTGCAACGGAAGGTCAGGTGGTTTTTCTCCGGGTACTCCGGTTTTCGCCCACCTCTGATTAACGATCGGCTCGATATGAGTGGAATAATCATGAAAGGGCCGTAAAACCAAAAACCAAAAAAAAAAAAAAAAAAAAAACAAGGTCAAATATGGATACTTGCATGTAAGTTGTCATCCCCAGATACAAGTTTGTACCAAGTATCATTAATGAAGCTCTAACTTCAGAACTTACTTATAGTTCTTGAGAAACAAACTTGACCATTAGGGTGAACGCTAGGGTGGTCGCAAATGTTGACGCCTTGACGAACGGACGGACGGACGAACGAACGGACGGAAAACCGGGCGCCTATATAGCGCCATGCTAATAGCAGGCGCGACAAAAACAGTGAAATGGCGTACAACCTTAAGCCTTGTTCTCGTTTTGTCGAATTTCATGACGTACCAACTGGGGTCATATTTTCATCGGGAGTCTCGCGTTACGCGATAAACTAAGGCGATGTAATACGCTGAGCTAGTCGTAAGGCCGTGCTGCGTGCAGCACCTTGACACTTGTTAAGTGACACAGTGTAACATGTAAATTACGCCGAAGGCGATGTAACACACTGATATGCGGCGTGCATCGCTTTGGCACTTCTTTATGACACAGTGTCACACGTAAATTACGTCCCCACCCCTCATCCCAGTGAGCTTCGTTGCAGTGGAGACAACTTTCGAATCTTCTCTTATTGTTTTTTTTTTTTTTTTTTTTTTTTTTTTTTGCATAAGCCGAGCATGTCTTAGTATTTGCTGGGGCTTCTACCTGTTCGTTTGTCGCGCGCGATTCAATATCAACCACTATCCTGCTGAATATTCAATATAGCCACACCCATTTATGATTTTGAACCAATAAGATTGCTTGATTTAATTTACTCCTACAAATTCACAAACTAAATGTCAAACAGTGTAGACCCTGATCAGATGGCTTCTTTATAGAAGTCATCTGATCGGGATCTACACTGTTTGCAAAGATAGGGTTGATACCTTGATGAAAGCGTATAATTATGAGCGGGAGCGGCCTCTTTCTGATTTTCGTTTGTCAATTTCGGGTAATTTTGGAGACGTTGCTTCCAGTTGTGTGTGCCTTGTAGGCGACACTGAGATGAAATGACTTCTCAAGCCCTGCCTCTCAATGAAACTAGTATGGTTTAAATGCATACCACTTTGCCTGGGCAGGCTTAGGCATTCTAAGCGGTATACCAGTACACATGTTCGACCGGTTTAAAGCAAAATTCATCTCTATCTATTTCTCCAAACTCCGATGGGCGGGGCCTGGCCTCTTTCTGGTAAATAAAAATATTGGATTCGTTGATTAATTTCCATCTTTACATCAAATAATCGAGTGAAATGTTTTGCAGCTCAATTAAATCGTGCAACAGTGGTGAAGTCTAATCCACTCTAATCTCGACTTTCGTGGTCAACAAGCTAAATACAAGAAAAAATATCAGTTTGCGAAAAAACAACAACAAAAACATATCTTCTGTTAGAAATTGATCTTTTGATCAATAACGTAGTTCCTGCTGGACGTCCGCTTTCTATTGAAAATTAAGAGGATATTCAGCCGAGCTGTATAGATACTGCTTCCATGATGGGATGCCAAAAATGTCTAATGATCACATTATTCACTAGCGGAGATATCTCCGGCGCCATACTGCGAAATGTCATTTAGTCGTCATTAGAATGTGTCCTTATTTTTGTCTGTAAAAATACTTGAAAACTAGATAGTGAATTCAAATGATCCGAAGTCTGAAAAAAACTATTTGAAGATGTTGGCAACATTTAGCACATAAAATATGATCCGGAAGACTTTCTTGAATGAATTGCTACCGGGGACGAAACTTGGATCCATCACTAAAGAAAGGGCAGAGTAAACAATAGACTGGTCATGTTTCATCGCGTCCAAAGCAATTCAAGACACAAGCTTTCAGTTGGCAAGGTTATGACAACTGTGTTTTGGGATAGCAAGTGGGTTCAGTTGATGCACTATTTGCCTCATTGCTAGACTATCTATGAGGACTATAACGTCAATGTGAGGGAACACAGCCTCTTACACACACCGTCCGGGTAGCAAACCATGACAAAGAAAGAAGTCACGCAGAATCATTATTTCAATGCTTACAAAATTTGGCAAACCAGAAGTGTCTAGAAATATGAAAAATAACTCCATTCTAGAATTGTATGTATCATTTGGGCCTGGTCATGAGAAAATAAGGTACTCATCACGAAAACAAGCCTATATAATTTTGAGCCCCTTGAACCCCACTTTTATATTGTAAAACTGCGGTTTACAGGGGTATATCTTATTTTTCTTACTTCAGCTCGAAAATATAGATTGTGGGTACTCGTTAGAACCGCCTCGACGAGGCGGTTCTAACGTGTACCCACAATCTATATTTTGAGCAGAAATAAGAAAAGTATCACAGTGTCTCATCTAAAAAAATCGATTTTTTGGAGGCAAAGTTTGCAATGTATTTGAATAGGCTTGTTTCCGTAATGTATCGAAAAGGCGAGCAAAGGCGATCAGCAAAGGCTTAGGCGAGCCTGCGCATTCGTGCAAACTCATCAGATCCTTTGTTTCTCGCAGACTTGTAGCGGAGACCTAGAGGCGGCTTGATGCAACAAGTCATACGTCTAGCTATACTAAACCAGAGAGGCCTCGTTATAACGATAGTATTTAAGAAATAGATCAGCTCTAACTGTGATTTGTTGAGTAATAAATCGCAGTTTGGGGGTCAGTTGTAAAGTAGATCAAATCACGAGCGCGTAGCGCGCGTGATTTTTCTACTTACAACTGACCGACAAACTGTGATTTATTACTAAACAAATCACAGACTAGAGCTGATCTATTTCGATTCTCACACGCTGAAAATCGGCAATAATGTTGTTGTTTCCTTCAAAATCTCGCAACTTTTCGCCATTGTTAGAAGAAATCCCGCTAAAATTATCGACTGAAACACATGCATTTATATCCTTTTCTTACGTTTTCAATGCGAAAATATGACGTTACACCGTCTAACGTCAAGGAAATCGACTAGTGACGTCATAAATTTGCAGTTTTTAATGACGTCACTCGTCACGCTCTTCCTTGTCGTGATTTATTGTAGAATAAAACACAGTTATTTTCCATTGCCTATATAGGCGCGCTGTGTTAGAATTTAGAATTTATATCCCTTTGTCATGTTTTATTACGTGGTACGATGTTTCTATACGGGCTATATACGGCATTTAAGGGGAATGGGAACAACTTTTCCTGCTTCAGATAGTCTTGCACAATGAACGCCTTGTGCGATGACGCATTGTCATGTAGCAATTTGACATTGGCCAAACCAGTTGCGGGTCTTCGTTCTTTGAAATATTTCTTCAATTTTCGAAGAACTTTATTCTTGTAAAACTTCCCATTTACAGATTTGCCTTTAGGCACAGCAACCTGAATAGCAGGGCCCTGATTTGAAAAGAATATGGCATACATTACCTTCTTGACGCTCATGGTCCGCTTTGCAATGCATGGTCTTTTGCAATACTTTGTTGTCCATATTTTGTTCTCAATCTTTCGTTTTGGCTCAAAAAAGTGAAACCATGCCTCGTCACCTGTGACGACATTAGCGAAAGACCGTGCATTGTAATTTGGAAACTTTTTAAGCAACTTCTTGGCGCACTGAACGCGTGTCTTTTTCTGCTCATCTGTCAACAGATGGGGAATCCATCTAGCACAGATCTTTCTCATTTTCAAAACCCGTTTCAGAATTGTATGAGCTGCTCCTAATGAGATGACAACCATACTAGCTATTTGCCTAGTGGTGTATCGTGCATCGGTAGCAACTATTTCTTTCACTCTAGCAACCATCTTGGCAGATGTTGCTCTTTTCGGCCGACGATCATATGGTGCATCTTCTGTTGAGCCTAGCCCACAGCTGAATTTCTTACACCAACGAAAAACTGTCGTAAAAGACATTTCAATATGCCCATAAACCGAACATATTTCATCAAAAATGTCTTTGCACCGTATACCAAGAATACAACGATTCTTAATATAGGACCGTATTTCAACGGCGTACTTTGACCTTCTTCCAACCATGTTTTGTATTAGTATACAAGAGTAGACCGTGTTTATCGAACGATATACATGGCTAAAGTGCACGGATTTTAACAAGTTTGGTATCAATGTATAGGTAAAATGTTTTTCTACGCTGTGATATTTATTTACAGGTGATTTTCGCATTAGTGCATGAGAAAACCTTCTTCTTGCATTCATATTTGAACAGTCCTCGTAAGTTCCCGTCCAGATCGCGTTAGAAAGAATATGCCGGATTGAAGAATCCCAATAAGGAGTAATAAAATGGGTTTTGTTTGTTTGATTTGATGTTAAACGTTCCCGTCAACACTATGTAGGTCATTTTGGAGACGTTGCTTCCAATTTTGTGGGACTTTTACCCGACATTGAGATGTAATGACATCTCAAGCCCTGCCGCCCAATGAAACCAATAGGGTTTATAAGCATGGACGGTCCGACTCGTACCGCACTGCCTGGTAAGGCTTAGAGCCTCTAAGCGGTTTACCAGTACTCGTGAGCGGGCCGGATTCGTCTCTGCGTGGAAGCATCATGCAGTCCATTTTTTTCTTCAAGCCCCAATGGGCGGGGGCCATAATAAAGTGGGTACATGTAACAAAGGGCCTTTTTATCTCAGTAACACCAAGTAAAAATTTCGTGAATATTTCTATTTCGAGGCGAGGAGATTTTAACAACTTCCCACTGCAACTTTTTTTGGAGTAGTACTCGTAAACACAATAATCTTACTATGCATTGCAGAAAGATTTAGCAAATCGATCGATCCTAGCGCAAACTTGACATGTCAAATTGTGACGTGAGCCGTATGTGAATGAGGGTATTTTTGGACGGAAATTTACAACAGTCATTAAAGTCTGTTTCATAAACGCGAGGAGAGCGATAACTAGGAATGCTCAGCGGTTTACGGTCGGTTTCAGATTATGCCGCTCAATCTATTTCTCCAAGCCCCGACGGGCGGGGCCTTAGTATATGAAGTTTATATCTGAAAATGATTATGGCGATGAATGTGTCAATTTATGTTTTATCAGCTATCGCCAGCTTTAAAGCCGCGGGCAGAAACCACAAAAGCTCTTTGTTGATATACACGAGCATCAAAAGCTCTGACAAGATTGGCATTGTGCGCAGGCTATAATCAGACATGGACCTTTCAAGCACTAACAACTTTATGGGTCGATTGTTTGTCAATCGACCCAAAGTTACTAGGCATAAAAACGCTTCAGTGCTGAAGTCCATGTGACTATCACTGATTTGCATAAAACCCATATAACTTATATATAGAAAATAGTAGCGTTAATTTTATCGCAGTATGTTATCTATAGAATCTGGACAGGAACCATGGGTCGGGCTTGACAAATGTCCAAGACCCAACTAAGACGCCACAGAACACGACGTCTTATCAGGGTCTGGACTCTTTGCTTACAGAACAGGAATTAAGGATCAGACGACGCAAAACGCAGCGTCTGATCAAGGTCTACACATTTTGCTAAAAAAACTTGAATTTAAGGGTCAAACATAACCTTTTATGTCCAGGACTATTTTCCCAGCCTACACTCGGAGACAATCGACCCACCGGTATTCAATGCCTTGATTTTTCATCAGCATGTTGATGAAATACCATTCAGAAAAGTTTTGAGATTAATTTTGGCGTACACTGTTGCCACGCATCCGGCTGAAAGAGCCATACAAACCGAAGTTGAAAATCTTAGCAAGTGTTCTAATGACTCTCTCTCTCTCTCTCTCTCTCTCTCTCTCTCTCTCTCTCTCTCTCTCTCTCTCTCTCTCTCTCTCAGTCGATGGCTTTGTCACAGTCTTCTGTCGAGACAAGACAATCAACGAATGAGCACTCTGTATCTTGCTAAAAGAGTGAGTGAATGTTTTAGTTTAACATCTCACCAACAGCTAAGGTCATACGGCGACGGGGCCTCGGTTTAAAGACTCATCCGAAAGTCTGGAGAAGCCCCGGGATCGATCCTGCGACCCCTGTTTTTTTTTTTTTTTTTGGTTTGGGTTTTACGGCCCTTTCAAGATTATTTCACTCATATCGAGCCGATCGTTAATCAGAGGTGGGCGAAAACCGGAGTACCCGGAGAAAAACCACCTGACCTTCCGTTGCAGAACTTGGCGTCTCACACGTGGCCCGAGCGAGGCTCGAACCTACGGCGGTGAGAGACCTAATGACTAAGAGTCAGCGCTCTTATCCACTAGGCCACGGAGGCCCGTCTAAACCTGGTTTACAAGGCGAGTAGCTATTAAGGAGACAGCATGTATGACGGATAGCATAGTCATGGCATTGAGCGTAGAGGAAAATCAGATTCTCCGTCACTGACAAAACCATAAGTACGAGCGTAGTCCTAACTCCATTGTTTGGTCAAAGCAAGCTGAAAGCTTCAGGTACCTTAACTAGAAGTATGGCGAACTAGTTCACACTCACATTCTGACCATTTCATGGAAGACGAATACTAGGCGGCTCTCTTGAATTCCCACATTCTGTTATTGTTAGGAGCAAATGTGAGGCAATTTTCTGCCTTGGTTAAACTGCAAAGTAGTTTCACAGTTTCATTGACCATTTCGAGATCGTAACATGATAATCTTTATGACCTACGTTTCATCTTGCAACAACATATCAATCATGGTTATACGTTAATAGGTCCTTCAATAAAACATGGTGGAACACTTGAAATTTTATCAGTTATTTTCTTACGTTTAGTTCTAATTTACATATGGCGGGAACTACCCTCTAATCAGAATCCTGGTCAGTTGCTTAAATTGGTTTCTGACATTTTGTTAACAAATCACAGGCCTAGTTTACATATAGCGGGTGTTTCAATCTAACCGTCGTACCCATGAGCCCATATAAAAGTGTCTTTTAGGCCTCTACACGGGCACAAGCGCGGAATATTTCTTTAAATCACAACTCGTTATGCATCTGCTATCAGTGATGGCATCTAAAATGGTCCCAGAAGATCTCGTTGACATTTAAGGTCCACATGGAGTTCAGTGGGAACACCCGTTGCTCCTTAATTGAAGCGTCAATGGGGAATTTATACAGCATGACGTATACTGAATTTTGCAACTTTTTGCAAGAGGTGTAAGTTTCAAACTCTGAGAGTTTCTTTCCTGGATTTGGAAAACGAGTACACAGAACTTACAGAACGTAACTATCACAAAGTTGTGAGTCTTGTGGGAGCACTGACTCATTGAGAATTAATATCAAAGTAACGGAGGGTACCTCGCCAAGGTAGGTCTTTAATATATGTACTTAAAACCAGATACAAGATATGCAAAAATCTCTCTCCGGATTATACGTAAGCGGTTAACCAGTGCGCCAAAAACTGGCAACTGCTCTTTTTGAATCATCGGAATGGAGAGAATGACCGTAGGAAAGATTCCATGATCAATCTCAACGGCACCGACAGGTATCGAACCCGCGTCGTCCTGATCGCCAGTCAGACGCGCATTCGACTGAGCTACCGAAGCCGGACGTTAAGTGTTGGCGACTCGATCATGAGTGTAACTTTACCGAATTCAGTGCGACAGATGTGCATTCGTATGTGTTGCTAGACACAAAAATTATGAAAAGCAAAATAGATGGGAAGCCTAAATGAGAACGTGTGAGCTAAAATATCTATATGGACCAAATCCCGCTAAAATGCATGCCACATTTTTAACCGTTACCTCTTGGATATTTTTGTTCTGCTTTTACGGACCTTCAAAAATCATTTCACATATCGGGGCGATCCTTAATCAGAGTCGGGCGAAAACTGGAGTACTCGGAGAAAAGACACCTGACCTTCCGTTGCAGAACTTGGCGTTTCACATGTGATCCGAGTGGGGCTCGAATCACAGCGGTTAGAGACCCAAAGATTAAGAGTCAGCGCCCTTACCCATCAAGCCAGGAAGGCCCGGTTAATCACTTGGGCATAGTGTTTGTTTGATTTGAGGTTTAACGTCCCCGTCAACACTGTAAAGGTCATTTGGAGACGTTGCTTCCGATGTTTGGGGACTTTTACCCGACATTGAGATAAAATGACAAATCAAGCCCTACTGCCCATAAAAACCGTTAGGGTTTAAGGAGAGGTCCGACTCGCATCACTTTTCCTGGGCAGGCTAAGACCTTAACTGTTTACCAGTACTCATTTCGGTCGGTTACAGCTCTGCGCGGAAGCATCGTGCAGCCCAATCTATTTCTCCAGGCCCCGATTGTGTCATTGTTTATATCTGCTATCCAAACACAATTCCACAGGGTTTAATGTGCGCGCGAAAACAGGCGTGAATACGTATTCAGTTCCTGCTTCCTCCAACATTACAACCATAATCTGTCCGACTCGGAACAGCCCCACAATATTGGAAACTACGTCTCAAAAAATGACCTACACAGTGTTGAAGGGGACTTTAAACCTCTAAACAATCAAAAAAGGTGTATAGCACAGTTGTCTTTTCTAACCAGTTCCTCTGGATTTAAACACATATTTCCATTATTGTCATATGAATGCACGGCCTCGTGAAAAAAAAAAATCAAAAACCGTATCTATATTGCTGGCCCCACCCACAATATTTGCGGTGTTGGGGTGGTACCGGGCTTAATGAAATAGATGGGCTGCATGATGCTTCCACGCAGAGCTAAAACCGACCGCAAACGAGTACTGGAACAGCTTAGAGGATCTTAGCCTGTCAAGACAAAGTGATGCGTGTTGGACCGTCCATGCATGTACACCCTCTTAGTTTCATTGGGTGGCAGGTCTTGAGATGTCATTCCATCTCAATGTCGAGGTAAAAGTCACTCAAAATTGGAAGCAACGTCTCAGAATGACCTACATAGAGTTGACGGGGACGATTAACCTCAAATCAAACAACATTTGCGTATGAAATACCGTATACTCCAACAAGCAAACTGAGTTTTCTGCCCGCGGAGAAATTCAACGGCTAATTCCCCCTTTGTCCATAATACATGGTGACAACAAGCGACAGTTCGCACCGCCCATCGGGGCTTGGAGAAAAAATGGGCTGTGTGATGTTGTCACGCAGAGGTAAAACTGACCACACATGAGTACTGGTAAACCGCTTAGAAGGCTGAGCCTGCCCAGGCCAGACCGCCCAATGCATGTAAGCCTTAGGTTTCATTGGGCGACAGGGCTTGAGTTGTCATTTCATCTTAGTGTCGGGTAAAAGTCTCACATAATTGGAAGCAACGTCCCCAAAATGACATAAATAGTGTTGACGGGGACGTTAAACCTCAAATCAATCAATCAACAAGCTGGAGGTTCGTCAAAATAAGGGCTGATGCTGTGGAGACACGTCTATGAAAAACTTGCGTGAAACGAAACGGACTATAGACAATAATCGGTAACGCTCTTGCACAAAACTACTTCTGATTGGTTATTATGCTTGAACAGTATGACGCAGTTATAAACAATCTGTGATTACGGGAGCCCAATAGATTGACACTTGTACGGCTGTTTTGCTAGATCTTTTTGCAGTCGATAATAAATATCTCAATAAGCGCATCCCGTCTTGACTTTAGAATTCGTTCCATAGGAAACTTTGTCGTTATATGAGCCAGCGCATGGTAAAACCTACGTTAAGGCGTGTGCGAACAGCGAAGACTCAGATCAGCCTGCGCATTCGCGCAGTCTGATCTGAGTCTTCGCTGATCGCCTGTACCTACTATAGGCTATGATCTATTCAAAGAGACATAAACAAAAGGTCCTGTCATAGTGGATGGGTGCGCAGGCTGATTGGAGTCTCTGCTGGTCGCGCCGTCTTATTGCAGGTTTTGTCATGCTCATATATAATGACGGTGTAAGGAGTGTTATCTGATACCATCTGCGCAGTGTCGCCAGGGCCTTTATTCGCCGCTTTGTTTCTTTTAAAGGTTATACACAAAGGTTTTGAAATTCATCAAGTTTAAAAAGGCCTGTTTCAAGGAATTGAAGGACGAAAGCCGAATCAAATTATCTTTAATAGTCTCAAAGATATAACAATATTTTAAGTGTGAGATATTTCATGGACACAGACCAACTTCAAACCGACTTATTAATATTCATGAGGTATTCTATGATGTCATAGAAGCGGTTTATATATATATATATATATATATATATATATATATATATATATATATATATATATATATATATATATATATATATATATATATATATATATATATATATATATATATATATATATATATATATATATATATATATATATATATATATATATGAAATATTATGTGTTTTATTGTCCTCCGGAGCTGTATTTAAACTTAAATTTCAGTTTGAATTTCAAAATCAGATTTCTCATTTCTATCCCAAATTATGAACAAAATACACAATAATCACAAGCCATGAAAAACAAGAGGGCCAAGATGGCCCTGAATCGCTCACTTGATTAAAAATGTAAAATAGCTTCTGAAAGTTCTAGCGGTCATCTTGTTCATCAGAGCAGAACAATTTTAGTTAATTCGGTAGAGGGTGACCCAAGCGACATTCCTGTGAAGTTTAATCAAATTGGCCGAAGTATTTAGGAGGAGTTGGCATTTAAATCAAATTGTTGACCTTTTCTATTTTAGCTCTGGTGGCCATTTTAGCTATTTTGGTAGGTGGTCACCGAAGCAATATTTCTATGAAGTTTGATTGAAATTGTCTCAAGAGTTTAGGAGAAGTTTGCATCTAAAGCAAAGTGTTGATAGTTTTATATTTTTAGCTCTGGTGGCCACTTTATTCATTCAAGCCAAACAATTGTAGCTTATTTGGTAGAGGGTAATCTCAGCAACATTCCCATGACGTTTGAATGAATTTGGCCCAAGAAGTTCCTATTTAAAGAGTTTGTCTATTTTCAGCTCTGGTAGCCATCTTGTTCATCAGAGCGGAATTATTTTTTGCTGTTTTGGTACTGGGTCACCTGAGCAACATTCCTATGAATATTGATGGAAATTGCCCCAAGGATTGGGTAGGAGTTGGCAAATAAAGCAAATTGTTAACATTTTCTATCTTTACCTCTGGCGGCCATTTTAGTCATCAGAGATGAAGTGTATCAATTTTGGCAGAGGATCACCTAAGCAACATTCCTAAGAAGTTTGAATGAAATTGGCATTTAGAGCAAATTGTTATCGTTTTTCTATTTTTAGCTTTGGTAGCCATTTTGTTTTACGGAGCGGAACTATTTTAACTATTTTGGTAGAGGGTTACCTAAGCAACAGTCCTATGAAGTTTGAATGAAATTGACCTAAAATTTAGGAGAAGTTATCTTTTTCAAGATTTTTCTATTTTTAGCTCTTGCGGCCCTCTTATTCAGCGGAGGGGAACCATTTTAGCGTTTGTTTGGCAGCGGGTTACCGAAGCAACATTCCTATGAAATTTGACTGAACTTGGCCCGAAGGTATAGGCGGAGTTGTCGTTTAAATATGTTTCTATTTTTAGCTCTGGCGGCCATCTTGTTCATCAGAGTGGAACGATTTTTACTATTTTGATAGAGGGACACCTTAGCCACATTCCGATGAAGTTTTATTGAAATTGGCCCAATGGTTTAGGAGGAGTTGGCATTTAAAGCAAATTATTGACTATTTTCTATTTTTAGCTCTGGCGGCCATTTTTGTTCATCAGAGGGGAACGATTTTAGCAATTTTGATAGAGGGTCACATAAGTAACGTTCATACGAAGTTTAATTGAAATTGGCCCAAGGTCTTAGGAGAAGTTGGCATTTAAAGCAAATTATTGACGTTTTTCTATTTTTAGCTCTAGCGACCATTTTGTTCATCACAGCAGAATCGTTTAGCCACTTTGATAGAGGGTCACCAAAGCAACATTCATATGAAGTTTGAACGAAATAGGAGGAGTTTAGCTCTAACGGTCATCTTGGTCATTGGAGCAGAACAATTTTAGCTATTTTGGAATCGGATCACCTAAGCAACATTCCTATAAAGTTTGATTGAAATTGGCCCAAGGGTGTAGAACGAGTTAGCATTTAAAGCAAATTGTTGACGCCGCCGGACGGACGACGCATGGCGGACATTGATCGATCACAATAGCCCACCATGAAAACTTCGTGCTCAGGTAAGCTAAAGCTGTGTGAAGCAACTGCGAAATGACAAACATGGCTTAAAAAGTTTAAAACTACTATGACATCACAGAATATTGCATGAAAGAAAATTCAAGGGAGGCTACTCTTGGAGGAAAAATATAAATGAGCATAACTGTAGAACGAATGCGGGTTTAAAAAAAAACAAAAAAACACGACTCTCTTTTTTACGGAACCCGGGAAGGGGCATAAATTTTTTTAACATGTTGTGCGAACAAGATATTAAGTTGTGCGGACAAGATATTATCTTGTGCGGACAACATAATTTATGTTGTGCGGACAACATATTATCTTGTACGGGCAAGATATTATCTTGTTGGCACAACTTAATATCTTTTGCGGACAAGATATTATCTTGTTCGCACGCACAACATAATAAAAATAAAAAAATCATGTCCCTTCCCGGGTTCCGTACTTTTGGTCTGCTTTCACCCTGATTAAAATACAAAGAACATGTAGAATTTCTTTTGTAATTGCGATTTAAACTAGAGCGCTCTAAGAACATTTACACACTTCTAAGGGAGGTAACTATGCGCAAGATATCTCATATGAATTCCTCTGGGCTGAGCAAAGTGTCCGATTTGTTTATTTGAACTGAGATTAAATGTCCCTTCAACACTATTTAGGTCATTTTGGAGACATTGCTTCAGAATTTTGTGGGACTTTTACTCGACCTTGAGATGAAATGACATCTCAAGTCCTGCCTGACAATGCAACCAATATGATTTATATGCACTGACGGTCCGACTAGCACTTTCCCTGGGCTGGCTTAGACCTAAGCGGTTTACCAGTACTCATATGTGGTCGATTTCAGCTATGCAAGGAAGTACCTTGCAGCCTAATCTTTTTCTCCGATGGGCGGGGTCCTGAAGCGTTCGATTTGCCATGTGAATTATTTTCAAAGGGATATGCATCCTGTAGACTGGCATAGATCAAATATGAGATATTTCTCATCAGGATCTGCACTGTTTGCTATCCTGTTAACTTCAAATTTTTAATTTACAAGTCTGGATGGGCCCCAAAAACATGAACAGAAGAGTCCACTTAAGAATCTCGAGGGTGGAAGGGAACACCTGGCCGATTTTTTCCACCATTTTTCAAAGGGAGATAACTTTCGGGACTTCCTGTTCGCTTTTCTATAAGCCCCGTCCCACTGATATGGGTCTACTCTTAAAGGAAAGCATTTGCTCGTCAGGAGCAAATTCTTTTCTTTAAGCGTTGACCCCTATTGAGATGGGAGACAAAAATACTTTTGCAAGAGTTGCCTTCCCTGTAGCTGTATCCATTCCCCGTGAGTAATTGCATGTCGAAAGTTCTAGAAAATTCTCTGCGCTGCAAAAACTTTAAGACTAAGGGGAAATGGATGAGTGAGTGAGTGTTTGAGGTTTACGTCTCACCAACAGCTTAGGTCATACAGAGACGGGGCATCGGTTTAAAGACTCATTAGAAAGTCTGGAGAAACCCGGGATCGATCCTGCAAACCCTGGTTTACAAGGCGAGTAGCATAACCACTACACAACGGAGGCGTCTCGGGAAAAGGATGAAGAGGTGGTGGTTGGTATGCTGCTAATGATGGTGATGATGATGATGATGATGATGATGATGATGATAAGGAGGAGGAAGAAGAAGGAGAAGAGGATGAGGAGGAGATTATTAAATAGAAGATGATAAAGAGAAAAAGAAAAAGTAAAAAGAGGAAAAGAAGAAGAAGAGAGAGAGATGATGATGATGATGATGATGATGATGATGATGATGATGATGATGATGATAACGATGATGAATGATGGTGCTGATATAAGTATGGTTAATGAACAAGAGCTGTCACTATAGGTGACCAATGCCCCCCGTGGGAGCCAATTTCTGAGTTTTTGCAAAATTTCAAGGGGAGACAATTCAGCCAAAAATGACAACAGAGTTATGGTCCTTGGTCAGAATGTAGCCCTTGTGATGGTGAATAAGTGTGTGAAGTTTCATGGGGATAGGTCAAATACTTTTGAAGTTATGATCAAGGTTTAAGTTTTTGTGACGGACAGACAGAAAAACAAACAGACAGACAGGGCAAATACTATATGCCCCCGAATCAAAGATTCTCGGTGTGTGTGGGGGTGGGGGGCATAAAATAGGCGGAGGAGTTAAGGGGTTTAAGACGAAGAAAAAGAAGAAGGAGAAGATGGTGATTATGATGATGATAATGATAATGATGACAGGGGGAGGGGGGGGGGAGGAGGAGGAAGGAGATAAGGATGTGATGTAGTACAAGACGGTGATGGAGAGGAGGAGGAATAGTAGGATAAGGAGGTAGAAAGGAGCAGAAGAAGAGAAAAAGAAGATTTTGATGATGATAAGGAGGAAGAGGAGATTATGGAAGAAATAGATGACGATGACGATGTAGAGGAGGAGAATTGAGAAGAAGAAGAAGAAAAAGATGAAGACGGAGAAGAAGAAGAAGAAGAAGAAGAAGAGGAAGGTGATGTTGATGAAGTAGAAAACGATGATTAAGAGGGCAGGGAAGCGGGAGCTGATGATGAAGAGGTAGAAGAAGAAGAGGGTGATGACGGTGAGGATGAGGAAGATATGATTGAGGGAAAAAAGGATGCATTACGCAAACACGCCTATACAAATACATTGCCACCTTTATCGCCGAAAAAATGAAAATTTTATGATGAAAAATTGGGATATTTTTCTTATTTCTGCTCCAAATATAGATTATGGGCACTCGTTAGAACCGCCACATCTATTTTTTAGAGCAGAAATAAGAAAAATATCCCAATTTTTCATCATAAAATTTTCATAAGGTATACCCCCGGAAACCCCAGTTTTACTATATATAAGTGGTGTTCAAGGGGGTCAAAATACAATAGGCGTGTTTTCGTGACGCGATGATGATGATGATGATGATGATGATGATGGGGAGGGAGGAGGAGGGGAAGAAGGTCGGAGCTGAGTAGTTGATCGTCGTACAGGATATTTTTTGGTTTGTGATGTGGGTAGAATGTTTGAAGCGGGAGCGTTACCCATTTCATTGTCGTAAATGCTCGTTTCAACTGTTCTTCCGCGATTTTGAAGCCTCTATGGTGTAGTGGATTAGTACTCGCCACGCAAACCAGGGGTCGTGGGATCGATTCATGTCTATTTCAGACTTTCGGATGAGTCTTTGAACTTAGGGTCCCTCTCCTTATGACACCCGTTGTTTGCGGAGGTCAACACTATTTAGGTAATTTTGGAGACGTTGCTTCCAATTTTGTGGGACTTATACCCGACACTGAGATGAAATGACATCTCAAGCCCTGCCACCCAATGCATCCAGAAGGCTTATATGCATTGGACGATCCGACTCACACCGCTTTGCCTGGGCAGGCTTAGTCCTTCTAAGCGGTTTACCAGTAACTCGTGTGTGGTCAGATTCAGCTCTGCGTGGAAGCAACATGTCCCGATGGGCGGGGGCACTCAAACAGTGTAGTACCTGTTGAGACGTCTCGTTCTGAACACAGATATCGGGGATTGACATATACAAAAATTCGGCCTCGCAATCTCAACTTCATTAACCTTATGAAATCAGGATCTTGAAGATGTTTCACCCCCTAAGGTTGCATTTATCACACTGCCCCTCACCGCCCAGACCTTCATGGATTAGGGGCTAACTGTATTCAAAATTGGCATATGGGGAAGTAAATCGGCGATTTTTGGAGTCGGAAATGTAGCTTCGGTGAGGCGCTAGCGGATCCGTAAAACGGAATTTGCGACCGTAAAACCTCCCCAAATGACACTTATTCCCATTCTAATTCACTTATTTTGGCTGCTTTGTTAAAACCATACTATTTTGAACGAAGTGGCAGGCGCTGTGAGCTGCAGGCGCTGTGAGACCAAATGCCACCCAATGAAAAACGACGTTACGTGGTGACCTCGGATTTTCGACCGTATATCGCAGAGTTTACTGTCGCAAATAATTAAGAAATAATCTCCACGTACCGTGTGTTATCGTGATTAACACACGGTGTTGGAGGGCAGATTGCGAAATATTAATTCACGACGGCGAAGCCGGAGTGAATTAATATTCGCATCTGCCCGACAACACCGTGTGTTAATCACGATAACACACCGGGTGCGTGGAAATTATTTCGATTCTAACATGATGCTAAACTGAAATACAGTAGTAACAAAGCGTTATCTTGGGGACTATTTTGCAGCGGATGTCGACAGAAGGAAATGTTTACATGCAACGTCACGATGACGCCAAATTGCACGCACCACGTTGACGACGTGAATTATCGCATATTTGCAAACGCTAACGTTTCCACTGGGTTCAATGGGAAAAACGTTAACGTGATGTTAGAATTGAAGTTATCCAGTCATACGCAAATGCATAAGAATTAAAATTCGTCTTCCTGTATATGGAACTATCAAAAAAACCTCAAATGAAATAATTTGTTCGCAGATCCATACACAATACTTTTAACAAGAGTTACCTCCCTTTAAGAAGTGTATCGATTCCCCTAAAAGACATATGCGTGTAATTCGCTATTTTTGTATGATCATCAAAAATGAAAGTTATGTCAGAGCCAAGGTTTTACCGGTGTTGGGTGAGGAAATGGTTGAAAGTCATGGAACAGGTGTTGTTTTGGGCTCATTTTATTATTAAACATGTTCAGCATGGCTATAAACTTCATGAAAACAGCAACTTTGCAATTCTTAAAACTTTTAATTTTTCGCCATAACTCAAGATGAGATCGACCGAAATAGTTACAGACTTACTTAAATGATTTGCCGTGATGCATATTATGGCCAGCTATAGTATTTACAAATACTATCCAAGTTATCTGACAGTGATGTGCCATTTTTTCTTATAATTTATATGATTTTTTACCATTTAATTTAACTGGGGGTAGGGGAACGGTTTGTTCAATAAAACAGAAATTAGCACGGTGACCCCTACTTTTCTTTTAATTTCCTTTTCTCTGATAACATCTCCTAGAGAAAAAATCTTGTTTTATGAAAAATTCAATGTAGCATTTTTCTGTATGGTCGAAAATATTACAGACAATGAATTATTTTTAAAGATATTTTGGTTGATGACAAAAATCGGTTTTGCAGAACATTTTATGAGCTTGCAATATAGGTTAAAGAAAGGCTGAAGTATATTTTACTATATCAGTCTGACTAAATTAAAAGTTCGAAAGCTAGGCAAAAGTCAACTTTTGACATGTAATTAACTAACATGGTTGTTTTCTGATATTTCTTGGAAAACAGCTTGGGGTGATCTCCTTAAAGTTCAGATTACTTTAGATTCAGCACGGTGACATATGATTTTTACTTCGAATGTGGTAAGCCCATATATGAAACTAAACATATACGGACTCTGAAACAGTTTTCAATGTGGGAAGTATTTACCCGCAAATGCCCTTAAGATATTCATAAATGGGCATATCCAAACCCACATCACAAAAACACGCCCATATAATTTTGACCCCCTTGAACCCCACTTTTATACATTAAAACTGGGGTCTAGAGGGGTAACCCTTATTTTTCTTATTTCTGCTCTAAAATATATATTGTGGTTCTAACGAGGCGGTTCTAACGAGAACCCACGATTTCGCTCTAAAAAATATATTGTGTGTACTCGTGAGAACCGCCTCCATGAAGCGGTTCTAACGAGTACCCACGATCTATATTTCGAGCAGAAATAAGAAAAATTTCAAAATTTTTTATCTTAAATTTTTTTTTTTGTCGCCAGTAAAGTTGCCAATGTTTTTGTATAGGCTTGTTTTCGTAACCATCCGGAAAGTTCATCCAAAATCGTATACACAGTCAACTTTCGTCATTATTTGGTTCTTTAGAAAGTGAGATATCGTGTTGAAAAAATGTCGTTTTTGGGATGAAAATTTATAATACTTCTCTCATTTTGGCCAAATTAAGCGGAAACATGTCTTCAAACACGTGTGCCAACCAGCCTGCGCACCCACGAAGTCATATCAGTCTAACCTATGCACTGGATGATTGCCTCTTGATTAGTTTCTTTATGACGTACATGTATGTAACGTAATATCGGTATTTACTTCATGCTTAAATTCTGCAAATTCCACGCAGAGCTGAAACCGACCCGCACACGAGTACTGGTAAACCGCAAATCGGCCCGTCCATGCTTATAAACCCTATTGGTTTCATTGAGTGGTAGGGCTTGAGATGTCATTTAATCTCAATGTCGGGTAAAAGTCCCACAAAATTGGAAGCAACGTCTCCAAAATGACTTTTACAGTGTTGACGGGGACGTTAAACCTCAAATCAAACAAACAAACAAACAAATCTGCAAATGACATTTCAAGCAAACCGACACAGAAGTTTTCTTACACCCAAATACTGCGTGCTTTCCCAGATATAAAAATCCATTTGTCGAATCGTAGGGGCATATCAAAATACGTTTTCACACTGTATACCCATCAGATTTGTTTTTAACTTATCAGCCGCCGAAGAGCAGAACTGCCAGACCAAGCTGGTTTGGCTAACACACGGGGCCCCGCCCATCGGGGTTTGGAGAAATTGAGCTGAATAATGCTTCCACGCACTGACACTGACCGCACATGATATTGATATTGGAGACAAAATTCCTTCTCCAGGAGTTGCCTGCCCTGAAGGTGTTCACATTCCCCTTAATGTGGCCAGAAGAATTACTTTTTTTGTGATTGGCTGGCTACCCCTGTAAACATCATATCCGATAAATACTCTTCTCTCATTATTTTCCATTAACTAACGACATCGTACTTGTTTGTTTGATTGAGGTTTAACGTCCCCGTCAACACTATACAGGTCATTTTAGAGACGTTGCTTCCAATTTTGCGGGACTTTTACCCGACATTGAGACGAAATGACGTATCAAGCCCTGCCGCTAATGAAACCCACAGGGCTTATATCTATGGACGGTCCGATTAGCACCACTTTGCCTGGGCTGGCTTAGACCCTCTAGACCAGTACTCATTTGCGGTCGGTTTCACCTTTGCACGGAAGCACCATGCAGTCCCAATTTATGTCTCCAAGCCCTAACGAAAGTTTTGAAACACTGATATACCTGGAGCCAGTTGCTCAAAACTAATGATGACGTTAAAACTTCGATAATTTCATATGGCAAATATACTACTATTTTTGCAGAAAAAAAATGCAAGCAGCTTTTGCAAATGCAAAAGCTGCTCACATTTTTTTTCAGCAAAAATACCACTATATAATAGATATTGTACTTGCTAGAACAGTTAACATTTTGATCACTAACAAGCTCGTTAAGCTAATGATGCTTTGAACAACTGGCCCCTGATGGTATATTGGCCACGATAAGTGTGAAATTGTATTCTGGTCTTTCACTCAGTCACTGACCTGCTTCTTTGTCGAGTTGAAGAACCTGTTGGTGAATGGTTCTCCAGACAACAACACCTAGTAAAGTTTATGTTCAGACTGCTCACATGCTATAAGACATTTGAGCCAGCGCATGACAAAATCTACAAGAAGTCTTGAGCGACCAGCGAAGACTCAGATCAGCCTGCGCGTTCGCGCAGTCTGACCTGAGTCTTCGCTGTTCGTATGTACCTTCTGTAGGCTAATATCTATGCAAAGAGTCATAAGCATAAGGTCCTGTCATGTGGATGGGTGCGCAGGTTGATTTGAGTCTGTGCTGGTCACATCGGTCCATTTGTAGGTCCTGTCATGTGGATGGGTGCGCAGGTTGATTTGAGTCTGTGCTGGTCACATCGGTCCATTTGTAGGTTTTGTTATGCGCCGACTCATTTTATTTTTTCGATTACCCGGGCATATGATTTGAGTTTTCTGTACCATCTTGCATACACATCAATGTCCCTCAGCTATTTAGATTATTTTCCTGTTCTTCGTCGCCTTACATCCTTGTTCTGTCACCGCAGTCTTTTGTACCTCGCCTCAGAGTCGCTAAGAGGGCCTCTTTTTACTGAGCGCATGCGCAGTTGTGCCAGTCCATCTTCCTTCATTTACACTCTTCATCTGAAGAGCTAATCGTTCCCCAAGTCAAAAGCATTGTTTTTTTATTTTCTAATCATTTCTTCTGTAGAGTGAATTAATATCCCATCCCTATATTCCCCCACCATCCTTGCAGGTTCAAAACTTGAAGGCGATGCAACGTCATGATGTTACATCGACTTTGATACGACATTACCTAAACGCCAGTGTGGTATACATGTATATGGCTTCGCTTCTTATGTCTGTCTCCTTTTAACTTCATTGTTAGTCAGTCGTCCTCTCATCATACTCCTCTGATTATTTCTTCCATTGACCTATTCTTTATGTTCTTCTTCTTTTGATATCATTTTCTGTGTCGTCATCAGTCCGGTTTCTCTTACTTCTTACAGGAACGCAACTTGAAGATGACCTCAGTCTTTTCTTCGTCAATCCTGCGGAATCGCTGTCATCGTCCGATAGTTTCCTCTTCCTATATGGGGTAGAGTGTGGTGACACCCAGGTTTTTCTTGTCTCATCATCTGAGTCGCTAACATCTTGGACATGCCTTCGTGTCTTATATAATCTTCCAGGGCTAGAAGATCCTCTTGATCTGTGGGTTTCCTCTTCAGAATCGCTGGATTCGTCTCTGCACTTTCTTTTCCTTTTTGATACACCGGCACTGGATGGTTTACTTTCACTTGCTCCATCATCTTTCGGTGCATCGTTGTTTGCTCTTTCATTAGACTTTGGTAAAGACAGACAAAATCTTTCTGACATTGACTCAACAATGTGTTCTTTATCCAGTTTAGATGTGGATGAATTGCTAGCAACCACATAGTTGCAAAGACTCTGTGGTACAACTTGACTCGTATACAATTTCTCATCTGGTGTTTTGTGCTCTAGTTTCGAAATTGTTGTACGACTGTTACACTGTGCGACAGTAGTTTTCAGTTTACTCGATGGTGAAACATCTTTATTTGAAAGAGACGCGTCAACTAAAGCGGTATCAGAAAGTTTACATGTGTTAAACATTTGCTCAGTGTCTTCTTTATCTAGTTTAAGTGTGCTCTCGTCAGCGATGGAAGATATTATACTTCTTGATGGACTGTCTGCGCTGACTGACTGATGAGTGTAAGTTGTACATTGCGCTTTTGTGTCATCGTCTTTCCCTGGCTTTTCTGGTTTAACTGGTTTTGTCTTCTTTGCAGCTAGTCGAAGCTTAGCATCGTTTTCATCTGCCGCTTTTGAAGTCGATGGTAGGTTAGATAAGAAATCAAAGATGTGTGGTCTGTTTTTTTGGTCGATCTCTTCCCACACGTCTGCCGCCGGCTTCTCTAGAAACTTACATATTTGAGCGGCACCTTGTAAAACACTGGGTGTCCACTGATCACCATAATCTTCTGGTGAAACTACATCTAAAAGCAAACCATTTGTTTCATCAAACATGCGTGCTTTATGTACATCTTCATTGTATGGTTATGAATCATCTTTAGAGACATTTAGAGGTTCACTAAGGACACTCTTGGAAGAAGTACTCTCGGGTGATCTAGGCAGTCTTTCATATACTGATATAATCTTACTGTGAACAGAATAACTGGTATGATTCGATGAAGAAGGTCTTTCACTTAGATCTTGTGTCTCTAAAACCAAATTGTCTGCAGTTGTATTTAACCTCTCTAGGTCCGATACATAATGTTCCCTTTGTCGCTGACGTATATGTGATTCGCGGCGCACTTTTCCACAGCGCTTTGGAACAGGAAGTTTTCCTGTAAAACGGGCTGCTCTGTAACATTTCTTAGGTCGTTTTTCATACTTACTAAGCACTCGATCGGGACTGGATTGATCAGGAAAGCGAGACCCTCTGTCACGCGGTCTAAGAACCATCCCATTTCTGCCTACCACCCTTCGTACTCGACTGCTAGACTGGCTTCGTGTCCTGGTAGCCACATGTTCTGTGATAGCCCTATTTTCTCTGTACTCCCAGCTCTGACTATTCATTCGTCTTTCTCTAATAGAATCTTGTTCTGTTGCCTCCTCACTTTCACTCTGATGTTGTTCTCTAAGCGCAGTTTGAACACTAATCTGTTCTGAGCTCATTTGTGGTAATAGTCCCTCATTTGCTGTTGTTATCACTGAAATATAACATATTTTATAATAAACAAGCTTTATTAATGGTCCTCCGTATTAAAGGGTAGGGGAGCTGACTCGTTATCATTATGCCTCTCGCCGCTGTGGGTTGATCGCGGCTCAGGTCACATGTTAGACGCCAAGTCCTGCAACGGGAGGTCATTTGGTTTTTCTGCGGGGTATTCGGTTTGCGCAAACCTCTAATTAACGATGGCTCGAAATAAGTGATTAATCTTGAAAAGGGCCGTAAAACCAAAAAAAAAAAAAAAAAAAAATCGTCTTCTCTTTTTCTTTTTCTTCTTCATCTTCTAATTCTTATTCGTCTTCTAAACTCTCCAACTCTGTAGCAGAACAGTAACAAACAGAACAGGCTCAGATCAGATATGATCAGGACCTTCACTGTTTGTAAAAAAAATAAATAAATTCACAAAACACTCCAAAATTTTAAGGGAAATGGATACACCTTCAGGGGAGGCAACATCTGTAAAAGTATTTTTGTGTCCCATATCAATATGGGTCAACACTTAAAGGAAAGAATTTGCTCCTGAAGGAGCAAATTACATGTATTTCCTTTTAAGAGTTGACCCTTTTCCCCCGGGGCCAGGGCTTATAGAAAGAGAACAGGAAGTCCGAGTTGACTCCGTTTGAAAAATGGCAGAAAAATCTGCCAGGTGTTCCCATTTCCCTTAAAACTGACGGCGCCTGTATACAAGGCGGAAGATTATATTATGTACAAACTGGAAATACGGCAACATACCTTCATGTTCTACATCTAGGGTTCCAGTATCTTCAAGCTGGGGCCTTTTTGCGAGTTCTCTATATTGAATGTGAAGATCAACAAATCCGGTGGAAGAAGTCTCATGAACACCACGATCGTGTCTCTCTTCTGATTCGCATTCGTTTTGTGGTTCCTCAGCAGACGTTCCCCTTTCTCTGGTTTTGTCCTCTACATCTTTGCTTCTCTTATTGCCTTTGTCGTCTTGGCCTTGCTTTTCAAACTGTTCTATATTTGTCGTTGCGCATTCCTCTTTATCTTGACGTACTTCAAAGGTATTTACTTCATTTTGACATCTCTCTTCATCCCTCCTATCTTTCTGGTTTCTCTTTACAACGGATTCTCCTCCTTGATTATTTTCTTCAGTTTTATATTGGTCTAGGCCTCTTTCCTCATCGTCTTGTTCTAGATTTATTTTCTTGCTATCAAATGAAGTTCTCTCCCAGACTCCACATTCTCGACTACTTTCTTCATTAGCAGTGTCATCTCGTTTTGTCTCCGCATTTGCCTTTTCCGCATCGGTCTTCCTTTGCACAGGGCTCAAATCTTTGATTTTCTCTTCGTCTGCGATTTTCTTAGCTCTTTTGCAGGTCTCATGTTGCCTTTCTTCAATATTGATCTCTACGCCTGTATGTTTTCCTTTTACGCTATCATTGCTCTGCCGTCTTCTTATCTCGTCATTACCTCCTACATGAACTCTTTCACCTTGACAGCTCTCTTCCCTGTCCCATGGCAGAGTTCTTCCATCAAGATTATGTTCAGCCTTACTCCCAATAGTCCCTCTACATGTTTCTGGTATGCTCTCCTCTCTTTCAATTTCATCTCGGGTTACTTCTTCTTGTTTTCCTTCTGCGTTGTCTGGTTCTTCTTTGCCCCCTTCGGTGTCTCCTACGTCTCTGTTTATCTCCACGCTGCATCCCCCTTCTTGGGTCTTCTCCTGTTTGTTCTCAATGCGAAATGTCTCCTCTTTTAAACTAGCTGTCTGCACATTTAACTCCTTCTCGGAGATTTCTTTATTTTCGTTGAATTCTTGCGTTCTTGCTGAAGATCCTCCTGTCTTGATGTTTCCTTCATCTTGTTCAACAGCTCTTGGACTGAAAAAGAAGCAAAAGATGGGCTTCGGCAACTGATTCGTGTGAAACCACCACGAAAACACGCCTATGTAATTTTGACCCCCTTGAACCCCACTTTTATATAGTAAAACTGGGGTTTCCGGGGTATACCTTATTTTTCTTATTTCTGCTCTAAAATATAGATTGTGGGTACTCGTTAGAACCGCCTCGATAAGGCGGTTCTAACGAGTGCCCACAATCTATATTTTGAGCAGAAATAAGAAAAATATCACAATTTTTCATCATAAAATTTTCATTTTTTCGGCGATAAAGGTGACAATGAGAATCGAACTGTTCCTTTAACTTTAAGCAAGCACAGTAGAGCTGATCAGACATCGCGTTATGTGGCGTCTGATTATGTAGATTCTGTTTGCCAATGCCCAAGTGTACGAGCACAGTCCACCCGCCCCCCGCCCATCGGGGCTTGAATAAATAGATGGGTTGCATGATGCTTCCACGCAGAACTGAAATTCCCGTAACATTGGAAGTAACGTCTCCAAATGACATATACAGAGTTTACGGGGACGTTAAACCTTAAATCAAACAAACGAGCTCAGTCCAGAATTTTCTTCTAACGCTGCGCTCTGACGTCTAAGGGCAGTACTTGGATTTTGTTCAGCAGAGTGGGGAGGGTGCAAACGCAGTCCCACCCATCTTTTGATTCATACAGTTTTTCACCTTCTGCAAAATACCTGAAATTCGCATGATTCCTGTCAAGTTAGTGAGTTTTAGTTTTACGTCCCACCAACAGCTAAGGTCATACGGACACGGGACCTCGGTTTAAAGACTCATCCGAAAGTCTGGAGAAGCCCGGGATCGATCCTGCGATCCCTGGTTTACAAGGCGAGTAGCGTAACCACTGCACCACGGGGGCTTCTAAGATGATTCCTGATAGCTCTTGTTGCATCGATAAAAATAGCGCAACGTTTCAAGTTCTATTAATAAAACATAATATTGGTTTGCCCAAATCAGTGACGGTCACGTGGACAACTGCATGAATTCCGTTTGGCCATTTAGTAAATTAGGGTCGATCGTAAACCGATCGACCCAAAAAGCATATGTTTGGATATTTGTAAGAACCGCCTCGGTGAGGCGATTCCAATAAATACCCACAACGTACGTTTGTTGAAGTATTTCATATAGTTTTCTTGAATTAAAAAGGGTAATCCTTTGGAAGCAAGGACTACACGACTGAAAACTGTCGAATGTATAAGATTTTTATGGACCAGACTAGCTAGTTTCCGCCAACCATGCCTCAAACATTTCATCGTCTCATCTAATGGATTTGTTTCATTCATATTGTTGTTAAGGATTGTAGAGAAACGCGATGTTAAATAAACCCAGCACACAATACAGCCTACACAAAGACTTGGTGCGACCGGGAAACAGATCGCGTTAACAAGACCGTTGTAATGAAAAAAAATCCTAAACCCCACTTTATATAGAGAAAACTGGGATTTACGGGGAATACGTTGTTTTCATTATTTCTGCTCCAAGACATAGTAGGCTGTGGGTACTCGTTAGAAAAGCCTCAACTGGCACACACAATCTTTGTTTGCAGTATAAAAGAAAAGAGACCCGCAGATATAGACTGGGCTGCTTGATGCTTTCACGCAGATTTGTTTTTGTTTGATTTGAGGTTTAACGTCCCCGTCAACACTTTAAAGGTCATTTTGGAGACGTTGCTTTCAATTTTGTGGGACTTTTACCCGACATTGAGATGAAATGACATCTCAAGCCCTGTCGCCCAATGAAACCTGGACAGGCTTAGATCCTCTAAGCGGTTTACCAGTACTAGTGTGCGGGCCGGATTCAGCTCTGCGTGGAAGCATCATGCAGCCCATATATTTCTTCAAGCCCCTATGGGCGGGGGCAGCTGAAACCGACCATCCATGAGTACATGTATAGGTAAATCGCTAAGAGGGTCTAATAAAAATAAAAAATGAGTTCCTCTAAGAGCCATGAAAACATTCATAAGAAAGAAGATGGGTCATACTACGTAGTTTCGGCTAATTAAGCCCCATCAGTGACCCTGTAATGATCCGGCAAAGAAAGCCAGAGGAAACATACTGCAATTTTGCGAATTTCGAATAGGCAGTCGATTCAAAGACTGATATAAAGCAAAATGGGGTCCAAATAAATAAAAACCTGTCTAGAATATGAGTCTAAACCAATATTTTTTTTTTTTGCCTGCCCAGGCAAAGTGTTGTTAGTCGGACCGACCCTATATATAAACCCTTTTGGTTATTTTCGGCGCAAGCTTTGAGATGTCATTGCATCTCAATGTCGGATAAAATAGTCCCACAAAATCAGAATCAGTCTTCGAATGACCTAAATAGTTTTGACGGGGACTTAAAACCTCAGTTCAAACAAACAATCAGGTATGAAAATTATCACAGATTTACATCAGAAAAGTAGCCATTTTGGACATGTGAAAAAACGGCACACGCCCATCGGGGCTTGAAGAAATAGATGGGCTGAATGATGCTTACAGGCAGAGACGAAACCGACCGCACATGAGTACTGGTAAACCGCTTAGAGGAGGCAACGCGATGCGAGTCCATGCTTATAAACCTTGTTGGTTTAATTGGGCGCCAGGGATTGAGATGTCATTTCATATCATCGTCGGGTAAAAGTCTCACGAAATTGGAAGCAACGTCTCCAAAATGACCTATACAGCACTGACGGGGACGTTAAACCTCAAATCAACGAAACAAACATGTGAAAATAGAGAATACCAGGTGAGTGTCTTTTGATATCAAGTTTATCAGGCACGGCTTCGAGAACGCTAGTAGAATCGCGAGGCTTGCCGAGCGATTCTACATGCGTTCTTGAAGCCGAGCCTATCTGATAAACTTGATATCAAATGACACGAATCTGGTATTCTATTTATCAGTTTATCCCCTTGTACACTCTTAAATTAGCAATTTACGGTCAGTTATTGATGGTCCTCAGTGCGTCCAAGCATACTGGTGGTCGATATATTTTGTATCAGCTGACCATGTTTTTCCTATGATATTTTTTTCAAGGAATAAATTGCCATTTTTCCCAGTTACAATAACATTTTTTTTTGTCATTTACCAGTAGTCCGGTTCATTCATAAAAGTGCAATTTCACGTTGACGTGATAAAGCTCACTTGTCCTGAGATAGCATATCTTTATCAGGCCAATGCGTTACAATGCAATATATATAGGGGGTAACTGATAAAAAGCACTATGCCGCACGGGTGACTCGGTGAATAACCGTAGTGAGATACTGATAAAGACTTGTGATTTTGTTTGTTTGATTTAAGGTTTAACGTCCATGTCAACACAGTATAGGTCATTTTGTGGGACTTTTACTCGACGCTGAGAGGAAATGACATCTCAAGCCCTGTCGACCAATGAAACCAATAGGGTTTGTAAGCATGGAGGGTCTGACTCGCACCGCTTTGCCTGGACAGGCTTAGATCGGTTTACTAGTATTCGGCGGGTTTTAGTTCTGCGTGCAAGCATCATTTGTTTGTTTGTTTGATTTGAGGTTTAACGTCCCTGTATACACAGTATAGGTCATTTTGTGGGACTTTTACCCGACGCTGAGAGGAAATGACATCTCAAGCCCTGTCGCCCAATGAAACCAATAGGGTTTGTAAGCATGGACGGTCCAACTCGCACCGCTTTGCCTGGGCAGGCTTAGATCTTCTAAGCGGTTTACCAGCACTCGTGTGCGGTCGATTTCTGCTCTGCGTGGAAGCATCATGCAGCCCATCTATTTCTTCAAGCCCCGGTTAGCAAAGACTCTTGTGACTATCGAAGACTGAGCAAACTGCGCGGATATACAGTCCTTGCTAGTGGCACAAGTCTTAAAATAGATTTTGTCGTACGCTGGCTCATAATACATTTCAAAACCTAGCTTGTGGGTATTCGTTAGAATACGTCACTCATTAGCCACGATCTCTGTTTGTAGCCGAATACAAATAATGATAGCTCAGTGGTAAGTGCACTTGCCTCTGATGCTAGAGGCTCCGTTTCGATCCCCGGCAGCGGTAATAAAATGGTGGTGTACGAACATGCTCCACTGGCATCATTTGCAGGGATGAATGTCAAAAAGTGCACCGTCTTTCGGATCGGGACGTTAACTGGAGCCCCCCCCCCCCCCCCCCCCCCCCCCCCCCTGTGCAGGAAGAGTCATCCCCTGTGCAGGTTAAAGACCCCTACCATAATTACATGACTGTGTAGTGTTTCATCCGGCAAACCTGTGGTGTAGTGTATGTAATGTACACCTGCGAGTAATGGTCAAATGTGACCATCTTGATGTTCTGCTGTATATAGTGCAACACAAAGACTCTGATCAATCTGACGGCCCCCGCCCATATATAGGGGCTTGAAGAAATATATGGGCTGCATGATGCTTCCACGCAGAGCTGAATCCGGCCCGCACACTAGTACTGGTAAACCGCTTAGAGGATCTAAGCCTGTCCAGGAACCGCGGTGCGAGGCGGACCGTCCATGCTTATAAACCCTATTGGTTTCATTGGGTGACAGGGCTTGAGAAGTCATTTCATCTCAATGTCTGGTAAAAGTCCCACAAAATTGGAAGCAACGTCTCCAAAATGACCTATACAGGGTTGACGGGGACGTTAAACCTCAAATCAAACAAAACAAAACTGATCAATCTGAGCGGATCTGAATCTTACCGGTGACCACAAAAATATATTTAAATGCAAAATTTTGCATCTACAGTGAAACCCCGCTTTTAGACCACCGGAAATAAGACTGATTATATTTTAACCCTTAAGGGGCATGTGAACACTTTCAGGGGAGGCAACTTTTGCAAAAGTATTTTTGTTTCCCAAATCAATAGGGGTAAACTCTTAAAGAGTGAGTGAGTGAGTGTTTGAGTTTTACGTCCCACCAACAGCTAAGGTCATACGGAGACGGGACCTCGGTTTTAAAGACTCATCCGAAAGTCTGGAGAAGCCCGGGATCGATCCTGCGATCCCTGGTTTACAAGGCGAGTAGCGTAACCACTGCAACACGGAGGCTTCTAAACTCTTAAAGAAAAGCATTTACTGCTTAGAAGAAAATGCTTTCCTTTAAGAGTAGACCCCTTTTTCAGTGGGACAGGGCTTATAGAAAAGCGAACAGGCGAAAAAATGGCGGAAAAATCATTCTCTTAAGACGCCGAGAAAAACTACATGTGAAAACTCTGCTTATGTGGTCCGCTGAATCATTTTGCAAACTTTAAAAATACTTTTGCATACAGGCAAACAGTGTGGATCCAGATCAGACTGCTCCTACAGTAGCAGTCTGATCTGGGTCCACACTGTTTGCCAAACAAATGAATTTTAAGGTAACCGGCAGACGGTAAAGCAGACTACAATTGTCGTGATTGGCGTCTCACGGGTTAAAAGCTTACTTAGAGGGTTTCAGATATATTTTCTTTGTATTTTCTTCACTCAGTGTGTTCTATGGGCTGCATGATGCTTCCACGCAGAGCTGAATCCGACCCGCACACTAGTACTGTTAAACCTCTTAGAGGATCTAAGCCTGTCCAGGAACCGCGGTGCGAGGCGGACCGTCCATGCTAATAAACCCTATTGGTTTCATTGGGCGACAGGGCTTGAGATGTCATTTCATCTCAATGTCGGGTAAAAGTCCCACAAAATTGGAAGCAACGTCTCCAAAATGACCTTTACAGTGTTGACGGGGACGTTAAACCTCAAATCAAACATACACAATCTAGAGGGTGGCCACCTTTGGGACTGTTCAAAAGTGGTCTTAAAGACCACGTTTGAACAGTCTCGAAGGTGGTCTTAATTTAGTAATTTACTGTATTTACTATTTTTAGCGGTCATTAAATATGTAAAACTTATGTATGGGCAATGACAATTGCATAACATTATACGTTAGAGATGAGCCATAAATAAAAAGATTTATGCAATTGTAGATTTTTTACCATAAGGAAAGAATAATTACCAACCACTTGTTTTACTTCAACTCTTTACCAAATTAACGAGGGTCTCCCCTCTTCATCAGGGTTATATGGACACCACATTCTAAATTTTACATGGCCTTCGGCACCCGCCCATATGGGCTTGAAGAAATGTATGGGCTGCATGATGCTTCCACGCAGAGCTGAAACCGACCCGCGCACGAGTACTGGTAAACCGCTTAGAGGATCTACGCCTGCCCAGGCAAAGCGGTGCGAGTCCATGCTTATAAACCCTATTGGTTTCATTTGGCGGCAGGGCTGGAGATCTCATTTTATCTCTTTGTCGGGTATACGTCCCACAAAATTGGAAGCAATGTCTCCAAAATGACCTTTACAGTGTTGACGGGGACGTTAAACCTCAAATCAAGCAAGCAAACCAATATGGCCTCCCAATGACCCATAAGAACATGGTTAACAGAATAAAAGATCTATGACGTTGCTTACCCGGCCACCCAGGCTCTGGAGCCGAGTTTAATTGCGTACCTGGATCCCGCTGGACTTTCTCCTTGCATATCATCTTCTCTATCCATTTCTGGGGGTGTTTTCAACTGTCGTATATTTTTCTCAGTTGAGAAATTTTAAGATTTTACTCTTAATTGCTGCTTGCTTTCTCAGCGTTGCCGATCTGCAAACGTTGTAGTCAAAAGACTCCGTTCGTTGCTATGATACGACGTTATTACGTTACGTTACTCTAAATATGGGCATGTAATTCATTGCGATTTCTATACATGTGCAGAGCTATACCGACGTCGTCCTGTGTTAATTAGCTTGTTTCGAGGGAAAAATGGTTCCAGGTTCCTCCATATGCCCGGATCACAGTCTGATTGGAACATTCACTAGCTGCACTAGCTAAACCTAGCCCTTTTTGTGATGTGACTTTGTTACGGAACCCGGGACGGGACATGATTTTGTATTTTTATAAGTTGTGCGCACAAGATAATATCTTGTTCGCACAACTTCCCAAGATCTACGTTGTGCAAACAAGTTAATATGTTGTGTGAACAAGATAATATCTTGTGCGCACAAGATATTTTAGTTGTGCGAACAAGATATTATCTTTTGCGCACAAGATAATATGTTAACCGCACTAGATAAATTATGTTGTCTGCACAAGATAATATCTTGTGCGCACATCATATTATCTTGTCCGCACAAGATAATATCTTGTTCGCACAACTTAATATGTTGGTCGCACAACATATTAAAAAAAAAATTCATGTCCCTTCCCGGGTTCCGTACTTTGTTTATAATGTTTGGTATATAAAAACCCATTTTCAGAGGCAACAACAACAACAACAACAGCACCAAAAAAAAAAAAAAAAAAAAAAAAAATAAGAAATCAACAACAGCAGAAGCCATTACGATAACACACCCGTACAACATAGTGCACTTTTTCACATCTCCAAAATGACTACTTCTTGAGTGAAAATTCGTGATATTTTCCTTATTTAAACTGCAAACATAGGTTGTGGGTGCTCGTTAGAACCGCCTCATTGAGGCGGTTCTAACGAGTACCCACAACCTATGTCATGGAGCAGATATAAGAAAATTAAAGAATATCCTCTTAAACCCTTGTTTCTCTATATAAGGTGGGGTTTAAGGGGTGTTCATTTCACGGACTTCTTAACGTGATGTAACAATCACAAGATTTAGAAATCAAAGCACTAAATGCACTAGTGGGTCGATTGTCTCTGAGTGTAGGCTGAAAAACGAATGTCCCTAAATTCCTGTACTGTATGAAAACAGTATAGACTCTGGTCCGACGCCTCGTTCTGCGGCGTCTCATCTGGGCCCACCCTGTTTGCCAAGCCCAACACATGATTCCAGTTCAGCTCCTACAGATGACCCTCTGCCGGACGCGGGTTCGATACCTGCCGAGGTGGGCAGCATTCTTTCGTGTAGATTGATCATGAAATCTTTTTTACGGTCATTCTCTCCCTTCCACTGATTCAAGAAGGGCAGTTGTCAGTTTCTGGCAAAAGAATGTGCACTGTACTGGTTAACCGCTTACGTATAAGCCTCCCCAGGAAAGGTGTGGATAGGTAAACTAAACGGCTCAAAAATGACCCAAATAGTGTTGACTGGGTCGTTAAACTCAAATTCAAACAAACAAACAGATTACCTTCTAACGCACCACTGACCGTACAGCTAAAAATATAGCGCACCTTTTTCCTATAATCGAGATATCGTGACTCTAAAAAGTACCCGCAGTCTTGTTTGTTTGTTCGTTTGTTTTGGAGTTTAACGGCCCAGTCAACACTAGTTTAGGTCATGGCTAGCCGGTCAGTTTACCTATCCACACTTTTTTTCTGGGTAAGCTTATACGTAAGCGGTTAATCAACTTTCGCCAGAAATGTACCCGCAATCTATGTTTTGGACAAAAATGAGGATATATACTCAGTATGTCCTTGTATCCCCGAACATCTCCCGCTAGTATATAAAAATCTAGGCATACATCTGGGCTTAGTGCACGGACAAGTGATTATACCATCACGTGAACAAGTCCGTGAAATGAGACCCCCCTATACCCCACTTTACATAGAGAAAACTGGGGTTTACGGTGGTATAGATTATTTTTTCATATTTTTGCTCCAAGACATAGGTTGTGGGTACTCGTTAGAACCGCCTCAATGAGGAGGTTCTAACGAGCACCCACAACCTTTGTTTGCAGTATTTATATGTAAAATATCACGGATTTTCCTGAGAAAAGTAGCCGTTTTGGAGATGTGAAAAATGTGAAAAATGCACTATGTCGCACATGTTTTGTTTAGATTGATGCATTCTGAGTTTCATACCCCCAAAAAGGTAATTTTTCTTATGAAAATGTGTGATACTTGTCAAACATAGGTTGTTGGTTGCTTGAACCGCCTCATTCTAACGAGTACCCACAACCTATGTCTTGGAGCAGAAATAAGAAAAAAATAGTGTTAACCCCTTTTAACCCCAGTTGTCTGTACTGTATGTCTGTTTTGGAGTTTTTCGGCCCAGTCAACACTATTTAGGTCATTTTTGAGCCAAACATTTTCTGTATATAAAGTTGGGTTTACGGGGGTGTTCATTTCACGGACATGTTAACGTTGTCACACGGTATTCCATCACGATATTCCACCCCTATGTTTTGTTTGATTTGATGTTTAACGTCCCCGTTAACACTGTAAAGGTCATTTTGGAGACGTTGTTTCCAATTTTGTGGGATTTTTACCCGACGCTGAGATGAAATGACGTCTCAAGCCCTGCCGCCCAATGAAGCCAATAGGGTTTTTATAAAAATGGACGGGCCGACTCGCACCGCTTTGCCTGGGCAGGCTTAGATCCTCTAAGCACTTTGCCAGTACTCGTGTGCGGGACGGTTTCAGCTCTGCATGGAAGCATCATGCAGCCCATATATCTCTTCAAGACCCGATGGGCGAGGACCAATCCACTCGTGTTATACATTCTTTCATGCCTCAAAAAAAGGTAATTTTTCTTATGAACATTTGTGACCCTTATTTTTTTTTCAGACTCCAAACATAGGTTGTGAGTACTCTTTAGAACTGCCCCATTGAGGCGGTTCTAACGAGTACCCACAATCTATGTCTTCGAGCAGAAAAAAATAGTGTGTACCCTTGTTAACCCTAGTTTTCTCTATATAAAGTTGGGTTTACAGGGGCGTTCGTTTCACGGACTTGTTAACGTGATAATACGGTGGTTCCATTACGATATTCCACCCGTATGTATAGTACGTTCTTTCATACCTCAAAAAGGTAATGTTTCTTATGGAAATTTGTGGTACTTGTCTTATTCAGATTCCAAACATAGGTTGTGGGTGCTCGTTAGAACCGCCTCATTGAGGCGGTCCTAACGAGTACCCACAAGCTATGTCAAGAAGCAGAAATAAGAAAAATAGTGTATACCCTTGTTAACCCCCAGTTTTCTTATACAAAGATATGTTTACGGGGCACTTGTTCACGTGGTAATAATAAATACGGTACTATAGTCCGACAAGGAATTCCTGGCAGTTACGTCATAATTAGTTTACTCGAATATTCATATGATTTGGCCTTTACTTGAAACCTAGGATTAAGATTATTTACATACCGCCAAAGCTTTGTGGAATTCGTGGCCGAGTGAGTAGAGGGCTTGTTCTACAGACAAAGAAGTGGCTCGTTCGAAACCCACGTGTCGAATGATTTTTTTTTTAATTTATTTATTTTTATTTATTTATTTTTTTTTACCTTGTAATACACACACACACACACACACGCGACATGTGAAATCTGCTTTACCCGTGTGCCATGTTAAATGTGGATAATTACGACGTGTACAGAACATATTTCTTGTTCATTTTCAAGTACATAACACTTAACTGCATAAAACTTGTTTCTGGGAAATAAAGATGAAAAAAGTGAAATAGACAAAAAATATATATACAAAATTTACAATAGATTTACCAGTAAAATATAAAAATATGAAACAATGAACATTTAATTTACTATAAAAAGATAAAACAAATATTTAATGCAAAAAACGCTATCAGTGAGATTCGAACTCGGACCGTCAGCATGACAAGAAGCGTTGACATCCCCTGGGCCGTTATGACTGCTGTATAATCGGTGGGCGTGTCCTGTTCATACGATAAACCCAAACGTAAATGTATACTGGAAAATCCTTTGTATCTTAGCTTTGTTATTGATTTGACGTCACTGCCAGACCTAGTTTGTTTAACAGTATATACGGACGACATGTACATGTATGGACCAGATTTTTCCACATCACGAAAACACGCCTATATAATTTTGACCCCATTGAACCCCAAAATGGGGTTTACAGGGGTAAATGATGAGGTCGTTTCTAACGAGTACCAACAATCTATATTAAAATATAGAAATAAGAAAAATATCACAATTTTTCATCTTATTTTTTTTCGGCGATAAGTGAATGAGCGTTTGAGTTTTACGTCCCACCAACTGCTAAGGTCATACGGAGACGGGATTTTCGGCGATGAAATTTACAATGTATTTGTTTAGGTATGTTTTCGTAATGGACTTGAAATCAATGCATTGAAGTTTCAAAAAGAATTAATAATAAACCTTTTATCATTGTTGTGATAACTGATCAGTAAGATACACTGATCAATGATTGCTTTTACCAAGGTTTGGAATCTGACTATGAAGCCTTAATTACCATACTAATGTAAACTGATGAAGACCCCCCGCCCATAGGGGCTTGAAGAAATATACGGGCTGCATGATGCTTCCACGCAGAGCTGAATTCGGCCCGCACACTAGTAATGGTAAACCGCTTAGAGGATCTAAGCCTGTCCAGGAACCGCGGTGCGAGGCGGACCGTCCATGCTTAGAAACCCTATTGGTTTCATTGGGCGACAGGGCTTGAGATGTTATTTCATCTCAATGTCGGGTAAAAGTCCCACAAAATTGGAAGCAACGTCTCCAAAAAGACCTTTTCAGTGTTGACGGGGACGTTAAACCTCAAATCAAACAAAATCAAACATTCTATATAAGAAAAATATCACAATTTTTCATTTTAAAATGTTTGTTGTTTCGGCGGTGAAGTTTACAATGTATTTGTTTAGGCATGTTTTCGTAATGGTCTTGAAATCAATACATTGAAGTTTAAAAAAGAATTAATAATAAACCTTTTATCAGTGTTGTGATAACTCATTAATAAGATACACTGATCAATGATTGCTTTTACCAAGGTTTGGAATCTGACTATGAAGCCTTAATTACCATACTAATGTAAACTGATGTAAACTTAACAAAATTAAAAACGGAACGTGGGTTCAAGTCGATTTTTGTATGTTTTGATTGCTTTTACCTAGGTTTGGAATCTGCCTATGAAGACTTAATTACCATACTAATGTAAACTGATGGAAACTGAACAAAATTAATAACGAAACGTGGGTACAAACTAGTAAGAAAAGGTCACTCAGGACAGGCCACAATCTAAGAACGCAGCCGTCTCGAGTCACCTATAGAAAGTGACAAAGAGGCACACACAAAGACAGATGAAACATCAACCAACGACACAAAGCCAAATAACAAACAAGACACTGCAAAAGAACGACCGCCTTGGGACGGTCAGTAGTAAAACTACTGGGGTTGGGGGTGGGGGACAGGGCTTATTGAAAAGCGAACAGGTAGTCCCGAATGTTGTCTCCATTTGAAAAATGGCGGAAACATCTGCTAGGTGTTCAAATTCCCCTTAATTGCCGGATTGGTTTGCTAACCATTTGGGAATGCATACAACATCCCTCTTTTTTTGGCCCCGCCCATCGGGGCTTGAAGAAATAATGGGCAGAGCTGAAACTGACCGCACACGACTACTGGTAAACCGTTTACGAGGATATAAGTCTGCCCAGGCAAAGCGGTGCTAGTCTGACCGTCCGTGCTTATACATCTTATTGGTTTCATGGGCGACAGGGCTTGAGAAGTCATTTCGTCTCAATGCCGGGTAAAAGTCCCACAAAACTGGAAGCCAACGCCTCCAAGATGACCTATAAAGTGTTGACGGGGACGTTAACCCTAAAATCAAACAAACAAAATCCCTCTTTTTCTGATTATAATGGGATGTCTTGGGCAAGTGTTGTGTCAAAAAAGTGTTGAAAATTATGAAAAATGACACTATAGCCTTTGGTGCTCAGATCATCCTGCGCATGCGCAGTCATTTCAGGACCTTCATATTCACTGATATCTGAACGGGTCGGTTCTTTCGTTTGTTTAGCTTGTTTGCATTGGATTTTACGTCCCCGTCAACACTATTTAGGTCATTTGGAGGCCTTGTTACTTTTACCCGATCTTGAGATGAAATGACATCTCAAGCCCTACCGCTCAAAGAAACCGATAGGGTTTAAGGAGCCTTCCGACTAGCACCACTTTTCCTGGGCAAACTTTCACATTCTAAGCGGTTTAACAGAACTCAAGATTGGTCGGTTTCAGCTCTGCACCGAAGCACTATGCAGCCTTATCTATTCCTCTAAGCCCCGATGGGCGGGGCAGCTAACATCGTGAAATATAGATTGTGGGTACTCGTAATCATAACCACACCAACAACGAGGCGGTTCTAACGAGTATCCTATATCTCTTCTTATAAACAGGATCTATGCCTGCCTAGTCAAAGCGGTGCGAGTCGGTCCGCCCAGCTTATAGACCCTTTTTGTTTCATTGGGCGACAGGGCTTGAGATGTCATTTCATCTCGATATCGGGTAAAAGTCCCACAAAATTGGAAGCAACGTCTCCGAAATGACATTTACAGTGTTGACGGGGACGTTAAACCTCAAATCAAACAAAACAAACAAACTATCAAAACTCAACCCCATCCCCACGCCACATATTAACGGCCGATTACGAGCGTTCTTCATTGCATAAGGTTGTTTATCATATGACGTCGCGTCTAAGAGTGTAATAACGCCATGTAATAATTTCGATAATCCACTAGTGGATTGAATATGCAAATTAGCTAGATACGTCCCGTAACGTTACATGTACGACGTCCTTTACGACGTCGCGTTTACTAATGGCGGAATATTGATATTTTTGTAAACAATCGGGATTAAATTGCGTTTTAAATGTCATATGATAAATAGAATTTTGCATTCATGAGCATGTATTATTGAATTTATTAAACTCGTTGAGGAAAATGGATAAAATGCTCGGCAAAGCCTCGCATTTTATCCCTTTTCCTCAACTCGTTTAATAAATTCAATAATATATGAACACTCATGTAAGATCCTCTGTATAAATAATGGGCGTGATCTGCGAAGGTAAGTGACATTATACATTTACGTACCACATTTACCAACCTTACCCAGGAGATAAGCGTAGGTTTCTTTAACCGTTCTCTTGCTGAATATTCAGATTAGCCACACCCATTTCTGACTTTGAACCAATCAGATTACTTTATGTTATTTATTCCTACAAAATCGTAAATTGAATGTCAAACAGTGTAGATCCTGATCAGATGGCTTCTTCAGAACCCATCTGATCTGGATCTACACTGTTTCCAAAGATATTGGTTGTCGTGAACAGCATGGTAAGAGTTAACCTAAGTCGCTAGATAGCTTATTCTGTTTCTTAAATCATTATGAAAGCAGCAGCCATGGTCGTTACGTGTACAAAAATTAAGACGAACATTTAAATTTACGATGCCTAAATGTCAGTCAAAGAATTACGACAAAATGCGAACATATCGCATATCTCGAGGATTCTGTTTTCTCGTAAGAACTTCGTACGCTCTTTCTAAGACGAAAAAACGTCGCAAATGCGTTGATGAAACTAATCACAGATTTGCAGGATGAAAGCCTTCACTTGTTCCAAGGCGGTTCTTCTATCGTGGTTTATTTTTGTTATGGTTTGTCTTTGAGTGTGTGTATTGCTTATTTTTGTTTGGTTTGGAAAGCCAATTGGCCATTTTGTGGGGAAAGTAAGTGCCCTTTTGGCTTTCCACTATTGATGTTTCCATTAGCTTCTAGTTATTTCATGTTTGTGTTTCTTTCCCTTTGTTGTCTCTGATGGAAGCTGTGGGTTAAATGTATCGATTTTTGATCATTGCCTTCACTTCATTTTTAAAGGGTTATATTTGTGCTCTAAACATAGATTGTGGGTACTCGTTAGAACCACCATCCCTCGCTCCAAACCGCCTCGCGGGTTCCCACAATCTATGTTTTGAACAGAAATAAGAAAACTACCATATTTTTTTATCAGACAATTTACAGTTTTGGTGGTTAAACTCTGAAAAAAAGAAAGAAGAATAACCGTGTTTCGTAATATTTTACTTGAAAAACCCATCCATATGTTTTTCATGGCACTGTAGACAATACATTTTTGCTGACAAATAGTTATAATTTTCAGACTTATGATCCAAGATAGATTTCTGGCACACATAAGAACTGCCCCATCGATATATCATGGCTCTAGCAAGTACCCACAATCTGTGTTTTGATAAAAAAGCCTGGTATTCCCCACATTTTCCTCTAGTATATAAAATAGGTGTATATATAATCACGCGGCCCTCGCCCATCGGGCTTGAAGAAATAAATTTGACTGCATGATGCTTCCACGCAGAGCTGAAACCGACCGCCCACGGGTACTGGTAAACCGCTTAGAGGTTCTAAGCCTGCCCAGTGGTGCGAGTCGGACAGTCCATGCATATAAATTCTATTGGTGCCATTGGGCGACAGGGCTTGAAATGTTATTTCATCTCGATTTCGGGTAAAAGTCCCACAAAATTGGAAGCAACGTCTCCAAAATGACCTTTACCGTGTTGACGGGGACGTTAAACCTCAAATCATACCAGCAAAATATATCATCACATTGATAATTCCGTTTAATGAACACTCTTCTACACCCCCCCCCCCCCCCCACACACACACACACTTTATACAGAGAAGACTGGGTCACGGGGGTATACATTATTTTTCTTATTTCTGTTTCAACACAAATGTTGTGAGTACTCATTAGAGCACCCACAATCTATGTTTGCAGTATAAATAGGAAAAATATCACGGAATTTCACCAGAAAAGTAGCCACTTTGGAGATGTGAAAAAATGGGCTAATTCGCACGGATGTGCCATCGTAATGTTGGGACGTGATCACTATGAACGAGGGGCCAGCTGTTCAAAACTAATGACATTGTTAGTTAACGTATTGTTAAAACTTCGATCATTTAATATAGCAACTATGCTAAAAGTTCTGTTAAAAAAGGTGATCAGCTTTTGAAAATGCAAAAACTGTTCACATTTTTTCAGCAAAATACAACTGCATTAGACATTGACAATGGTTGTTACTCACTAGACCAGTGAACAATTTGACCACTGACGAGCTCGTTAAGCTAACGGGGGCCCAGCTTTGTCCTAGCTAGAAATCAATGCATTGAAGTTTACAAAACAATTGGGCCCCATCAAGCGATTTTCGTACTTATCGCCTATGCGAGCAGCGAAGGTTCAGGCGAGCCTGCGCATCCGCGCAGTCTCGCCAGAACCTTCGCTGCTCGCTCATACAAGCAGTGAATCAAGAGGAACCTTCAGACAGAAAGCCATATCCCTGGCCCCTCTGAATGGCTGGGCATGCGCAGTTAAAATTTGTCATGACGGAATGCTCGAAGACACAAATTCGCTTGGCGGGGCTCAATTAATAATAATCAATTTATTATTCTTGTGATAACTGATTTGTAATATACATTGATCGATGACAGCTTTTAACAAGGTTTGGAATCTGTCAATGAAGGCTTAATTGTCGTATTAATTAATGTATGCTGATGTAAACTGACCAAAACTGATAAGGAAACTTGGGTTTCAATCGATTTTTGTTATTTTGTGTTTGTTCTCGACAGAGTTTGTGTGGACTAGCGTCCTGGAAACACTAAAGAACAAGACCATATGCCACAGAACGCGGCGTCGAATCAGGTTTAAATAAATTTTCCAACATACAACATTTTTGTTTATACATTTTTAACAATTTGTTAATTTGTTTTATTTGAGGTTTAACGTCCCCGTCAACACTGTAAAGGTCATTTTGGAGACGTTGCTTCCAATTTTGTGGGACTTTTGAAACCAATAGGGTTTATAAGCTTTGCCTGGGCAGGCTTAGATCCTCTAAGCGGTTTACCAGTACTCGTGTGCGGGTCGGTTTCAGCTCTGCGTGGAAGCATCATGCAGCCCATCTATTTCTTCAAGGCCCGATGGGCGGGGGCCGACATTTTTAACAACAAATGTCAACAAAACAAAGCATGCCCTCCAAAACTGGATATGACCACGCTCAGGGTTTTGAAATGGAAGATGTTAATGCTATAAATGGGTTATAGAAGAATTGACAAAGAAACACGCATTTAGTACATTGTACGAATTGGTAAACACTATGGTATTTATCAATACCAATGCGGTGCACTATTTATTCAAATGGGTATATTTTGATAAAAGAGGCAAATATATCGCAAGCAATGACAAATACAATAAACTTCTAATTGTTATTTTCAACTTGTTAATTCGCTTAAATTAATATAATCCTTAATTTAGCATCTTTATTGAAGCTTACAAGCATACACACATTAAACAGTCTAATCTGGTCCGTTTGAAGAAAAAAAAGACAAATCAAAAGGTTCACAGAATTAACAATGTTGGTCCGTGCAATGATATTTTAAACCTCACTTTCAGAGGATAAACTGGAGTTTACAAAGGTGTTCATGTTTCTTTATTCTTGCTTAAATAAATACTGTGGGTACTCGTCAGAACCATCTCAACGAAAACATCACGGATTCTTATAGGACAGATTATGACAGGACAAATGTAATTTTAAGAATTTTTGAAGACAGCCATTATGCCGCGCAGTTGTGTTTTCTGGCAAAAGTGAATCAAAATGAAAGTTCTCCGATTTCTTCTTTGGACAATCGCAACGCAGCTACATGTATGTTATTGTTCGCTGAGCACAAAGTATGAGGAATTATACGCTACACTCACAGAAAATATAACAACAACAGACTTAAGACCTGGTTTGGATAACAGTGGTCCCCTTCTTGTTAATATCAGCTTTAATTTAGTTGCTCTTACGGAACTAAATGAATTGAAAGGTTACATAACAACAGTTGGATATCTGACAATTATGTGGATTGACGAGCGAATGGCATGGAACTCTTCGAATTATGACGGTATTTTATCGGTTACTATAGATTCGAGCAAAGTGTGGGTTCCACGGATAATCAGTACAAATTCAGCCGACAAAATATACACATATTATGAAATGTCAACTGCTGTGAGGTACTTGAGTTCAGGCTTTGCATTCTGGCTACCCGGTAATGCAATTAAAACAGTATGCACCTTTGAGATTCCAGCGTATCCATTCGACGCCCACCTCTGTCAAATCAGTTTAACCATATGGGGGACGTTTGCATCAGAAGTTCTGCTTCAGTCAGCGGATTCTTCAGTTTATACGCATTTTTATGGCGGGAACGCAGAATGGGAGCTTACAAAAACAACTGTTTCGAATTCAATGTCAGCAGGTCTCGCATTCGTTAACTTTGGCTTCAAATTCAGAAGGAAGTCGGCTTTTCTAGTCGTAAACCTTTTAATACCGATCGTGTTTATGAGCATTCTAAATTCTGTTGTTTTTCTTCAACCTCAGGAATCAGGGGAGCGAATATCATTTTCAATCACAGTGTTGTTGTCTTTCACCGTGTTTCTAAGTATTGTTGGGGACAACATCCCTAAGACCTCCTCCCCTATGCCGCTACTGTGCAGTTATATCATCGTTGTCTTGGTAACAAGTGGACTTATAACCTTGCTAACAATTTTGTGTCAACGGTTATATTGTGCTTATGAGGGGGGAAATGTTCCAAGTTGGGTACAAAGAGTTCTTTTCTTGACAATCAAAATTTCCCCAGAAAGTGTGACGTACTATACCGAAAGCAATAAGACAGAGCGTGATGTAAAACCCAACGTGTCAGCATCAAAAGAGATCAAATGGAAGCACGTGATTTTGAGACTGGATAATATTCTATTTTTTATATTCTTCACTTTTTCCATTGTCTTAGCACTTGGATTTGTCATAAGTATGGTAAAAATGCAGTCTTAGCACAGAGTACAATAGTGTGCCAAACGTTGCTTAAAGGCATTTATTCTTGTAACAATTGCACACACCGTGTATTCTTAATTGTTTTATTGCGACCTGTGACATACTGTCTATAGCAGATCAAAGGCGGCTCTTAATAGGGTGATTAATAGCTCTTGTTGTATCTCCTGACTGAGGCTCTTAAGGGGAAATCAATAATGTACACTCTAGTCATCAGTTAGTAAACTATTGATTTTTCCCCAAGGACGCCCCTTACCTGTTAAAGAGAGGACTTCTCTTCAGCCAGCAACGAGGGCTACATAATATTATGTGAGCCCCGCCAAGCGAATTTGTGTCTTCGAGCATTCCGTCATGACAAATTTTATCTGTGCATGCCCAGCCATTCAGAGGGGCCAGGGATATTGCTTTCTGTCTGAAGGTTCTTCTTGATTTACTGCTTGTATGAGCGAGCAGCGAAGGTTCTGGCGAGACTGCGCGGATGCGCAGGCTCGCCTGAACCTTCGCTGCTCGCATAGGCGATAAGTACCAAAATCGCTTGAAGGGGCCCATATTATGTAATGATATGGTAGGCCTTAATAATCAAGAATAAATGCCGTTAAGACCTGCAGGCCGCTCTTCCTTGACAGCTAGATTTTGTTAGAAAATGTGATTCATCAGAAAGAAGAAAATCTACATGACGAAGGTTGGTGTAAACCCAAATTACCAACATCCAATAGGATTACTTGAAAGCACGTGATTTTATGACTCTGTATAATATTCTATTTGTATTACTGTGACCCTTTTATTGGGTCAATTGCTTGTCAATCGACACAAGTTACTAAGCACAGAAGCTCTCCAGTGCCGATGTCCAAGTGACTATCACCGTATTGTCGGAAATCCAGGTAACGGTTATTTATAGAAAATAGCCTCACTATTCTTATCCCTGTGAGGTCAGAGTGTTACGTAAGAGCGTTATATACAGAAAATGGACTGGACTCATGTACAGAATCAGGTTTGGCAAACAGTGTAGACCCAGATCAGACGCCACAAAACGCTTACAATATTTGAAATTAAGGGTTAAACGAAACAATTCAAGACCCCGTTCAGGATAATTTTTCGAGCCTAGACTCAGAAACATTCGACCCACCATTACTGTCAGTGCTTTGATTTTGTTCTGTAAGGCTTGTAAATAAACAATTAGTATACAGTAAAATTCCTTTATTAAGACCACATTTGGGACTGTTCAAAAGTGGTCTTTCAGACCACTTTTGAACAGTCCCAAATTGGGTCTCTGACCAGAGGACACTGTATGCAGAAAACACAAAGAAAGAATAACTGCAACCTCCTAAATAAACTTTTTATAGCAAAATTAGTCTTTAATTTAGGTGGTCTAAATAGCGGAATTTAACCGTATTGGTTTGTGTGTTTGATTGACATGCGTATGCAAAATGTAGCATTTTGAACTAACTGACAACCCATAGACACATAAAGGGATGATTGCACGACCCGCAGAAAAAGCGACCGACTGAAGTCGGCTTTCTAAGAGTGCCCTAAAACCACCGTGTCATTCTGTCAGTCTGTCATTCTGTCAGTCTGTCCGTCCGTCCGTAACCCGTTTGTGAAAATTGGTGATAGTGACTTAACCGCTTGGAATATTTAAACAATTTTTGGCATACTGATAGATATCAATGAGATCTAACCAATGAACTTGCAAAATATTACATTCCGTTTAGTATAGCCTCGCCGAGGCGAAAAATGTGAAAATTTTCGAACTGCTTCTCCTCGGAAACCGTTGGGCCGATTGAAGTCAAATTTCATATGGAGCCTCTATGGGATGGGGGAAACCAAAATTTGCTCATGGGGTCCAGGTCACATGACCAAAATGGCCGCCAAGCCATATATGGACTGTCTGTCTGTCCGTCCGTAACCCGTTTGTGAAAATTGGTGATAGTGACTTAACCGCTTGGAATATTTAAACAATTTTTGGCATACTGATAGATATCAATGAGATCTAACCAATGAACTTGCGAAATATTACATTCCATTTAGTATAGCCTCGCCGAGGCGAAAAATGTGAAAATTTTCGAACTGCATCTCCTCGGAAACCGTTGGGCCGATTGAAGTCAAATTTCATATGGAGCCTCTATGGGATGGGGGAAACCAAAATTTGCTCATGGGGTCCAGGTCACATGACCAAAATGGCCGCCAAGTTATATATGGTCTGTCTGTCTGCCCGTCCGTAACCCGTTTGTGAAAATTGGTGATAGTGACTTAACCGCTGGGAATATTTAAACAATTTTTGGCATACTGATAGATATCAATGAGATCTAACCAATAAACTTGCGAAATATTACATTCCATTTAGTATAGCCTCGCCGAGGCGAAAAATGTGAAAATTTTCGAACTGCTTCTCCTCGGAAACCGTTGGGCTGATTGAAGTCAAGTTTCATATGGAGTCTCTATGGGATGGGGGAAACCAAAATTGGCTCATGGGGTCCTGGTCACATGACCAAGCCATATATGGTAAAAACCCTTCAAAAATAGTCTTCCCCAGAAACACTGGGCAGATTTCCACGAAACTTGATAAATAGCATCTGGGACGTAGGCCCATCATAAATTGCTAAAATGGTGACCCTGGGTTGACCTTGACCTTCTTTGTGCCTATGTCAAACTTTGACACATATGCTTTTGTATTGGAAAAGTGAGAATACATTTTATCCTGCAAACGATTCAGAATACAGTACTAAAGTTTAAGAAATATTTTTGCTCCTTCTGATAAGGCGCATTAATTTGGGAACCGTTTTAGGTCCAGGTCACATGACCAAAATGGCCGCCATTGCCATATATGGTAACACTCATAAAGCTAAAAGCATCCGATGGGTCGTGCACTTCAGCTGAAGCACTGGTTATTAGCACAAATGTAAGTGTTTTAGAACCTCGATAACTTGAAGTCAAATGTGTGGGTAGAGCTGGCTAGTTTTGATTGACTCGCCGGAACGTGTTAAGACAGCAGGATAGGTTTAGGTGCCTACACAATGGTATGGTGGTAAAATCTTTGAAATCCCGAGCACCTTTCAATCATGGTTGCTGTCCTGCTGCCCTGCCATCCTACTTTCTCAACACGGTCCAGCAGAGCGAAAATAGACATTTTTGAGTTACGCGCTTAAAGGAACTTTATTTAGACATTCTTATACAGCTTTAAGGGCCTACCAAATAGGGGTAAAATTTTTGCAATTTCGCGCAACTTTTCATGCTGCTGTCCTGCCATCCTGCTATCTTTACACGTTCCAAAATGACGAAAATCGACATTTTTTAGAACCGCGCATAAAGGAACGAAACAGGTCAAATTGATTTCTGCTTTCCTGCATAGTTGTAAAGATCCTACAACATGGCTGTAAAAAGATTTGATATTCTTTCGTCCTGGCATCCTGCTAACTTAATATGGTCCATCCAGTTCATCAAGTTAACAACTCCTTGAAATAAACACCCCATAAACCCTATTTTGCATAGAGAAAACTGGGGTTTTCGGGGCCGGGGGGGGGGGGGGGGGGGGTATTCATCATTTTTTTTTTGTTTCACAAAATTTTTAAATAAATGATTTTGTATTCGTCATGTTCCTTGGTATGTATTTCAATGTAATAAATACTTACCTCTGAAGCAGCGCGCTCAGGTAAAAGTCAGTTTTTTGCACTGTTAATAATAAAATCCCCCCGGCTGTTTTATGTATATCATTTGCGCATCCATAACTGGATCCAGTGTTAACGACAGGGTTTTATTGTTGGATGTATATTACCGAAATCTCCTCATATATATGCTTGGCTTTGCCCCCGCCCATCGGGGCTTGACGAAATAATTGTGACCAGCCATGAGATTTTGGGTCCAAATGGGGTCCATGACCGAAAATGAGTTTTTGCCATATTCTGGTAGCCTTATAATACTGAAGTGCATATGTGAAATTTCAGATGAAAACATCGAGCAGTATACGCGATATGGGTCTTTATAGACTGACCCTGAATATGCGAAAATTGCATTTTTCAGTCATTTTAGATGTATATTTGCTAGTGATTCTTGACTTCAAGGCCTCATTAAGCATTCAGAGAAAACACAATATCAGCAAATCATACTTTCACACAATTATTTATTCGCCCAGTAGCAATCATTCGTTACATATTTGTGGGGAAGAATTCTGTTGCCATGGCAACAAATTTAAAATCTTTAAATTTTTCGAACACAATACTCTTGTAGAGCTGGACATATATTTTCTCATTAAATCTAAATCAAAGTAATGAAAAAGTGCATTACTAAATCCAGTTAAAGATCGTGTAAAAATAATCATTTCAACCATTGTCAGAGAGATCAGCTTTGCTGGGATCCAGAATTGCCCACCTACTTACATTACATGTGTGTATGTCACCAACATCAATTTGTTTGAATGCTACGTACATCAAAATAGCCAAGGATTGGAGATAGACTGGCTACATTGTGCCTTCCTGGCGTAACATGAACACAACTTTGTAAAACGCCAAGGGGCAAAGCAGTTATAGTGAGATTGTTCTGCATATAAAATAGAAGTGGAGGCAATGATCAGGAATCGATACAATTAACCCACAGCTCCCATCTGAGACACCCATCACGAAAACACGACTATATAATTTTGACCCCCTCGAACCCCACTTGTTTATAGTAAAACTGGGGTTTACAGGCTTAAACCTATTTTTCTTATTTCTGCTCTAAATATAGATTGTGGGTACTCGTTAGAACCGCCTCGATGGAGCGGTTCTAACGAGTGCCCACAATCTATATTTTGAACAGAAATAAGAAAATTATCACAATTTTTCATCTTAAAATTTTCATTTTTTCGGCGATAAAGGTTACAATGTATTTGTATATGCGTTTTTGGTAATGAAAGGGAAACCCTATATCAGAATCAGAATTGTTACTGGTGACACGTCAAATGACATTCATACACCAGGGCTTGATATGTCATTTCTGCTCAATGCCGGATAAAAGTACCATAAAATTGGTAACAATGTTTCCAAAATGACACAGATGGTGTTGACAACGTTATATAACACGAGCACAAACAAACAAGCACATTGAACTTTTTGTGACCATGTATAAGGTGTTCCAGGCATGCAATAATTATTTTTCTCGCAACAATTCCACAAAATTCATATTTAAAAAAAAAGGCTGAAAAAAAAAATTGGGGGGGGGGGGGGGGGCATGATCGGATTAGAACTAACGATCCCATTTCCGGAGTCGCGGTGCTCTGCCGACTGCGCTACCGGGCGCTGTAACAATAATGACGATTTATAACTATTCCTACTACTGCAGGGCCAATTACCGGTCAAAATTCTTCCAAGTTTGAAAAAGTTTTATTTTTGCTTATACAAATGCAAATTTTATAATTTACAAAACAAAAGGCTCTTGTTTAAAGTATTATTTGCAAGGTGCGCCATAAATTAGCTACGTCAACGATGCCGTCGCGATTTATTCACGTTTTCTCGGAATGACGTTATTCCCAATTTGGGCACAAAATCTGATGACACGTCACAATTATATGGGCTGCATGATGCTTCCACGCAGAGCTGAAACCGACCCGCACACGAGTACTGGTAAACCGCTTTGAGTATCTAAGCCTGCCCAGGTTAAGCGGTGCGAATGGGCCCGTCCATGCTTATAACCCTATTGGTTTCATTGGGCAGCAGGGCTTGGGATGTCATTTCATCTCAATGTCGGGTAAAAGTCCCAAAAATTGGAAGCAACGTCTCCAAAATGACCTTTACAATGTTGACGGGGACGTTAAACTTGAAATCCATCAATCAATCATTTTTTCTCTATCATTTCAGCTATTTAATGCTGTCGAGTCCTCATCGAAGTTGATTGATTTTTATGTTCTCGAAGATGTAGTTAGAGTTCGGAAGCCTTCATGCGGACCGAACTAATTATTTGTCTAAACATCACGGTAACAAGTCCGTGAAACGAAGGCCCCCCTAAACCTCACTTTATATAGAGAAAAGTGGGGTTTACGGGGTATACAGTTTCTGCCTTATTTTTGCTCAGAAACATAGATTGTGGGTACTCGTTAGAACCACCTCGAACACCCACAATCTATGTTGAAAGCAGAAATAATAAAGATGTTATAATTTTTACCTAATATTTATCGTTTTCTGACACCATGTTTAACGCCATTTTTTCTTACGGACATGTTTTCTTAATGTCATGACAGAGCTGAGGGCGATGATTGTACTGACCGCTCCAAGGCGATTCTTCTGTCGTGATTTAAGAAATAATCTCCACGTACCGTGTGTTATCGTGATTAACACACGGTGTTGGAGGGCAGATTGCGAAATATTAATTCACGACGGCGAAGCCGGAGTGAATTAATATTCGCATCTGCCCGACAACACCGTGTGTTAATCACGATAACACACCGGGTGCGTGGAAATTATTTCGATTCTAACATGATGCTAAACTGAAATACAGTAATAACAAAGCGTTATCTTGGGGACTATTTTGCAGCTGATGTCGACAGAAGGAAATGTTTACATGCAACGTCACGATGACGCCAAATTGCACGCACCACGTTGACGACGTGAATTATCGCATATTTGCAAACGCTGACGTTTCCACTGGGTTCAATGGGAAAAACGTTAACGTCATGTTAGAATTATTATTGTTATAGTTCATCTTTTCATGTATGTTTAGCTTATATATAAATTATTTTACTTTGGATAGCCGTTTGGCCATTTTGCGGGGAAGTAACTGTCCTTTTGACTTTTTCATTAGGGTCTAGTTGTTTCATGTTTGTGCTTCTTTCCATTTGTGGTCTCTGATGGGGGTGTGGGGTAATTGAATCGATTTCTGATCATTGCCTTCAGTTGTATTTTGGATCGGTATCTGTTCCATTCTACAGGACTAAACGGTTTGAATCAACTCTTATCCTGCTGAATAATTAAATTGGCCACGCTCATTTATGACTATCAGCCAATCAGCATACATGGTATATTATTTTTCTTTAAATTTACAACTTGAACAGAATGACAGTGTAGATTCTTATCAGCAGAAGCCATCCAAACTTGATCAAACAATGTATATCATGATCAGATGGCTTCTTCAGAAGCCATCTGATCTGGATCTACACTGTTTACAAGGGTAGGGGTTGTCGTGAACAGCAGGACCGGGCTTAAGTATACCAAAAAAAAAAAAATATATATATATATATATAATCAATAAAAAAAATCTAATAAAGCAAGACAATCTGTGAAGTAATTTGTGTTTATTGTGGAAGATGCGACACCTGGTATCATGTTAATGTTTTATTGTTGAAGTTTTGACAAATGTCCTCCCCAGATAATTGGAATATCATCTCCGCTCTCGTTATTGACATCACGTGACAGTTTTGTGACAGACAATGGAAGCATGCTGGAGACCAGAATGAAAAACAAAATCGACTTCAGGGATTTGAATTTGCCATCGATACGATTTCTAAGGACATGTTAGTTCAGTGACAACATTAATCAGTCTGCAATCCCACACAGCATGTCTAGCTCCTAGATCTTGATATGGACCTCTGTGGTCTTGTGGTTAAGATTTGTTTGTTTGTATTGGAGTTTAACAGCCCGGTCAACACTATTTTGGGCCTAGTGGCTAAAAGCGCTGACTCTTAATCATTCGGTCTCCCACCGCTGTGGGTTCGAGCCTCGCTCGGGTCACATATGAGACGCCAGATTCTGCAACGGACCAGATGGTTTTCTACGGGTACTCCGGTTTGCGTCCACCTCTGATTAACGATCGGATTGGGACTAAACCTAGTTGCTTCTTTCTGAATGCGTATCGTTCCTCTTGAGATCGGCTTAGAAACATCACAAAATGAATGAAAAACTGCGTCGCACCAACATATCACAGATCGAGGGCACACAGCTCATGAAATAAGGCAACATGAGTTCAAGCTCTTGGTGGTACGTGAACTTTGAAGGAGAGGCATAGGATAAACTGACATTTTGTGTTTCTTTCCTGCCATTGAAAGACTTACCCTATTTCAGCTGAATTGAATACAGCACAGACAATTGAATATTCCATCATATGGGTTTGGAGGGTCTATTTCCGATTATAGGGGTGTCAGGTTTGTTTGTTGGTTTTAAGGTTTACACAAAACTACCTATTTTTAGCAAACAGTGTAGACTCAGATCAGACGCCGCGTTCTGCTGCGTTTGATCTGTGTCTACACTGTTTGCCAATGTTCCAAAAAGGATCGCTAGGAATATATATGGGTTATCTCCGTTGTACCGCTTATCATGGCTTTTTAATATAAACCTCAGAGGCTCGAACCCCTGTCTCTCCCAAAGGTGTTCGAGCCAAATTATATTTTCGTGTTCGTGACGTTGGTATTGTGGTTGAAATAACACCAACATTTAAGCAGTAAACCCTCTTTTTGTTTGTGGGCGTCAGGGATTGAGATTTCATTTCATCTCAATGTCGGGTTAAAGTCCCACAAAACTGGAAGCAACGTCTCCAAAATGACCTATACACTGTTGACGCAATCTGATTAAAATCCGATCTCGCTGCGGCTTAGATCGGGTTTCAATCAGATTGACTGTTGACGGGGACGTTAAACCTCAAATGAAACAAAAGGGGAGACCTTTAGGGTATCTTCATGGAAGAAGTCACTGAAGTGGAAGAAGTCATGGAAGTGGAAGAAGCCATGGAAGAAGTCATCGTCATGTCAACAAGACCGTGCAATGAACACCCCTTTAAACCCCACTTTATATAGAGAAAACTGGGGTTTGCGGGGGTATACACTATTTTTTTTATTTATGTTTCAAACCATTGGTTGTGGGTACTCATTGGAATGAGGCGGTTCTGACGAGCACCCACAACCTATGTTTGCAGTATATGAGAAAAATATCACACACTATCACTAGGAAATAAACATTTTGGAGTACGAAAGAATGCTTTGTTTGTTTGTTTAATTGTGTTGTGTTTAATGGCCCAGTCAACACTAGTTAGGTCATTTTGAGCCGATCAGTTTACCTATCCACACTGTTCCTGGGCAGGCTTATACGTAAACGGTTGATCAGTACAGTGCACATTCTTTCGCCAGAAACTGACAACTGTCCTTCTTGAATCAGCGGAAGGGAGAGAATGACCGTAGAAAAGATTTCATGATCAATCTCCACGAAAAAATGTTGCCAACCCCGACAGGTATCGAACCCGCGTCCTCCTGATCATCAGTAAGACGCACATCCGACTGAGCTACCGAGGCCGCCAAGACCGTGCAATGAACACCCCCATACGGGAAAAGTTCGGCCATACGAAATCAAGGGAAAGAACCTGTACTGGCAGTTTTTCCAGGTAGCTTCCACAATTACGCTACTTGACACCTGTTTTAAAGCAATTCGGCTATAGTCGGCAGTTTTCGATGAATATCGGTTGTGACCGTTAATCTTTGTCTTAGACAATTGCTTAAGGGTATTACAGTGGCATATTTGTTTTAACTAAATATGATGATTTATTGGTCCATATATAATACGGATTAAATTGCTTTTCAAATATTATAGTATTGTAAGGGAAAGTGTTTGTTTTATGCCGCATTTATAAAATAACCTAATGACACTTTTATTTATTTATTTCATTTATTTATTTTATTTTATTTTTTTTTTATTATTATTTTTTTTGCGAAGTCGTTAGTTAACGAGTCGTTAAATTTTTTATCATTTTGTACAGCAAAAAAAAAAAAGTGCGAATAGGGTTTGCATCAAATTTGCAAAAAGCTCCTCACATTTTCCAGTAGAAATACAAGAGTATTAGGTACCTATTGAATAGTTAACGTTTTGGCCAGTAGCGAGTTCATTAACCCATTCAGTATACCAGAAACACCTAAAGGGGTACCTTGGCAAACAATGCAGGCCCAGATCAGATGCCACAGAACGCGGCGTCTGATCAGGGCCTGCACTGTTTGCTTAAAGTTCAGTCATTTTCCAAATAGATTTTGATGAAAACACAACCTGACACCCCTAAATTTTGAAATGGAGTCCTGCTGTATATAATGTGGAAGATTCCATTTGGTACAAAAAGAGTTAACTTACGCTGCTTTGAACAACTTGTATATAATGTGGAAGATTCCATTTGGTACAAAAAGAGTTAACTTACGCTGCTTTGAACAACTTGGCCTTGATGGTCAATGTGTGTTAAGTAGAACGTATTTGACTCAATGTTAAAGTTTTGATAGTTTTGAGACGGATTGACAAACGCTACTAAATACAGTTGCTTTGCACTGCTGATTTCCACGTGCCTTTCACTGGTCTGTTTGAAACCCATCATTGAGACTGCTCTAACGATCGAGTACCTACAATCTATGTCTTGGACCAGAAAGAGCAAAATAATGAATGCCCCTGTTAATACAGAGCGTGTTTTTGAGGGATTCTTCAAGGACTTGCTTTACGTGATGGGAAACGGCTATTTTAAGCCGCACGTCAGAGAGCGAAAGCATGTGCAATGTACTGGTTAACCGCTTCCGTATAAGCCTGTCCAGGAAAAGAGTGGATAGGTAAACTGACCGGCTCAAAAATGGCCTAAAATAGTGTTGACTGGACCGCTAAATTCCAATACAAACAAAAGCTCTGTTGGCCTCGTTAAGCAATAAAGGGGAACACAGTAAGCAAATTGTTTCATTTTTAATCATTTCATTTGACAACTAATCGGTTTTTAATCCGTTGAACCCATACTGGCATAACATCACTTAACCCTTTTTGTACCAAGTGGAATCTTCCTCCTATAGCAGGAGTCCGTTTCAAAATTTAGGGGTGGCAGGTTGTATTTTCTTCAAAACCTATTTGGAAAATAGTTGAATTTTTGTAAAACAGTGTAGGCCCAGATCAGTCTGATCTGGGCCGACGTATCTGGGCCTGCACTGTTTGCCACGGTACCCGTTTAGGGGTTTCCAGTCTGAAATGGGTTAATCACTATTAGCAGTGAAATATTTGCATATCTGAAACACTCGTGAAAACTATAACGTTTTCAACGCACTCGTTAGAAAAGTTTCTTTTTTTCTGCACGAGTGAAAAGTTTTATGTTTTCAATACAATCGATGAAATTATATTTTTGGTATTTACCTAAAAAAAAAGTAAAAACATACATTAGGTTAACAAGTCCGTGAAATGAACACCCCATAAACCCCACTTTGTATAGGGAAAAACTTGGGTTTACGGGGTATACACTATTTTGCGCTCATTGAAGCGGTTCTAACGCACACCCATAACCTATGTTTGCAGTATAAATAAGAAAATTATCACGGATTTTCATCAGAAAAATAGCTATTTTGGAGATATGAAAAAAAATGCATGTTGACGCGCGAGTGTGTTAATTCTTGCTCCAAAACATCGATTGTGGGTACTCGTTAGGACCGCTATAAGAGATATATCTTGGAGAAGAAAATAGGATACTTGATAACTAGCGAATAAGATTATATGACAAACCCCAGACCAATCTGGCATCTGCACAATCTGATCAGAGTGTTCATTGTGCGTTATATGGATATATTTTGTTATAATAGAAAGACTTGAATTGTGCTCAACCCTTTTTCTTTCTTTTTTTTTTTGGGGGGGGGGGGGGTTGGCTCAATTCTAATTAACAGAAGCTTAGGGGTGAAAGAGGGAAAGCGTTAACTGGACCGAGTCTATTAACTACAGAGAACGTTTGTCTAAAGATTACCTAATATAAGTTTGTCGATATCATGTCAACAATTAAGGCTTCCGGGCCATAAAGCGATTAGTTTGAATATACACACAGCGCGTGTCAACTCTTAAATTCTATGCATATAATATTTGAACCAGGGCACAGCACTCCCTACAATTTACGTGTGCCCAGCAAAGAATCACATCAGCGTGCGCATCCTAGACTTCTCTGGCTGCATGATGAAGCATTGGATATTTCGCACAACGTAGGCTCTGATCAGAAAAGGTACCTAAGGGTTTTAAGTAGTATTCCCAGAACCGGCATGATTGGCAGTAATTAGCAACAATTGCCAATTAAACATGTGTGTGAAGTACCCGAAAAAAAAAAAAAAAAAAAAATCACCGAAATCAATATATTTTCGCTAGTAAAAAAAAAATCAATATTTTTTTTTTCTTTCTTCTACTTCTTTTGTAAACAATATGAAGTGTTTGTTAATTGCGCATCAGTCACATGCAGAAAAATTATATGAAACAAGAAAAAATAAATAAAAAACAGTAAATATATAAATAAGACGAAATAAAAATAAATTTATTTCAGCATTAAATGTCATTAACAAAAATGTTTTCAGCAGCTCACTTTGACATTCGTCTTGAACCAGCTAAAACCCGGAAATTTCCGATTTTATCCGATGATCGCGTAATATGAGAACCGATAGCTATAAATAGATACAATGAGGAGAGACGGCTAAAAGTACTGAAAATGGCAAGAAAACAACCTGGAAATGACCAACTTTGTTTTTATTTGATCTTCAATTATTTAATACTGTTGGAAAGAAAAATCATTTTTCTTCAAGAATCTAAAGTCACATTTTTAACAACGTATTTTATAATTTAATTATTACAGTATAAAAACAGACACCCTCGTGAGTTTTTGCTAATTTTCTATTGAAGTAAACGAGATGTTCACGAGATGAAGGGTCCTATTTTCATTTCAAAATTGACCAATTTAAATTTTATTAAAAAAATATAAAATTATAATCAAAATTAAGATAAAAGATTGAATTTTTATAATTTTCAATCACATTTTCGCTATCTAGCCTAGTATTTTTTCAATCATGTCTTAGATTCACATGCCCTATTAATTTCTATACACTTTGTCGCGCGGTTTAAATCGGACACAGGTAATAGGCGGATTACAATTGTCCCACATGTTTAAACCCCACTTTATATAGAGACGACTAGGGTTCACAGGTGTATACAATATTTTTCTGATTTCTGCTTCAAGACATAGGTTGTCGGTACTCGCTAGAACCGCCCCAATAACGAGCAACAACGAAGACATAGGTTGTGGGTACTCGTTAGCCTGAGGCGGTTCTAACGAGCACCCACAACCTATGTTTGTGGTATAAATATCATACATTTTCACCAGGAAATAAACATTTTGGAGTACGAATTATTATTAAAAATGTGTGTCTTGTCCAGTAAGTTGCCTATACACGCTCGTCTACAGAACATTAGCCGAAAATATCAAGGGCCCTTTTCGCATTTATTTTCGTCTGGAAACGCCACTGTTTTACACAGATTTCTTTTGATATAAAAAAGCGACATTGTTTCATTAGATGAAATGGGACGAATAATGAAGAGCTGTTTAAGAAAATAGGAGAAAATAGACGTAATGGCCAAGAGAATTGAAAGAGAAATTGTTTTATAGAGAAATGTGCCGAGTGCTGAAATCATGTCTGACGCACTGCGATCGGTCGACAGAGTTTTCGGACACAAGTCATGGAACCGTGGGGACAGTTAATGTGGAAAATGTGGCTTTCCACTAGGCAGCGTCAAATTGAATGTTAAAGCTATGCTCTGACATGTGACCTGTGCAGATACTCGTACCGAGCCTGCTTTCGGTGCGGCGCGACTCATTTACGGCAGCTAATGTGAAATAAGTGTCCCGTCTTGAGGGCTGTAAAACTCGAATGAGGTGCCATGTAAGAAAAATACCCTTTCTCCGAGTTATTCCAGCTGGCACACGACGTTTCTGCAACAGCGGATCAACTCGTCGATGCAACGTCATGACGTTGCATCGACGAGTTAATCCGCTGTTGTACACATGTTGATTGCCTGCTGGGATGTGCTTCAAATGAGCATGCGCAGTCAAATAATAGGGCTATGCGCATGACATCATATATGAAAACACCTCAAGGTCTTCTCAACATCTTTGCGATCCGCAAATGTTCTGGCGAGGCTGTGCTTATGCACAGGCTCGCCCGAGCCTTTGCTGATTGATTTTGTAATTGTGACGTCATATCAACGTCGGTACAACGTCACGACGTTTATGCAACGTCACATCTACGTCGGTGCAACCTAATTACCGACTTTGATTTGACTTTGCCCTAGCGACGTGTGCCTGCTGGGATGGTGCTTTTTCTTGTGATCTAACTCGGAAAGTCTGTAAATTTGAAGAGAAACGCTTTTATGACAAAAATACTTTCTCACCTATGGGACAAGAGCATCTCTTTGTATGGTCATTTGGTATTTATTGTCTCATACCGGTTGTCCTATCCTAGGGTCCAAAAGCTGTCGCAGGTTGCAACTGGCTGTTTAATTTTCCCTTATCATATCATTTCGACTGTAACAATGCTTATTTCTTGATAGTGACTTTATCCGTCACGTGAAAGAAATCGCTAAAATCACTGAAATCAACATCAGTTTCCAAGTATATGTTTCATTGTTTATTTGTGAGGCCCCCGCCAATCGGGGCTTGAAGAAATAGATGGTCTGCATGATGCTTCCACGCAGAGCTGAAACCGACCGCACTCGAGAACTGGTAAACCGCTTAGAGGATCTAAGCCTACCCATGCAAAGCGGTGCAAGTCGGACCGTCCATACTTATAAATCCTATTCGTTTCATTGGGCGACAGGGCTTGAGAAGTAATTTCACCTCAATGTCGGGTGGAAGTCCCACAAAATCGGAAGGAACGTCTCCAAATGACCTATACGGTGTTGACGCGGACGTTTAACCTCAAATTAATCATCAAAAATCAATTGTTTATTTGTTTGAATACAGACACGGGACGTGGGTTTAAAGCCTCATCCGAATCGTCCCTACTGATACTGCGATCGGTCACATTTGACCATCATCACGTAAATATGTCTATATATTTTGAGCCCCTCCCCCCACGCCCCCACTTTGAACTCCACATTTATATAGTAAAACATGTATTTACAGGGGGGAAGGCTTATTTTCTTATTTATGCTCTAAAATATAGATGGTGGGTACTCGTTAGAACCGCCTCGATGAGGCGGTTCTAACGAGTACCCACGATCTATATCTTGACAAGAAATAAGGAAAATATCACATTGTTTCATCATTTTTTTGTGTCTTTTACGGCGGTAAAGTTTACAATGTATTGTATAGGTGTGTTCTCGTAATGTTTACTCGCAGGCATAACAACAAATTAGGTAATCGAAGAACAGTTGTCCTTATTTCGGTTTATAAACATATGTTGTGGGTACTCATTGGGACCGCCTCGTTGAATTTTACGGAGAACTGACAAAAACTGTCTTTCAATTATCAAAAGCTATATACTAACCGTATCTGTTGCTATCCTCGCACATTACATTACATATACTCAAGATTTGCAGGATGAAAGCCTACACAGTATTCATTTAATTATGGTAGGGATCTTTAACCTGCACAGGGGATGATTCTCCCTGCAAACGAGGTTTCCAGTTTACGTCCCGATCCGATGGACGCAGTACTTTGTGGCATTCATCTCTGAAAATGATGTCAATGGAGCATGTTCGGACATAGAAATTTTATCATTGCTGCCGGGGATCGAACATCAGAGGCAAGTGCACTAACCACTGAGCTGCCACGCTCCAAGAAGTCTGGCGTGGTTCTACAGGATATGAGTAGCGAAACCACTTACATCGCTGAGCTCCTATATGCACCTTCGTGAAAGGTCATAGCTACCAAAATACTTGAAACCTCAATAACCCGAACTCAGATGGCAAATTTGAACTTCCTCTTCAGCCACTAAAGAATACAGTAAAACTCCTATATTCACCATCAGGGGAGGCAACTCCTGCAAAATTATTTTGCCTCCCATGTCCATAGGGGTCAACTCTTAAAGGAAAGAATTTGCTCCTGAGGAGCAAACTCTTTCCTTTAAGAGTTGACCCCTTTTTAGTGGGACAGGGCTTATAGAAAAGCAAACAGGAAGTCCCGAAAGTTGTCTCCCTTTGAAAAATGGTGGGAAAATCTGCAAGGTGTTCCCGTTCCCCTTAAGACCACTATTGGTACTGTTCAAAACAGGTCTTTAGACCTCTTTTGGAACATTCCCAAAGATGGTCTCTTATTAGGAGGCACTGGGCGTAGAAAACACAACGAAGGAATAATTGAAACCTTCTTAGGTGTTCTTAATAGCGGATTTGTTTCTTTTTCTCCTCTGTCCTTCACTTTCATCTTCTCTACTGTCTAATCTTATAAGAATCTTATATGGGTGTGAGGGGTGGATGGAAAAATCCGTCCCAAGGGTCACTGTCCGGTATCACGAGGCTTGCCGAGTGATGCCGGACAGTGATCCCGAGGGATGGATTTTTCTATCCACCCCTCACACCCATATTGGATTCTTTTTCTTGCATTCCTTTCTTTTCTTAGCGCGGATTTTTAATGCTGCAGTCACTTCGGTTACCTATGTCCGCCATATTGTGTTGACACTGCAGGAATGTTTAGTGACATCACGCAACGTGCTGTGACGTCAACCTTAACAACGGCGCATACGAGATCGTAATCAACCACTGCATTTATCAAACACGCGATTATTTTCGATTTTGGGTCGGAACACCAGGGTCAGAATATAAATTTTTATCCCAGGGTAAAATCACGGATTTCCTTGTCTGGTGTGCAAGAAACCTCTTTTCTCCCTTTCTGGGGGTATGACCATTACAGTGTTGACGGGGACGTTAAAGGTGCATTATTGAGCTATCTGGAAAAAATGCTTCCAAACATAAAATACATATGGCCGGTATTTTTCTTTAAAACAATACAAATGAATGCATTTTATGCAAAAATGCGAACAATTATGATGACAGGTAAACGAGTTTGAGAGCGATTCCCTAACTAGGTTTCGAACACTAGTTAGATCTATTTTTAGTTCGTGACAAAAATAGAATCCCCATATATGACGTTATGCGACGTTCATTTTTGGCCTCGTTTGCTTAGGCCATGCCTGAATCGGAAAAATATGACGCTGAATACCATGCCATAAGTAACGACACTCAGAGACGATACTGTCGCCATGTATGCGTAAAGTGACATTTATTTTTAGAACAGAAATTCCAAACACATGTTCAGAGCAATGGGTAAATATGAATGAAAACGACCATTTTCACAAAGTTCTGAAGCTGTATTTGGCTCCAAAAGTGTACACATGACAAAGTAGTATGCATTGAAGATAAAAACCAGAAAAAAAATTGAGACCCGGTAGCTCAATAATGCACCTTTAAACCTCAAATCAAACAAAAACAAAATCTGGCAGACGACGCAAAATGTCCAACAAGGGTTGACGTGTCGTTAAACCCAAACGTGACAATAAATCAATTCAGATATGCATTGATTTGACTGTAACGTATGTAAAAAAACTTTCTCATGTGCATGAGCAAAAGTAACAGATTATAAGAATTCCAGTTCCGTGCGAAGACAATATTATTGACAAATAGAATTATAAACTACGTCCAAAAACAGAAACTTAATAAGTGCAATTCTCAACGGAATAAGATCACTCCATATATAATAATGTTATAAGTCCTCTCGCTCTGATATTGGAATAATGATTGGGTATGTTATAGGCGCCCTGTCATAAGAAATTCTGTTTTTGGAGTTTGCGACCAGAGGCCATTTGTTCAATGTTTGTTTGATTTAAGTTTAACGTCCCCGTCAACACTGTAATGGTCATTTTGGAGACGTTGCTTCCAATTTTGTTGGACTTTTACCCGATATTGAGATGGAATGACATCTCAAGCCCTGTCGCCCAATGAAACCATTAAGGCTTATTAGCCTTGACGGTCCGCCTCGCACCGCGGATCCTGGACAGGCTTAGATCCTCTAAGCGGTTTACCAGTACTAGTGTGCGGGCAAGATTCAGCTCTGCGTGGAAGCATCATGCAGCCCATAAATTTCTTTAAGCCCCTATCGGCGGGGGCCGACCAGTTGTTCAAAATTAACGACATAGTTAACAAATCCTTAAAACTTGGATCATTAAATATGGGAAAGAAACTAATATTTTTGCTGAAACAAATGTGAGTAGCTTTTGCATATGCAAAAGCTACTCACATTTTTTCAGCAAAAATACCAGAGTATTAGATATTGTACTCGCTAGAACAGTTAAAAATTTGACCGCTAACGAGCTCGTTAAGCTAACAATGCTTTGAACAACTGGATCCGGTGCAGGTAACACATAAACCGCTCTGCACACCAACACAGACTATATAGCCAGAGTGTTGAAACGTTACGTATAGGAACTATAGGTAATATACAGTCAACCCTCTTTATATCGATATATCGATATTCCGTAATAACGGCAAAACTTGTTGTAACGACAACATGAATTTCAATGAAATGAAATCTTAGCTCAATGCTTAGCCTCGATTCCGAGCAGAGTGGGCGTCCCTCGGGTTGGAAATGCCCAAATCGAATCCATAGTCATGAAATATTCTTGTAATTCAATACTCCAAGGAACAAATGTTATAGATATTTGTTAGAATCGCCTCATCATCTAACAAATGTCTATAACATTAGTTTCTTGGAGTAATGATGTTGAAAAGACCTTTTAAACCCAATCATACTCCTAACTGGGATTCTTTACAACGCAAATTCATTATAATGGCACAATAATAGTGTGCAAATACTGTCGTTATAACGCGGGTCCTCTATACGATCCTAGCAGAGAACACCAAGGTGGTGATCAGACTGTGCGAATACGCAGGATGATATCCAACTTTGTTGTTCGCAAATCAAAAACGCAGGCTTTGTCATGGCGTGGCTAATATTGTGGAGCCGAAGCAAGGCAAAACCTACAAAAGACTCGTGCGAACTGCACAATTACGAGCCAATCTGCGCATCCACGTCCTATCAGCTCACTCTCTTCGGACAGCGTAGACGGCATACAATCGAACAAGCGAAGACTGCTCAGGCTCATTATGAAAACATGCCTATAGAAATACAGTCTCAACTTTACCGCTGAAAAACTGAAAATTTTTAAGATGAAAAATTGTGATATTTTTCTTATTTCTGCTCAAAATATAGATTGTGGGTACTCATTAGAACCGCCTCATCGAGGCGGTTCTAACGAGTACCCACAATCTATATTTTGAAGCAGAAATAAGAAAAATAATGTTTACCACTATAAACCCAAGTTTTACTATATAAAAGTGGGGTTCAAGGGGGTCAAAATTATATAGGCGTGTTTTCGTGATCTGCGCGGATTTTTCTTTGATTTGAGGTTTAACGTCCCTGTCAACACTGTAAAGGTCATTTTGGAGACTTTGCTTCCAATTTTGTGGGACTTTTACCCGACATTGAGATGAAATGACATCTCAAGCCCTGTCGCCCAATGAAACCAATAGGGTTTATACAAGTACTTGTGTGTGGGTCGGATTCAGCTCTGCGTGGAAGCATCATGCAGCCCATATATTTCTTCAAGCCCCGATGGGCGGGGGCCGGATGTGCGCGGGTGAAAGCTTTGTCGTGTCTTGACCCATTTGGTTCGCATATGAGTGTTTGTTTTGTTTTCTGTTCGTCATATTAACAAGACCAAAAAGCAAACCCTGTAAACAAACACTTTATACAGAGTACAGCAGAGTTACAGGGTGGACAATTTGATTTTCATTTCCACTCGAATACATAGTGTTTTTTAGAATGGCCTCTGACGAGCTACACCTATATAACTTTGATCGTCGTGAACCCCACTTTTATATAGTAAAACTGGGGTTTGCAGGGATAAACCTTATTTTTCTTATTTCTGTTCTCAAATATATATTATGGATACTGGTTAGAACCGCCTCGATAAGAAACAGGAAATCATTCAACCTGTCGTGACCTTTTCCTGAGCAAAAGTCATCATTAGAAAGTCTATGCCCGTGGGCGTAGACAATTATCTCACACGGATTACAATGTCATATATTTGTGGACTAGACTACGAGTTGCTAGTTTCAGACAAGAAAGTCATATTAGTGACCCTCATCAATCGAAGCACTGGTGGGTCGAGTGTCTCCGAGTATGGCCTGGAAAACTGATCCTGACCATCACGTGAACAAGTCCGTGAAATGGACACCCCCTAAACGCCATTTAATGTAGAGAAAACTGGGGTTTACGTGGGTATACATTATTTTTCTTATTTCTGCTCCAAGACATAGGTTGTGGGTACTCGTTCTAACGAGCACCCACCACCTGTGTTTACAGTATAAATGAGAAATATATCACATATTTTCATCAGAAAAGTAACCATTTTGGAGATGTGAAAAAATGCACTATGTCGCACGGATGTCTTATTGTAATGCTTAGACTTTAAACGAATCCTTTAACCCTTACTTTCCTGTATTGTATGTAAACAATGTAGATCCTGATCAGATTCTGCGTAATGCGGCGTCTGACCCTTAAAAAATGTTCTGTAAGCATAGAGTGTAGAACCTGATCAGACGCAGCCTTCGGCAGCGTCTTATCTTGGTCTATACTGCCAAACTCAACACTCTCATACCCAACACTATGGCCTCACAGCGACAGTTCTATAAATAAACCTTACATGAAATTCCCTCAAATCAGTAATAGACACGGGGGGGGGGGGGGGGGGGGGGGGACTTCAGCACTTAACAGCTACTTGTGCTTAGTATCTTTGGGAAGCATTCATCACAATTATGATAACACACCCGTACGGCATAGAGCATTTTTCTCATCTCCAAAATGGCTACTTTTCTGATGAAAATCCTTGATACTTTTTATATTTTTCCTATAAATGCTCAAAACATAGGCTGTTGTGCTCGTTAGAACCGCGGTTCTAACGAGTACCCACAACCTATGTCTTGGAGCAGAAATAAGAAAAATAATGAATACCCCTATCAACCCCAGTTTTCTGTACATAAAGTGGGGTTTAGTGGGGTGTCCATTTCACGGACTTGTTCACGTGATGCGAAAACAGGCCTATAAAATTTTGATCTCCTTGAACCCCACTTTTATATAGTAAAGCTGGGTTTTACTGGGGTAAACCTTATTTTTCTTATTTCTGCCCTAAAATATCGAGTGTGGGTACTCGTTAGAACCGCCCCGATGAGGCGGTTCAAACGAGTACCCACAATCTATATTTTGAGCAGGACTAAGAAAAATATCAAAATTTTTCATCTTAAAATTTTCATTTTTTTCGGTGATAAAGGTTACAATGTAATTGTATAGGCATGTTTTCGTATTTGTTTGTTTGTTTGATTTGAGGTTTAACGTCCCCATCAATACTGTAAAGGTCATTTTGGAGACGTTGCTTCCAATTTTATGGGACTTTAACCCGACTTTGGGATGAAATGACATCTCAAGCCCTGCCGCCCAATGAAACCAATAGGGTTTATCAGCATGGACGGGCCGATTCGCACCGCTTTGCCTGGGCAAGCTTAGATCCTCTAAGCGGTTAACCAGTACTCGTGTGCGGAACGGTTTCAGCTCTGCGTGGAAGCATCATGCAGCCCATCTATTTCTTCAAGCCCCGATGGGCGGGGTAATGTTATGGCCGACAAACGGCGTAGTGCAAAACATAATACCAAAACGTGGTTTTAGAGACAGAGCCAGACAGAGAGCTTTATCAGCACACATCACGCTATCAGGTCCGTGAAATGAACACCCCCGTAAACGCCATTATATAGAGAAAAACTGGGGTTTACAGGAGTATACATTATTTTTTTCTTATTTCTGCTCCAAGACATAGGTTGTGGGTACTCGTTAGAACCGCCTCATTGAGGCGGTTCTAACGAGCACCCACAACCTATGTTTGGTGAATAAATAAGAAAACTAGATCTATCAAAAGTTTTCATCGGAAAAGTAGCCATTTTGGAGAAATGAGAGAATATGTGTAGCCTATTATCGTAATTCAATATAAACGACATTTGAAATGCGATTTCTTCCTTAAATACAGTATGCCCCTTATTATATGTTACACTTTCAATCAGAAATATATTGTACACAATCTAGGTAAAATATACATGATCTACAGTATTTGAGGGCTGAGGCTTTATAAAGTTTTCTATAAATGACACCAAAACGTCATGCGACGTCATGGAAACGTCATATGACGCCATCGATGACGTCACTTATTCTATAGCATTTCAAAATAGTTGATCACATAGTAATAGTTCATCTTTGAACTTGGAAAATGTCCGGCATTTGGAAAAGCGTCACACTACTCAAGAAATGTGAACTTGGCCTCGTTGTGTTAAAAAGATAATTTAACATTCTTTAAAAATGTTCGCTGACCTTTTAATTAATTGCAAAAAAAAAAACAAGCGGAAACTGGCAGAAAACAAACATAGCAGGTGTTTCCGTTCCCTATAAGGTCTGACAGAGTGACTAATTCATGCGACCTTTCAAACGAGCCTTCGGCGAGTAGGCGAGTATTGTATCAAATATTTATAGGATTCTGTTTAACCATAAAACTTCTGCTTATATCAACATCACACAATGAACGGAAAGTACAAGCAACGAACAAGATAATCAGGATTCAGGAAATAATGAAAGTCGTTTTCCTTGTTTGTTGGCTTGTTTGATTTGAGGTTGAACGTCCCCGTTAACACTGTAAAGGTCAATATTGGAGACGTTGCTTCCAATTTTGTGGGACTTTTACCCGAAATTGAGATGAAATGACATCTCAAGCCCTGCCGCCCAATGAAACCAATAGGGTTTATAAGCATGGAGGGGCCGACTCGCACCGCTTTGCCTGGGCAGGCTTAGATCCTCTAAGCGGCACTTTTACCCGACATTGACATCTCAAGCCCTACCGCCCAATGAAACCAATAGGATTTATAAGCATGGACGGTCCCGACACTCGCACCGCTTTGCGTGGGCAGGCTTAGATCCTCTAAGCGGTTTACCAGTACTCGTGTGTGGGTCGGTTTCAGCTCTGCGTGAAAGCATCATGCAGCCCTTCTATTTCTTCAAGCCCCGTTGGGCGGGGGCTGTCAGGAGAACGCCCGTCAAATGGTTTATACATTGATTTAAAGCAGTGCTACAGGATATTCTCTCTAAGTCCTCTTTGGAATGGATTTTAATGCATAATCTTACATTTGTGTCCGTCGTGGCTGATTTTGTAGCTGAAAAGCACTTGAAACGATTGGTTATAATTAGATTCTAGCTCCTTTTCCTCATCAAGCACTATTATGGAAGTTTCACCTATCAAACTGTCATCATGTATAACATTTCAACCTTAAACCCTGGAATCTTCCACCTTATATATAGCAGGAGTCTATTCCAAAATTAAGGGGTGTCAGGTTGTGTTTTCTTCAAACTTTATTCGGGAAATGGCTTAACTTTTCGAAAACAGTGGAGGCCCTGATCAGACGCCGCGTTCTGCGGGGTTTGATCTGGGCCTGCACTGTTTGCCAAATACCCGTTTTGGGGTATCTGGTACTAAATGGGTTAAGCCCTCTCCAGGCTAACACAGCAGAAGACACATTATTGATGTATTTCTCTCTCTTTTTTCCAGAAAATAGGACTTGACGTCTCATTCGAATTGTCTACATAGCGTAGGAGACAATTGGTATGAGATTGCAAATCCTATTTCCTGGAAAATTAGAAAAAATATTTCAGAATATCGTCTGCTGCGAAAAAAAAAAAAAAACAGCATGCAGTGCGTTCTGATTAGCCCAATTTGAACTGACAACAATCTTCATCGCTGAATATTACGGAACCCGGGAAGGGACATGCTTTTTTATTTTTATTATGTTGTGCGAACAAGATAATATCTTGAGCGGACAAGTTATTATCTTGTTCGGACAACATATTATCTTATGCGGACAAGAAATTATCTTGTGCGGACAAGATATGATCTTGTTCGCACAACATAATATCTTGTGCGCACAAGATATTATCTTGTTCGCACAACATATTATCTTGTTTGCACAACATAGATCTTGGGAAGTTGTGCGGACAAGATATTATCTTGTGCGGACAAGATATTATCTTGTGCAGACAAGATAATATCTTGTGCGGACAAGATAATATCTTGTGCGCACAAGATCTATGTTGTGCAGACAAGATATTATCTTGTGCGAACAAGATAATATCTTGTTCGCACAACTTAATATCTTGTGCGGACAAGATAATATCTTGTCTGCACAAGATAATATGTTGTCCGCACAAGATAATATCTTGTCCGCACAAGATAATATCTTGTGCGGACAAGATATTATCTTGTCCGCACAAGATAATATGTTGTCCGCACAAGATAATATCTTGTCTGCACAAGATATTATCTTGTGCGCACAACTTATAAAATAAAAAAAAAAATCATGTCCCTTCCCGGGTTCCGTAGAATATCGCTATATCAATTTTCAAGTCTAGGGTCTGACATGTCGTAATTTGTTTTTAATTTATTTAGAAAATGGCAGCACATTTTGCAACAGTAAAGGCCCAGATCAAACACACGGCAATCTGTAGTGTCTGATCTGGGCTTGCGTTATTTGCCAATGTCCCGATTTTGGATTTTCCCGAACAAAATGGGTTAAATATGATTGGTTAAACCACTGCACTTTGTTGGAAGCACGCTCTGGCAAAAGTTTAACCCTTGATCCCGCTGATCACGACAGTCCATATGTTTGAAAGCAGTACATCCACACTTAGTGAATTTAAAGGAATAAATCGCGATCGCATGATTGGTTCAAAGTCATAAATGGGTTTGACTAAATCATTTATTCAGAGGGATAAGGGTTAAAACGGGTCAAGTCTTTGGTGTTGTTATCTTCCCATCACAGGCCTCCGTGGCTTTGCCGGTACGAGCGCTGTCTATTAATCTCTAGGTTTCTTATCCCCGTGGCTTGGAGCCTTGATCGGGTCACATGTGAAACAACAAGTTCTGCAATTGAAGGTCAGGCGTTTTTTCTCTGAGTACTCCGGTTATCGCCTCACTAAGGCGGTTCTCACGAGTACCCTGTGTATTGGAGCAGAAATAAGAAAAAAAATATATATACACTTGCAAATCCCGTTTTCTCCATATAAAGTGGGTAAATAAGCATGTTTGTCATTCAGCCACCAAGTTTGCTGTGTGTGTTACCGAAGGTCAAGACAGGCTTCCTACGCTATACTGGTTAACAAAACTTCATAAAAGACCTTACAAAGCACGGTTTATTGCGAATTCTAGCTCTTGCACTACCACTGAACTTTCTAAATTATTAACTTCCTGTCTTACTGCTATTAAAACGCATGTGATTAAATATTGTAATAAAGTCTTTGAAAGATCAGGAAGAAATCTGTTTTGGTCTATAAAAAATTCGAATGAGGTTTTAAATAAATTGAAATCCAGACATTTTCGTGCTTCAAGTCTGTCTACACACGATTTTTCCACTCTTTACACTACACTTCCTCATAATCTTATAAACGAAAAGCTTAATGACTTAATTGAATGGGCTTTTCACAGAGAAGATTCTCTCTATCTTGCATGTAATGTCAGAAATGCATTTTTCACTTCTAAAGAGCATAAGAATTATACACTTTGGCCATGTCAGAAAGTTTGTGATGCCCATACCTTTCTTCTTAACAATATTTATATTAGATTCGGTACTAAGTTATTTAGACTAAGTGTGGGTATTCCGATGGGTACGAATTGCGCACCTCTTGTGGCTGATCTGTTCTTGTATTGTTATGCAAGAGACTTCATGTTGTCGCTTTCCATTGATGACCAATCTGAAATTATTGAAGCTTTTAGCTCCACTTCTAGATATTTAGATGATTTATTAAATATTGATAATACCTATTTCGATGGTTTGATCAGTCAGATTTACCCCTCAGAACTTCAGTTAAATAAAGCAAATTCTTCTGATACCGAGGCCCCGTTTTTGGATTTACATCTATCTATTGTAGATGGGTTTGTTTCGTGCAAAATTTATGATAAACGCGATGACTTTGATTTTGAGTTTGTAAATTTTCCTTTTTTCGATGGTGATGTTCTTCGTGCGCCATCCTATGGCGTTTATATTTCGCAATTAATTAGATTTGCTAGAGTGTGTAGTCATGTAACTGACTTCAACACTCGTAATAAATTATTAACGGCTAAACTCCTTAATCAGGGTTATCGGTACCATAAACTACGCAAAGCCTTTTCAAAATTTTATAGACGCCATTCTGATTTAATTTCAAAATTCAATATTGGACTTAAATCTCTTCTGCAACAAGGTCTATCGGAACCCGAATTTTATGGTGACTTAGTATATAAATTCAGAAAAATATATAACCGCAATGACTTAGCACCCAATTTCGTAAAATCATTCTTCGATATAAAACGATTGGGTACAACATGGATTTTATACGACAGACTGCATGCATGGTAGTTAACCCAATCACGGTTGGCAACTTTGCTTCCCTCTTTGATTGCCCGCCGGTGGGTCAGGCCTCAGATTCTGTGACGGCTCCAACGTAAATAAAAATAAAAAATGAGTTCCTTTAAGAGCACTGAAAACATTCATAAGAAAGAAGATGGGCCATACTACGTAGTTTCGGCTAATAAAGCCTCATCAGTGACCCTGTAATGATCCGGCAAAGAAAGCCAGAGGAAACGTACTGCAATTTTGCGAATTTCGAATAGGCAGTCGATTCAAAGACTGATATAAATCAAAATGGGGTCCAAATAATTAAAAACTTGTCTAGAATGAGTCTAAACCAATAATGTATTTCTGATTTCTCAGAAAATTCACGATGATCTCAAAGGACCAAAAGTAAAATATAAACTGCACTATGGTTGATGTACGGGGAGACGTTTTACGGCCGCCACACGGCACAACACCAGCTGCAGTGAAGGCAAATAAAAATCAAAAATGAGTTCCTTTAAGAGCACTGAAAACATTCATAAGAAAGAAGATGGGCCATACTAAAGGCTTATTGAGAATTAGAGAGATCTAATTCAAGGTAATGTTGGTTGGTGCCTGATGCTCTGTCTCTGGTTGGGCCCATCGGAGTCTAACTGTTGGTTTTCTTTTGCTCCAGCATTTCAGTGGTTTCTTGCTGTCGAGTCCTCACCGTTGTCTCACCTCTGTGGTTCTTTGATTTTTTTTGTGTTCACGGAGATGTTGCGCTGATGAATTAGGAGGCCTTCATGCGGACTGAACAAATTATCTGTCTAAATCGCGACGGAAGTAAGGGCGAGGATTGTGGCCACGTAAAATCGATTTAAGCCCTCCAGTGGAAATATTTCCACTGACCGTTCCAAGGCGGTTCTTCTGTGGCGGTTTATTTATGGTGTTGTTTGTTACTTACTGTGTGTATCACTTGTGTCTTTTTATTTTGGATTGCCATATGGCCATTTTGTGGGAAAGTAACTGTCCTTATGGCCTTCCTTTGTTTAGGTTTCCATTATGGTCTGGTCGCTTAATGTTTGTGTTTCTTTCCCTTTGATGTCTTTGATGGGTGGAGTAAGTTAATTGTATCGATTCCTGATCTTTGTTTTACTTCTACTTTAGAGGGGTGCTCATTTCACGGACTTGTTAACCTTATAGGATATACTCTTCTGTATGGCGGGTGTAGACGGGCCTCCGTGGCCTAGTGGGTTAGGGCGCTGACTCTTAACCATCTGGCTTTCTGAGCCCGACTTGGGTCACATGCGAGACGCCAAGTTCCGCAACGGAAGGTCAGCTGTTGTTTATCTGGGTACTCCTGACATCGTCCACCTCGGATTAACGATCGGCCCGTAATGAGTGAAATAATCTTGAAAGGGCCGTTAAACGAAAAATAAGCAAAGCAAAAAAAAAACAAAAAAAAAACAACTTAAAATCAGCTCATGAAATGCAACTCAATACACATATTTCATGACTTTCACGGACTTAAAAAGATAAAATTAGAAATTGTGTGAAAAATTCTAGACGAATTCGAGAAAAATGACAAAGGCAAACACAGTATCACATTTACTAACAGCAGGTCTATGAAATACTAAGAAAAAAGTTAGGGTGGATGGATGATATTGAGATTTCGTGCCTTTGTTCCATTACGCAAACACGCCTATACAAATACATTGCCACTTTTATCGCCGAAAAAATGAAGATTTTAAGATGAAAAATTGTGATATTTTTCTTATTTCTGCTCAAAATATAGATTGTGTGCACTCGTTAGAACCGCCTCATCGAGGCGGTTCTAACGAGTACCCATAATCTATATTTTAGAGCAGAAATAAGAAAAAATAAGGTATACCCCTCTGAAACCCCAGTTTTGCTACATAAAAGTGGGGTTCAAGGGGGTCGAAAGTATGTGGCATGTTTTCGTGATGCGGGAGGGGAAAATAATGTTTGGAACTCCCTTTTGTCCTTGCTGTTTGTGACTGTACCCTGAAGAAAAGGGGTCTAGTCCCGAGAGCACATTGTTTCCTTGTAGAATACAGTAAATTCCCATATTAAGACCACCGTTGGAACTGTTCAAAAGTGGTCTTTTAAGACCACTTTTGAACAGTCCCAAGGGTGGTCCCTGACCAGAGGTCATTGTATGCAGAAAACACGAAGGCATAATGAGTGCACCCTTCTAAATAAGCTTTTCATCATGAGAACACGCCTATATCTTTTTGATCCCCTTGAACCTCACTTTTATATAGTAAAACTGGGGTTTACAGGGGTAAACGTTGTTTTTTATGTCTGCTCTAAAATAAAGATTGTGGGTATTCGTTAGAACCGACACAATGAGGCGGTTCTAACGAGTACCCACAGTCTATATTTTGAGCAGAATTAAGAAAAATATCACAATTTTTCATAAAAAAAAAATCCATTTTTCGGAGGTTAAGTTTACATTGTATTTGTATAGGCGTTTTCGTTATGTTAAGGCAGAATTAGTCTTGAGTTTAGGTGGTCTTAATAGCGGAATTTCACTGTAGGTGCCATTTCGCCCCTGAAAGCTAATTGCTTCCTTGTTTTCTAAGGCATTTAGAGGAACTATTTTGTTCCTTAAAGTAAATTGCTCTTTTAGAATACACTTCGTTTTGTCCCTAAAGAGCAAAGTAGTTCCGTTTTAGAAAATATCCACTTTTGTTCCTAAGGACAAATTGTACTTTGTACAGTAGTAAAAGTACGTTTAAAACTCTTCCTTCATGTGTACTGAAGAAGAAGAAGTTTTGTGAACGCTTTTTAGAAATAAGAAAATCATTACGAAAACATGTCCGTGTGGAATAATGGCGTCCAACATGGTGTCAGAAGTGACAAATATTAGGTAAAAATATTAACTTCTTTCTTATTTCTGCTTTCAACATAGGTTGCGGGTACTCGTTAGAACCGCCTCATTGAGGCGGTTCTAACGAGTACCCACAATCTATGTTTTTGAGCTAAAATAAGGCAGATAATGTTTACCCCCTTACACCCCACTTTTCTCTAGATAAAGTGGGGTTTAGAGGGGTCTTCGTTTCACGGACTTGTTATCGTGATGACTAGCAATACTTTTATCTGAAAAAAAAAAATTCTAGTCCTAGAGATATGAAGACAGGGATCTGTTATCGTAATAATGCCCCATTGGTGTGTTGCCCTTACGAAAATCCTTTGTTAAGATTAGTCACTTGACTAAAATGGGCCTAACGATGCCGTTAGTTAATAGATCGCGTAAATTTTTATCATTAAATATTGCAGATACCCAAAATCCATGTTTTAAGTAGTAGTGTAGGTCATTTTGGAGACGTTGCTTCCAATTTTGTGGGACTTTTACCAGACATTGAGATAACATCTCAACCCCTTTCGCCCAATGAAACCAATAGCACGGACCGACTCGCACCGCTTTGCCTGGACAGGCTTAGATCCTCTAAGCGGTTTACCAGTATTCGTGTGCCAGGCGGTTTCAGCTCTGCGTGGAAGCATATGCAGCCCATCTATTTCTTCAAGCCCCGGTGGGCGGGGGCCAGCTATGAAGTTGTAGATAAACTTTAGTTCAGAAAGTGCATTTGGTAAGCTACGAAATAATTATTATAAAAACTTGTCCACTTCGTATAAAGTTTTTATCAGAACTTTGCGAAAACTATTTGAACCAACATGTGCTTGGCGTGCTTATACAGGCTATATCATTTATATTTTAAGCGCATAACGAAAACATGCCTATTCAAATGTATTGGTAAATTTTTACCACCAAAACATGAAATTTTTCAGATAATATTCTGGATAATTTTTCATATTTCTGTTCAAAATCATAGACTGTGGGTACTCGTTAGAACCGCCTCAACCTCTGTAAACCCTAGTTTTACTGTATAAAAATGGGGTTCAAGTGGGTCAAAATGATATAGGCGTGTTATCGTGATGGTTTCAGAGGAGGAGATCTGAAATCGATTTTAATCCAGAATGTCAAACAGTGAAGACCCTTAGCAGGGTTTCACTGTTTGCTAAAACCTGTCTGTTAAAAACTTAGACTCATTTCAGTAGTCAGCCAATCCAGTTTCCTACCGAAACCGAACTAACTAACTAAATAAATAGTCAAGTGTTGCTTTTATTTAAAAAAAAAACAAACATAAAAAATAACAATTATTGTTGCTGCTGCTGCTGCTACTGATGATGATGATGATGATCATGATGATGATGATGATGGAGATGATGATGATGATTCTAACAACATAATTCGTAGCAGCTGTCAATATGATAACATTCCCGAGCGGCATAGTGCATTTTTAACATCTCATAAAATGGTTTCGTTTCTGATGAAAATCCGTGATATTTTTCCTATTTACACTGAAGACATAGGTTATGGGTACTCGTTAGAACCGCCTCAATGAGGCGGATCTAACGAGCGCCAACAACCTATGTCTTGTTGAGGGTGCTCGTTAGAACCACCTCATTGATGCGGTTCTAACGAGTACCCATAACCTATGTCTTGGAGCAGGAATAAGATAAATAATGTATACCCCTTATACCCCAGTTTTCTCTATATAAAGTGAAGTGTAGGAGGGTATGTATTACGCGGACTTGTTACCGTGATGATTGATCGTAATAATTTTAAAATAATGATAATCGTGATGATGGCTATGACAGTTAATATCAACACGTGACTCAAGTGTTTACTATGGAACAGTATTTAGGTAAAAACTCAATTATGCACCATTGAGATTGCAATATGCAATTTTGATATTCTGTTATGCTATATTTATGGAACAGGATTTAGGTAAAAACTCAATTATGCAACATTGAGATTGCAATATGCAATTTTGATATTCTGTTATGCTATATTCAGTTACAATTGTGCAAAATATTCCGCTTCTGCTTCTTCTAGTTCTCATTATTCTCGTTAAGTGGCGCTGTGATCGTTTTTCCGTAATGCAGGCGTCACACTGTCCCGAAATTGACACAAGATGGAAACACGATAAAGGAAATGTTCTAATTCGGCTCTGATCGTGAAAACATCGGGCCATTCGTGAGGACATCTTAAGCCATCGTATGATCGCCGGTGGATTTTCTGAGGCTCCGGCAGCAACTTCGTGAGCGGCGGCAAAATCTTTGGCATGCCAAAAAATTGCCCGAAGACATTGCGAAGGTTCATTTTCGTGTTGAATTCGTTTGTCCATCTTGCCCTTCGTAAGGCCATCGTGAGGGCATCTTGTCAAATCGTGTCATCTTCGTTTTTTCTTCGTGTGATCATCGGTGCTCTCGGGCATTTTACGTCTCACGAAGACAATACGAGGGAAACAAGAAGTCGTCCGATTGTCTTAGGAAGGCAATACGACTACGTGAAACCCTCGCATTGACGTCGTGTAACCATCGTATTATAGTACGATGGCATTGAGATTGGACCACGGTGTCGACGAAGACAGCTGAATTTGAGCACCTCCAGCGATACCCATATGTCATGGTAACGTAGACATATAAAAGGCCAACCCCAGAGCATCTTCCTCAGTCAGTCCTGATGAGCAACTCTGCAGAGCATAGGCTTGTGTAACTCGCAAAGCTTCAGTCATAATTATTCACAATTCTGTTCCTGCAGAATGGCACACTTTGATGATGAGACAACCAGGAAAAAGAAGGGCAGCAGCATTGCTTCTTTTGATGCACCCTAGAGAACAAGATGAGCAGATCTTACTGTCCTATAAACCAAGTCTCTCTGAAAAAGTGGTCTTCTCTTTGGGTGGCATTTTAAATTGGATTTAAGTTGAATCAAATTTAAGAGAGTTGAAATGTACTGTGTACTCTCCGATCATCAAATGAATTTAAAACGGTCGGCCGAAGGTTTTATAACATCGGGAGGTCACGTGTCGCCTTCGGGACCTAGTTCGAACGCATCGTACTCTCAATACGACGTCGTGAAGCCGTCGTGTGGCCTTCGTTTGGCCTGCGGGTAAACTTCGTGATAAAAATCCACATCTTCGTGTGTGGTTCGGATACCATCGTGTGACCTTCTGCATGCATCGTTCTTGCTTCGGCTAGAGATTGGCTGTTGACCATGTTCGGGGCGATCTTCGCGCGAAATTCAAAATTCCATATTCGTGTGGCCACCTGGTGTCATTTTCGGGACAGTTTGACGCCTGCATAAACGTCCGCCTGTATTCGGAAGATACCAAAAAGAATCTGCAAGCGTATTGGTGACACGGAGGAGCGAAAGAAACGAGAGAACTATATTTTTGGCATAAAACGGACGATTTGGGGACATTACACCCTTGCCGATAAAATCATTTACACATAATTTTTATTTTATATGTCAGACCAGGTTGGGAAAGAGGTGCCGTGTGCAAAAAACGTCTAGGAAGCAAAGAAAATATACAGAGAAAAATCTTCAAATGTCCAGAGACTTAGCGAACATCAGAGTCTATGACCCTAAAAATCAACATTACTAACATTCATTTGTGCTTGTTACTAACTTTGATTGTGTTTGTGAGTGCAGAGATGAAAGAAAAAAGCTCTCAAAAGAAGGCCGCATCGGCCAGTGGGATCGCACATGCTGAGCCCACCCTTGACTTGGACAATTTGCAGCAACAACTAAGCGAGCTCTCGCAGGAGGACAATGGGTTTGATCTGATGATCAACCTTATAGCTGATGCTAAAAAATCCAAGCTCAGTGCTGAAGATCGGTCCACAGTTAACATTGCATCATTATTAATTCCATTCCTGATGGCAAACAAGACCTCTGGTGAAACCGTAAATAAGCTTAAAGTTTCAGTGGAGAAAAACACATCCAACCTTCGGGTTCTAGCCTACCACCATGAAAAGTTAGAACAGTATACCAGGCGGGACAATTTAAGACTGTTTAATTTCCCTAACACTGAAGAGCCACAGTTACGTGAGAAATTCATGGAGTTGGGCGCTGTTTTGGGCGTCACTATTAATCCTGCTGATATAAACGCTATCCATAAGCTACCATCCCGTAGCCCTGCTGGGACAATGCCGGTTATTGTGCGGTTGAACAACCGTAAAATCAGAAGCGACATGTTGTACTCCAAGAAAGCACCCCTGAACTTGCCTGACTGTCCTTTCAGGGGTGTCTTTATACAGGAAGATCTGACTCAGCAACGATCTAAACTCCTCAAGTTCTTGAAGGGCCGTGACAATGTAGAGAGAACCAAGACCAGCGAGGGTCGCATCCGCGTGACTCTAAAGGATGACCGTGGTGCCGGAAAGAATGTTACCGTTGAAAACCCAGATGACCTGTTTAAAGTTGGTGTAGATGTTATTGATATCACCCAGTTTGGTTACCCAGATATGTAGAGGGGAGGCGAAAGTTTTCAATTGTCTGATCAGAACCTGACCCTGCCTGATTTACATGCCCAGCAATCAGCTAATAAATCAAGTGATTTTTCCGATCTGTCTGATACAAATTCTGTTTCTTCTGATAATGAAACCATCAACTACTCAGATGATCGTACATTAAAAATTTTGACACTTAATGTTGGTGGGTTGCGCAATAAAGCTGAAAACCCTGATTTTGAGAATTTACTCTTTAGATATGATATTGTTTGTATTCAGGAGACACATTTTGATATATATGACTCCGTTCACATCAGAGGTTTTAAATTGCTTCCTACCATGGTGAGAAACGGGGCTAAATGTAGATCGGGCGGGATTGCGATCTTGGTCAGAGAGGACTTATATGATACAATTAAGGTTGTCAAAAACAGTGGTGAAAATTTTTATTGGTTCACTTGTTCACTTTGTTCCAATGTTTTATTTTGTGTTACATACATTGCCCCAGAGGGCAGCTATTATAGTGACATTTTAATTTTTGATAGTCTGGAATATGACTTAATTGAACTTTGTCAAATTAAGAACTACCAAATATGTATGTTGGGAGACTTTAACGCAAGGACTGCTAATGTCAGTGATATAGTATCTTATGATGAGAACATTGATCAATTTATTCAGGGTGACAATCCTTATGATGATATAGACAGAACTTCATTGGGTGATCTGGGTTTTCCTACATCAAGACATAATTCTGACAATGTCACGAACAACTACGGTAAACGGTTTCTTGAAGTGTGCAAATCATTTAATTTATGCATTGCAAACGGGAGATTAGGTGCTGACAAGTTTCTTGGCAGTAAAACTTGCAAAGGCAGTTCTGTAGTAGACTATGTAATTTTATCCCCTTTGCTATTTACCTGTGTAGAGCAATTTGAAGTGTTACCATTTGATCCTATGGTTAGTGATGCACACAGTGGTCTGTCTTTGAGTCTTTTCCGTACTGACAGGGTAATTGATCCGACGGGTCTGGTGAGTGGGGACACTGTAACTACCAAAGCATACTGGAAACCTGAAAACTGCGAAATTTTTCTTCAACATTTGAATGCCGATGTTATCTCAGATTTCATTCGTAGAATTGATGCAGTATCGTCTGCTAATGTCAGTAAGGATATAGTGGAGAACTTGGTGTCTGAATGCTCCTCTTTTTTATATAAAGCAGCTGATGCTGCTAGTATGATTTCTCAGAAACTTGTACATAGTAACTCTAATGAAAAGGTATTACCTCGTAAACGTATCAAACAACCCTGGTTTAATGCTGACTGTCAAAGGTTGCGTTCTCAGTTTAGACGTGCCAAAAATCACAGAAGGAGAGTTAACAGCGTAGAAAATTTCCAGTTTCTTCAGCATGCCAGTAAGGATTACAAAAAATGTCTTAACAAGCACTTCAATGATTACAAGAAAGAATTTATTAAAAAATTGCGTTCTTTAAGGGGTTCTGATCCAAAAGCATTTTGGAGTTTACTGAATAAGTATGACGGATACCATAGAAGCACTCTTCATAAAATTTCCCTCGAAGCATTTGCTGAGCATTTTAAGAAGCTTAATACGGTGACTGCAGAGGACGCGGGTATGATACCTGAGGTTGACCCTGCAAATATATCAGAATTTAACTTGGAGTTAAACGCAGAAATTACTGAGCAGGAAGTCTTGCAAAGTTTGCATAGATTAAAGTCGGGCAAGGCATGTGCCTCTGATTTGATTCTTAATGAATTTCTAAAATTTTCTAAAACCCATATGTTGTCTGCATTTACTAAGTTATTTAATTTAGTGTTCACCTCAGGCTTTATCCCGGATGCTTGGTCAAAAGGATTTATCTCCCCTATTTATAAGAACAAAGGTGATAAAGCAAGTCCTGATAATTATAGAGGGATTACTATTTTGAGCTGCTTTGGCAAGTTATTTACAGCAGTCTTAAATAATAGACTTAACAAGTATCTCGAAGACATGAACCTTTTAAATGAAGAACAAGCTGGTTTTCGCAAAAACTACAGTACAACAGATCACATTTTTAACTTAAAGTGCTTAATTGACCTTTACCTATTTAGAGGCAAAAAACTTTATTGTGCCTTTATTGACTATAAGAAAGCATTTGACTCTGTTAACCGTATATACCTGTGGCAGAAGCTACTTCATCACAGCATTGATGGTAAAATGTTCAAAATTATTCATAGTTTATATGCAAATGCTAAATCTTGTGTCAAACTTGGACATTCTCAATCTGCAGCATTTTCAAGCAACGTTGGTGTCCGGCAGGGCGAAAATTTATCACCAATTTTGTTTTCTATTTTCTTGAATGACCTGACAGAATTTATCTCACATGCTTATGACGGCTTGACCAATGTTACTGATATGGCCAAAATATTATTAAGTGATGCAGACATTGAAGTTTATTTGAGACTCTATATCTTGTTGTATGCGGATGACACCGTGATTTTTGCGGAGTCCGCCCCCGAACTTCAAGCAGCCTTAAATGCCATGTTTTTGTACTGCAAAACATGGGACCTTGAGGTAAATCCAACTAAAACCAAAATTACTATATTTTCCAATAGGAAATCGCAGCAAAACCCTGTGTTCACTTATAATGGTCAACAACTAGACATAGATAACGATTTTGTATACTTAGGAGCACAGTTTTCTTATAACGGGCGCTTTTTGAAGCATAATCAAAGATTAGTAGACAAAGCACGTAAAGCATTATTTGCTGTGTTGAGAAAATCTAGAAAACTACATTTACCCATAGATATTCAACTACAACTTTTTGATAGTGTAGTAAGCCCGATTTTACTTTATGCTTCTGAAGTATCTGGGTATGAGAACTGTGCTGTACTTGAAAATTTTTGTGTCCAATTTTACAAGCAGATACTTGAAGCTAAAAAGTCTACGCCAAACATCATTTTGCATGGTGAGCTGGGTCGTTACCCTTTAAACATTTCAATTAAAGCTAGAATGGTAGGATTCTGGCAAAGGTTAATTACCGACAAGCCCGACAAAATTTCTTGTAAATTGTATAAAATTCTGCATGCCTTTCATGAAAAAGATCTCTTTCATTCTACATGGCTACTATGTATCAAGAACATTTTTCACGAATGTGACAGTGTTGATGTTTGGCTAAGTCAAAAAGCTCCTCTTAATATTGCAAAAGTCATTAAACTCAAGCTTATCGAGAATTATAAATTGATATGGAAGGAATCTATTTTTGAAAGTCCTAAATGTTTAAATTATCGAATTTTTAAGAAAGAGTTCAAGTTTGAAAGCTACTTTAATATTTTACCAATGGATCTGGCAATTCCTTTTTTCCATTTTAGATCTCTTAATCATAAAATGCCTATTGAATGGGGTAGGTTTTTAGGAACCGTTAGAGATGACAGGCTTTGTGAGTTGTGTCCTCTTCACAGACTCGGGGATGAATTCCACTATGTTTTGGAGTGTAACTATTTTGAAGACTTGCGTAAAGTTTATCTGCCAAGAGACGTGTTTATCAGACCCAATATTGTGAAATTTGATAATCTCATGAATTCCAGTGACAATGATACTCAGTTACTGTTTAAAATTGCAAAATATTGCAAAGTAGCGTTAAAAACATTCCAGGAAATATTCAAGAATATTTAATTATAAATGCCAGTAATGCCATTTATGTCAATGGCAAGGATCAGTATGCTGACACTCAGTCGGGAGAATATAGTGTCTGAACATAGTTACTGTTTAAAATTGCAAAATATTGCAAAGTAGTGTTAAAAACATTCCAGGAAATATTCAAGAATATTTAATTATAAATGCCAGTAATGCCATTTATGTCAATGGCAAGGATCAGTATGCTGACACTCAGTCGGGAGAATATAGTGTCTGAACACCTTGATGGGTCCTGAGCTTTTGGGTGTGTTTGCCCTGGCGGATGGTGTGGACCAGTCGGATCGGAGTGCTCTCTATTGAGCCTTCCGATCTGGGTCCATGTCATCTGTCAATGTGTAGCCTCAGATTTGGCTGCCCCTTGGGCTGTCTGATCTGCGGTTGCATATGTGGGCACCTTATCATGGTGCTAGGGGCGGTGTATGCCGGAATGCTTTCGACTAATTAGTGTTTACATTATTCCAAATGCAGAAATTACTTTGCTAAAGAGACAATGTGCCTTAACGGGTGTTTATCATCGCGAAGACATGCCTATATAGTTTTGACCCCCTTGAACTCCACTTTTATACAATGAAGATGGGGTTTGTGGGGGCGTGCATTATTTTTCTTCTTTCGGCTCGGGGCAGTGGATTGTGGGTGCTCGTTGGAACCGTCTCATTGAGGCGGTTCTAGCGGGTGCCCGCGGTCTGTGTTTTGGGCGGGGATGTGAGGAATATCACAATTTTTATTTAAAATTTTCATTTTTTGGAGGTAGGGTTTCGGACATATCTGTATGGGCGTGTTTTCGTGGTGAAACTGGACCTTTAGTCTCTTGCCATATAACTAGTCAATGTATTGAATAATTTACTGACATCATTTCTAGTCCCAAGGTTGTATTCTCTGGTGTTGATCAATATGGATATATTTTTCATTATCAGTTTGCAACTTTCCTCAGATGTTTTATATGTGTTTTATATGTTTGGAAGTTTTGGCTAATACTCCAGTTGGAGTTATAGTCGATAATAAATCTTGAAATCTTGAAAAATCTTGAAAGGAATCAGCTTTGCTGTGTTTGTTTTGTGTCCAAGTTTTATCTAAATATATCGCAAATGTGTTCAGGCCATTGCACCTCTAAAATATAAATTTGTTGTAAATACTTATAATAATTTTGTATGGCACTGAAAGGCTCCTGTCCAATGTCGTGTAGATCTTGGTGAGACTGCTCCTTTATGGTCACCTGAAGCAAACACAGTTACAACTCTCTTTTGTGAAAGAAACGACTTACGTTCCCTCTAACATTTATTTCTGATTTAGGGCATATCCAACGGAATTCTAAAACTAGGCATTTTTGTTCTGTTGTTTGATTTGATGTTTAACGTCACCTTCAACACAGTATAGATCATTTTGGAGACGTTGTTTCCACTTTTGTGGGACTTTTACCCGACACTGAGATGAAATGACATCTCCAAGCCCTGTCGCCCAATGAAACCAATAGGGTTTGTAAGCACCGCTTTGGCTCGGTAGACTTAGATCCTCTAAGCGGTTTACCAGTACTGGTGTGCGGGTCGGTTTCAGTTCATGCAGCCCATCTACTTCTTCAAGCCCCGATGGCCGGGGGTCTGATTCCCAGTTTGTTTTGTCACATGTTTATATAGATGTTCGTAACTGTTTGTGTTAAATGCATTCATTAATTTATAAGAAAATAGAAAACTATCTGACTTTTTATACTAGATTTTTGGCTTCAAGTGACAAAATGCAAAGGTTTCCACTTTTTAGCTCACCGTCACGTAGTGACGAGGTGAGCTTTTGGGATCACTTTTCGTCCGTCGTCCGTCGTCAGTCCGTGCGTGCGTCCGTGCGTCCGTAAACAATTTCTTCAAACGACATCTCCTCCTAAACCACTGATCGGATTTTGACCAAACTTCACAGGAATGGTGGTCCCCTTTCAAAGTTGATCAAATGGTTCCGGTCCGTTGCACATCTAGGTCATAGGAGCCAAAAATAGATTTTTTTTCACCAAAAACTTAAAGAATCTTCTTCTCTGAAACCACAAGGCCCAGGTCTTTGATATTTGGTATGAAGCTTCATCTAGTGGACCCCTACCAAGATTGTTCAAATTATAGTGCTGGGACCAAAAATGCCCACGTTCCGGGGCCCTTTGGTTTTACATGGGCTTATATAGGGAAAATCTTTAAAAATCTTCTTCTCTGAAACCGCAAGGCCTAGGTCTTTGATATTTGGTATGAAGCTTCACCTAGTGGACCCCTACCAAGATTGTTCATATTATAGCCCTGGGGCCAAAAATGCCCCTGCTCGGGGGCCCTTTGGTTTTACATGGGCTTATATATGGAAAATCTTGAAAAATCTTCTTCTCTGAAACCGCAAGGCCCAGGTCTTTGATATTTGGTATGAGGCTTCATCTTGTGGATCCCTACGAAGATTGTTCAAATTATAGTGCTGGGGCCTAAAATGCCCCCGCCCCGGGACCCTTTGATTTTTCATAGGCTTATATAGGGAAAATCTTTAAAAATTTTCTTCTCTGAAACCGTAAGGGCCATGTTTTTGATATTTGGTATGAAGCTTCATCTAGTGGACCCCTACCAAGATTGTTCAAATTATATTGCTGGGGCCAAAAATGCCCCCGCCCCGGGGCCTTTTGGTTTTACATGGGCATATATAGGGAAAATCTTTAAAAATCTTCTTCTCTGAAACCGCAAGGCCCAGGTCTTTGATATTTGGTATGAAGCTATACCTAGTGGACCCCTACCAAGATTGTTCAAATTATAGTTCTAGGGCCAAAAATGCACACGCCCGAGACCCTTTGGTTTTACATAGGCTTATATAGGGAAATCTTAAAAAATCTTCTTCTCTGAAACAACATGTCCCAGGTCTTTGATATTTGGTATGAAGCTTCACCTAGTGGACCCCTATCAAGATTGTTCAAATTATAGCCCACGGGCCAAAAATGCTCCCGCTCCAGGGCCATTTGGTTTTACATAGACTTATATGTGGAAAATCTTGAAAAATTTTGTCTCTGAATTCACAAGGCCTAGGTCTTTGATATTTGGTATGAAGCTTCATCTAGTGGACCTCTACCAAAATTGTTCAATTATAGCCCTGAGACCAAAAATGCCCCAGCCTTGGGGCCCTTTGGTTTTACATAGACTTATATAGGGAAAATCTTTAAAAATCTTCTTCTCTGAAACCACAAGGCCTAGGTCTTTGACATTTGGTATGAAGCTTAATCTTGTGGACCTCTACCAAGATTGTTCAAATTATAGCCCTGAGACCAAAAACGCCCCTGTCTCGGGGGCCCTTTGGTTTTACATAGACTTATATAGGGAAAATCTTTAAAAATCTTCTTCTGTGAAACCGCAAGGCCTAGGTCTTTGATATTTGGTGTGAAATTTCATCTAGTGGACCTCTATACAGATTATTCAATTTATAGTCCTGGGGCCAAAAATGCCCCCGCCCCGAGACCCTTTGGTTTTGCATAGACTTATATAGGGAAAATCTTTAAAAATCTTCTTCTCTGAAACCACAAGGCCCATGTCTTTGATATTTGGTATGGAGCTTCATCTAGTGGACCTCTACCAAGATTGTTCAAATTATAGCCCCTGCCCTGGGGCCCTTTGGTTTTACATAGACTTATATATAGAGATAATCTTTGGAAATCTTCTTCTCTGAAACAGCAAGACCTAGGTCTTTGATATTTGGTGTGAAGCTTCATCTAGTGGACCTCTATCAAGATTCTTTAAATTATAGCTCTGAGGCCAAAAATGTCCCCGCCCCGGGCCATTTGGTTTTACATAGGCTATGTAGGGAATATCTTTAAAAAATGGTCTCTGAAACCCCAAGGCCCAGGTCTTTGATATTTGGTGTGTAGCTTCATCTAGTGGACCTTTGCCAAGATTGTTCAAATTATAGGCTTTGTTGATATTTGGTATGAAGCTTCACCTTTTTAGACCTCCCTCAACATTATGCACATTGTAGCCCTGGGGTCAATAATGGCCCTCCCAGAGGCCCACTTGTAACTCTATCATATGGGTCAGGTGAGCGATCCAGGGCCATCATGGCCCTCTTGTTTGAGAAAAACACAACGCGCAGCAAATTCTTTCATACCGGAGTGCAGGTGGAAAACCCGCACCTGCTACAATGTAACATATCAAGCGCTGGAAGCCTCTGTGGTGTAGTGGTTATGCTACTCGCCGCATTAACCAGGGATCGCAGGATCGACCCGGCTTCTCCAGAATTTCGGATGAGTCTTTAAAACCCAGGTCCCATCTCCGTATGACCTTAGCTGTTGTCGAGACGTAAAACTAAAAACGCACTCACATACCAAGCGCGATCCCACCATAAAATAACATCTTTATAATTCTTACCCCCCCCCCCCCCCCCCCCCCCCCCACACACACACACACACTTGATCCCCACTTTTATAGGGTAAAACTGGGATTGACAGGAGTAAACATTATTTTTCTCATTTCTACTCCAAAATATAGATTGTGGGTACTCGTTAAAATGGGATCGAAGAGGCGCTTCTAACGTGTACCCAACATGTATATTTTAGCAACAGTCAGAAAAATATCATCACGACTTTTCATCTTTCAATTTTGTTGTTGTATTTTTCGGCGGTAAAATGTACAAATCTAATGCATCAAAAACATTTTTTTCTGGATTCTGTAAACTAATAATAAGTAAATAAATAAATAAATAAATAAATAGATAATGTCGTTAAGTTCCGCTAGGTAAACCTGGGTACGCTGTACGCGGTCTAACTGTAATAAAACAAGAAGAAAAAAACTTTGGTGTAGACCTAATACATGGAAATACATGTAAGTACAAAATGGTTTGGATTCAGCCACTCCATTTGCCAATCGTTACATGTAGAACTTGAAGAAATATGTAGTAGGCTGGTTAAGACAGTCGCGACACTAGCTCAGCAAGGTTTTGATGGCTGAAGACAGACGGACGGACGGACGAACTGACAGACGACCAGCTAATATTTTCGCGTTGTGATTCTGTTGCATGAAAGCTATCCTGCCCCAGTCTAACTTATGAAGACAGACAGACGGACATATGAATAGGACAGCTGTCATTGTGACCACAGGTGCGTTTCTATGGTTGTGGGTCGGGGCTGAGAATGAGTAAGTACTGTTCATGTTAATGGATGTTAAGTATTTACATCAGAATTACAATGGGAATTGGGAAACAACAACTAGTTCAGTTGTTGTTTTCCAAATTCCCCGTGTGGTCAGCTGGTGAGGTCCCAGGGAACGAATCCCCGTTGCCGGTGAACAGAGAGACACACTGGTTTTGAAGGTAATCGGGCGTCATAAGCACATAGGGGTTACCGTGTGGTCAGCTGGTGAGGTCCCAGGGAACGAATCCCCGTTGCCGGTGAACAGAGAGACACACTGGTTTTGAAGGTAATCGGGCGTCATAAGCACATAGGGGTTACCCCACCGCTCGGCGATACGCTGTGCGGACATATACATACTTCTATAATATCCAAACATTTGAGTTTTGAGTGAGGTTGCAATTAGTAAATAATATCTTTATAAGTAACACCTCAGAAGGATCAGATTTATGAAAATTGTATGAATTAATCAATTTTAACAATAATCGCTCATTTCAAATCCACGGATTCGGCACAGACTAATCCCTCATGGTAATTTAGTAAATGTTCAACGATAGAGTATTTTCCCCTTCGTCAAACAAGTATTAACTTTTAAATAAAAATCCTGTTTCTCATAAATAAGGAACCGCGCTGTAAAATTTATTTTAAAGATGCAAACGTACACATTATTGTAAATATCCGAATTACTGAATAGCTGGATAAAATTTATCGCTGCTGGCTTGAATTTGGCCCCTGGAAAAGCGAATGCGATCTTCTCAAACGGACGCTTGTCATCGGAAAAAATACGGCAAATCCACGGACATTGCCGAACGTTACCGTCACCTCAATGACTGGTACCCCGTCTAACCACAGCAGAATCGAAACTGAATAATGCAAAATAGGACGTCCAAATGCCATATTTAAATACAAAGGTCTCAAATTAGAATGTGCATGTTGCATATTCGAATAAAGTAGAAAGATATGGAAAGGTTCATAATGCAAAGTGCGGTTTCAACAATTCATATTGTAATTGCACATTGCATAATTGAGTTTTTACCTTAATACTGTTCCATAGTTTACCCGAGCCCTTTTTAGAATGGTGCCATCCCCTTTTCCCTAGCGTCATTCCCTTTTCTCTAAAGTCATGCCCTTTTCAACTAGAATTAGAGTTTACGTACATTTGGTATAAACTGTCAGTGAAAAACACCCCCCCCCCCCGTTTAAATGATGACTATTTTAGACATATTTTAGCAAAACCAATTGCCCTATTTGACAGTCCCAGTTCATGATTAACTGCGAATCCCCCTGTTTATTGTAAATATTATATAATTAACTCCGGCCCCCGCCCATTGGGGCTTGAAGAAATAGATGGGCTGCATGATGCTTCCACGCAGAGCTGAAACTGACCCGCACACAAGTACTGGTAAACCGCTTAGAGGATCTAAGCCTGCCCAGGCAAAGCGGTGCGAGTGTCGGACCGTTCATGCTTATAAACCCTATTAGTTTCATTGGGCGACAGGGCTTGAGATGTCATTTCATCTCAGTGTCGGGTAAAAGTCCCACAAAATTGGAAGCAACGTCTCCAAAATGACCTTTACAGTGTTGACGGGGACGTTAAACCACAAATCAATCAACCAACCAACCATCATGATTAATTGCGAATCACCCTGTTTATTGTACTTATAATATATTTAACTCCATTTAAACAGAAGTCACAACTGTGTTTTTATAACAAAAGTAACTGACACCAATTAAACAATTGA